>OZ023262.1:326136051-326453961 GCA_964006375.1 Tillus elongatus | reverse complement strand
AAACTTAATTTCTTAGCAGCCGCCTTTTGCAATTGATGTGACATGTTGGTGCCAATTGAGATTTCGATCCACAGAAATGCCAAGAAGTGAAAAGGGCTCATTACTTTAAATAACTTGGTTGATCATTGTCATGGGTCTACGGCTGGTGTATCTCTTATGAGATAGAAAGCAAGACTGAAATTTGATGGAGTTGAATTGTACAACATTACTACTTCCCCAGTCTAATATTTTTTGGAGATCCACAGAGACAGAACCTTCCATGAGTCTACGATCCTCATCTAATTGGGCTAAAGAGACAGGCTTAGAACATTGTATATTTGAGTGGAGGGTGCTGTGGTCTGCGTGACTGTGAACTGGGTTATATGTGCTAGAGTGTAGGTCATTGATGTGGAGAAGAAACAAACTAGGGGCTAAAGCTGAACCTTGAGGGAGTCCTGCATTAATTGGATACAGTTTAGAGGAATGGCCATCCACGACAACAAAAATACTCCGGTTGGAGAGGAAATTTGCTGTCCAAGTACAGAGTTTTGGTGATAGGCCATAGGCCGGAGGTTTATTAAGCTGCGCTGCGTGCCAGATCTGGTCGAGTGTTTTGGATATGTCTAGATCGACAATCTGGGATTCATCGTGTAGTTCCATAGACTTGTTCCAAGAATGGGTGACAAAGGAAAGGAGGTCGGCAGTTGACCTGGGCTGACGGAATCCATACTGCCTGTCCTGAATTATACTGGGTTTTTCAAGAAATTTTAGTAATTCGGTGTTTATATACTTCTCCATCCCTTTAGAGACGACTGAAAGGAGAGAAATAGGCCTGTAGTTGCTATGAAGCGCTTTGGATCCTTTCTTGGGGACGGGTTGTACTCGACCAGTTTTCCAGTTACTGGGGATTATGCCTCTATTGTAAGATGTCTGAAACAGACGAGTCAGGACAGGAGCAAGTTCTGGTGCTCATTTTTTGAGAACAATTGCTGGGATCTCGTCAAGGCCAGAGGCTTTCCTGGTATTAAGAGAAGAGAGCATCTTTCGTACCTTTTTAGTTTTGAAAATGGTATCCGTCATTTTATACGCGACATTGGGGATTTTGGTGGTTGAACATTTGGAGGTGGGTTGAGAGTAGAATTGCCGGCGAACAACGAGGCAAAAATTCTGCCTTGTCCAGGGAGGTGGAAACAATTTCATCCCCTGAAACAAGAGGTGGAAACGTGCTCTTGCAGAAATTATTCACAATAGATTTAGCAAGAGTCCAGAAGGGTTTGCTGCCGTTGGAGCTTGAGAGAACTTTGTTTTTGATGTGGTTATTAAACGAGTTTTTTGTCCCAGAAAGAATGCGGACATGGCGGTTTCTTGCGTCGTTAAATGTTTGACGGTTTTCTTGACTGGGATTGTGTAGAAGCGTTTTGTGAGCCTTGACCTTTTCAAGTCTGGCCTGGTCACAGGATTTAGAGAACCAGTGCTTTTGAGTGGCTGAAGAGGTTTTCCGTGTACGTGGATAAATAATTCCATGCCAGCTTGGATAATTTCGGTGACGTTTTGCGAGATATCAGAGGGGTCAAGGTGAGAGAAGCAGACAGACGCCCATGGAAATGAGGAAAAGTAATCCCGCATTTCGTCTCAGTTCTCGAAGTTGTAAAGCCAAACGATACATGGGTGTGATGACTGTGTGACCTCGGGTTGCATTGCGCAGGAAGCAGTGACCATGCCGTGATCTGAGCGACTAGGGGGGGGGGTGACTAATGTCTTATAGCATTCAGGTTTTGTAGTAAGAAGGAGATTTAAATGATTTGAGCTGTGTGTTGGGATGCGAAGAAAGTAAGTAGGTTGCTGAACCATATTGGCTAAAGAATTTCTGACTGCGAATGCCTCCGCTGCGCTGCCTTGTGGATCGGTTTTTGAAGATCCTAGCCATTTCTTATTATGTACATTGAGGTCCCCAAGAATAGTGACCTCGGAGGAAGTCTATTCAGAAATCAGATGGTCGGTTTTTTCAGACAAAGTTTTTGTCAGAAGGTGACCGGTAAATGCAACAGATGAATTTAGTTGCAGCCCTGAGAGAGAGTTTCATCCAAAGTATGTATTTTCTTCAAGCTTCTAAATTGGGGAGTCTGGTGCAGGGTAGATTGCTACGGACATATACGCACACACCTCCATGCAATCTAAAGGAAGTAAGGAGCACAGACCCCAAGAAATTAAGGTAATTAGTGGCTGTTTTGGCACTTATTTGGGTTTAAGTGAAGAAAAGGAGTTGGGGCCTATTAGCCTGGAGGAAATGGTGGACGGAGTTAGAATTTAGGCCACATATATTCGAGAAGGATATGTTAAATCTTGATGCTGGCGCCCCCTGCACACCCCTCTCCTGGAGATCCGAATGGAGGGGTATTTTTTCTCCGGAATCTTTTGTACAAGGAGGAGCCATCATCATTTTTGTTTATAAGGGAAACCGACTGGTACACAAGAACCGGAAACGTCCGTTGGGACTTCACCAGCCTCTTGATGTAAGATGTGGTACCTCCTCGGGCGTGAAAAAATCCTTTACTATCGCGTAAATGAAAAGTCCACTACCACCTACAAGCTGCTATACTGGTGGAAAACGTCGGGCTTGAGGTAGGCAAAACGGTTCAGCACCATATCAACAGACAAGTCTGAACTGTTTCTTGATTTGAACAGGAACGACTTGGGAATAATCACAGGACTTTTCACAGGACGCTTCACAGTAAGGTGGCACCGTATGAATATGAACAAGGTGGCAATGAAACCTGCAAATACTGAAGAGACAACAGAACGTTTGCTATGCGACTGCATGGCTAATTTCTGCAAAAGGCCCAAATACATTGGGATGGTGAAAGGGGTAAAAAAATAAAGAAAAGTTGTGCTTAAATTACGTAATTAAAATAAACGGGTAACTCACCTTTTTTCATTACCTTCCATGTAAGAGCTTCTATAAAATCCAATCAAGAGATCATTGAGTACGCCCTTGTAAACTATATTCACATAATACTGATGATTCTTCAATAAATATTCGTACAATTCAATGGTAAGAAAGTTTCTTCTTGTGTCATTCGTTACATCTCTAATCTTAAGTAGCCTTGTTGCAGTATAGACACTAACACTTTCTATAGTTAAATTGTCAGCATGCAAAACAATGTTGGTCGTATCACTCACGACTTCCATTAAGATGGTGACATTACCATGGAATGTGAAGTTTCCCTCCACTATAAAAGGTATCAGATCTATTTTGTAGGAGACGGGAATTACATTGTTGGGTAACCTAAGGTCTAAATCTACTTCAGTCTTTGTTTCTCTATCATCTAAAGGTTTACTGGTGGTGATGAGGCCTTCTGTTGTAGCTGCACCATCACTATCTTCAGTCTGTGATTCACTAGGCGCCACAATAGGTTCGCTCTTAGATAATCTGTTATGGTTGCTGGCTATGTACTGGTCTTTGGTTATTTCTGGTAGATGGGGACAGGTGGTGGCATAGGAGTAGTACACTACCAAACCAGTGGTGACCATGCAGGCGATGATCAAAGTTGACAGAAGAGCTGCCAGTGATTTTGACACTGGAATGTGCTGTTTGCCAAAAGTTATGTTGGGCCCATCCATTATAACAAGGTTTTCACCTACATTGGTCATGCCAAATTATCAACCTAGAAATAAATATACGCATGGTTATAAACTGAGATAATGTTAAATTAAATAATAAAAAGTCTGGACGCAACAAGTGCGTTATAGTAGTGAATTTTCATAAAAATGCTTTTAATAGCAAATATGAGTGTTCCTTTTTAAGAAAGCAGGCATCAAATTTGGTTACCAGTATAACCTATATAGTAAAAACAATGTGCTATGTTTCATCAAATAACTTTATTGTTTAAAAATGTACAAAAATTTCCGAAACTAAGCTTAAAGTGTTCCCGACAAAACCTGTTTCTTGGTCAACCTTATAGGTTAACAGCAAATTGAGCTAATCAAATTTAAAGCATTTAATCAAAATTCGACACCATAACGCACTTGCTGCGTCCCGAATTTCTTTTCTTATAAACATACATTATATTTCGATGGAAAATGCAAAAATGCAGTAACATAAGGCGTGTTCGACTAAAAAAAAAAGAAGAAAAGTTGTATCACCAACGACTTATCGGCCAGCCTGTGATTATAGAAATATTTTTTAAGATGTAGCTCAAGACACCCTATAATTAATATAAACAATTTTTTTTTCATATCTTGTATAATAACGGATATATTGAGCTTTATTGGTATTTTACGAACATTCGACAAAAATTATATTCCATTAAACGATAAACTCTATAGCTAAGGCTACTGCCAAAGCACCAGAGAAAGGGTCTATTTGAAATGAATTTTCTGGAAACATTTTAGTAAAATGAAGGACAATGACGGTCGAAGCTAAGACTTCAGGATTTGTAAAACATTATTCTTGAGACAGTTTTCTTACCATAGCCAGTGTTTGTTTCAGCTTCTTTGCCAAAATGTTGCACATTTTACGTTTTGAATCGCTACTTTGACGTTTTGAGGTAAACCCAATTTATTTATTTTTAAATACCTATAACTTTTTTGTTCTCAAGCTACTAAATTTTGGTACGTAATTTACCTATAACGATATAAACCCACGTGCCAAATTTGCTTGCCCTTACTTTGTTATTTTCGGAGATACAATTTTTTTCTAAAGAAAACACAAAATTTTCCGGGAAAACATGGGCCGATTTTCCTGGCTAACGAACCTATCCGCCACTCGCAAAAGGAAGGCAGTTTAAGTTATCAGTACGATATATATATATATATATATATATATATATATATATATATATATATATATATATATATATATATATATATATATATATATATATATATATATACAGGGTGGCGCATTGAAAACGAAACAGACCGATTTGCGTCCAGAGATTTTTTTTTTAAAAACGCTGAAACACGTAAATTTTAATATTGTGGGGGACATGTTTTGACATAAAACTCAACTTTGTCACATTAGCCCCTTAAGGGTGGTGATAACAACCCTTATATTTAAATATGGAACATGGGTCGAGTGTTACATCATTTGAAAGCTCTTTCTTTTCTGAATTCAGCACACTAGTTTGTTTGGATGTTTTATCAACTCGTTTAAAAATTATTCACAGTTGGAGTTGCAAGAACGTATTTCATTCATTATGATAAGAAATGCACTAATTAGTCAATTTTTCATAACAAAACCAAACGTTCAAAAATGTTTATTCAGTTAAGTAAGTGTTCAAATTGTTAACCACCAGCTTCCATACAAAAGTACAAATTTTGTTCAAAACGAGCTCTGACATTCTGAAGCATTTGTGGAGTTATTAGACGGCATTCTTCAACAATGTGTCGTCGTAATTCTTCCAGAGACTCCGGTTCTATTGCGAAAATTCTACTCTTTAAATGGCCCCATCCCCATAGAAAGAAGTCTAAAGGAGTTAAATCCGGTGATCTAGCGGGCTCAATAGCACCTCTACGTCCAATCCATTGCTCTGGAAACTCTCTGTTCAAAAACTCCCTAACACGTTGTGAAAAATGCGGATGAGCTCCATCTTGTTGAAACACTAATTGATTTTCTTGATAGCGATCATCATTTTCAACAATGTCAATTAGTAGAGGGTACACGATATATTATAGTAACTCCAAATACGTTTCGCCACTCAAATTGCCATCAAGAAAAATTTGTCCGATTAAACGGTCTCCAAAAATGCTAGTCCAGACATTCAATTTCTGTGGAGTTTGAGTGTGGACTTCGTGAAAATTTCTTTGATTATTATCTGCCCAATAACGACAATTATGACGATTGACTGTAGAGTTTAATAAAAACGTACACTCGTCTGAAAAACAGATATTAAACAGAAAGTTCTCGCTATCAGCTATTTGTGCAGTCATAAGTTCACAAAACTCCAGCCGCCGATCAACATCATCTTCCTTCAGTTGTTGTACAAGATCAATTTTATACGGGTGAAATTTATAATGATTCAATATTTGCTGAATTGTTCTTCTTTTGATGTTTGAAACAATGGCCAATTTTCTCGTGCTCAAAGTTGTGTCTGCAGCAATTTGTCCTAAAACTTCAATCTTAGTGGTCTTATTTCTAACCGGAAATTCACGTTCAGGATCCCGTTATTTGTTGGCTACTGAACCACTTTGTTGAAACTTTGCAACTAACTCCAAAATGTATTTTCTGTTAAGATGACTGTTCGGATGTCGTTCATTAAACAAATTTGCGGCACGGTTGGCACAGTCATCGTTTTTGAAAAAAAGAGTAATTATTTCAACTCTTTTTTCTACAGAATACACCATTGTGAAATTAATTTTCGGTAGTACTATCAAGTAACTAACCGACTGATAAACTGAAATAATAAACCGCATTTCTCTCATTCCCGTAAAGAAATGTTCTGATACCCAATTTTTTGTTTACAAACCAATAAAACATTGACTATCAGCACATTTCTTATCGGAATGAGTGAATTGCGTTTTTGCATCTTCAACTGTGAATAATTTTTAAGCGAGTTGATAAAACTTAACAAAAAAAAATAATTTGTGTGGTGAATTCAGAAAAGAACGAGCTTTCAAATGATGTAACACTCGACCCGTGTTCCCCATTTAAAATATAAGGGTTGTTATCACCACCCTTAAGGGGTTGAAGTGACAAAGTTGAGTTTTATGTAAAAAAATGTTCCCCTCAATATTAAAATTGACTTGTTTCAGCGTTTCTTAAAAAAATTCTCTGGACACAAATCGGTCTAGCAAATTTTCGTATAAATGTTTTTAATGTCAAATATGTATTGTTTCTAAAAGGACATTTGGTTGGCAGTATAACCTAAATAGTAGTAACAATGTACCACATTTCATTAAAATAGCTTTGTTCTTTCAAAAAGTACAAACATTTTCTGAAAATAAACTTGAAAAGTTATATGTTATATTTTTCACAAAAATTCGACAACTTTTATTTACAATAACTTACTAAGCATATATTAATAATTACCAACATTTTACAAAAATGGCAAATTGCAAATTTTGACGTTTCAATTCGCGACTTTAAGAAGAAAAATTATAAAATTTTTAAAATATTTTTTTCTGCTACTTGACCTTTTTGCGTCAAGAAAATTATTACCGTTGTACGTAATATTCAATTGGTTTTGTTAACCACACAAAATATTTTGTTCTTGTGCTTTCCTTTGATTACCAGTAGCACACAACATTTTTTTCTTTAAATGCCTATAACTTTTTTCCTTTTTAGGTAGAGATCTGAATTGCGGCGTGTAGGTTAAGTTTGACAGGAGAAACGTATGTGCCAAATTTGGTTGTCATAGCTTTCTTATTTTCAGAGATAAAATTTTTTTTCGACAGAAAACCCAAAATAGTCCAATTTTCCTGGCTAACGAACTTATCCAAGCCACTTACAATAGGAAGGTGCCTAAGGCTAGATGCATTCTCGCAACAATTAGAACCGTAGACCTGTTTCGCTCTCATTAGAGCTCGTCAGTACGGCATACTAATTGCAGCAAAAATGCACCTATAAATTAATACGGCTATAGTAGCCAGCCTTTCAACACTAAGAGAATGAGGGAGGTGCCGCCACCTAGTTGCGGAACCAAGTAGTATGTTGTCACGCCAGCTCCAAATAACAACAAAGTGTTAAAAAAAATAGAGACTGTATACAACCAACTTACAATTTAGAAAATTGTCAGCCCTGGTCTATATCTACCCTAATATAGGGACAAAGTATGTAAGGCTAGATGCATTCTCACAACAGTTAGATCTGTAGACCGGTTATTTGGAGCTGGCGTGACAACATACTACTTGGTTCCGCAACTAGGTGGCGGCACGTCCACCACTCACTTAGTGTTAAAAGGCTGGCTACTATAGCCGTATTACTTTATAGGTGCCTTTTTGCTGCAATTAGTATGCTGTACTGACGAGTTCTAATGAGAGCGAAACCGGTCTACGGTTCTAATTGTTGCGAGAATGCATCTAGCCTTACATATTTTGTCCCTATATTAGGGTAGAAATGGGGCAGTGCTAACAATTTTCTAAATTGTTATTTGGTTGTATACAGTCTCTATTTTTTTAACACTTTATTGTTATTTGGAGCTGGCGTGACAACATACTACTTGGTTCCGCAACTAAGTGGCGGCACGTCCACCACTCACTTAGTGTAGGAAGGTACCTACCAAATTTCATCAAAATCGGCGCATTATTTTTTCAGTTATCGGTTATATATATATATATATATATATATATATATATATATATATATATATATATATATATATATATATATATATATATATATATATATATATATATATATATATATATATATATATATATATATATATATAAATTGAAACTGATCCCGGATATGTGTTCTTGGGGGCCTAATTATGCGTTATGGTAGTGAATTTTGATTAAAATGTTTTTAATAGCAAATAGATATTTTTTTTTAAGAAAAGCAGACATGAAATTTGGTATAACTTATATGGCACAAACGATACCATAATTCACCGAAATAACTTTATTATTTGAAAAATACAAAAATAAACATTAAATGTTCCTGAAAAACTGGTTGAATTTTCCTGGCCAACCAGCAGTCTTGGGCATGAACTTTAACCAGCAATATTTTTGATTCCACTTAACTGGGTGTACCTTATAAACATCTTTTATTTGTATGCTCTTGCATTGTTTGTATATTTTGAATCACCTTCACCCGACCAAATATATTGATCGCCACAGGTTTTTTTTGTGATGATGGGATATTATTTCCTTATAGATAATCATGACTATTAAGTGCGACACTTCACAATATGTCACTTATTTATAGCGCGCCCTGGTATGTGTCGGGTCACACTCTGAAAAGTGTTTATTTATAACGTTCCAGAAACGATACTTTCTTCACGCTTAGAAATGTATGAATGATACGTTAGTTCCGCGTTTTATGGAAACTGGCAAAATTATTTAGTCATACCAAAACCTATTATACACAGTACCTAACTTTGTTTCTGTTAAAATTTGACAAAACATGGGGTCTTGTGAATTAGACGCTGTTATCATGCAAAGCGTTACATATGCAGTGTGAAAAATCCAGATGGAATATATATATATATATATATATATATATATATATATATATATATATATATATATATATATATATATATATATATATATATATATGAGACATACTTAGTTCTCGGGTTGAACCGCGTCCAGAATTTATGAAAACTCGACGTTTAGGCTCCTGTTTTTAAGCCATTTTCAAGAGGTAAAGGACACTCTAAGGCCACAATCTGCCTACTCCTTAGAGCGGTGGACAAAGGTGGGTTGGGTTATTGTAGCTCGATTACGGGGCCTCAATCTGCCTACTCTCCAAATCTCGCAGGAGATCGTCTGTGAGGTCTCAGTGTGTTCAACCCTAGGCCTCAGAGAGATCTGGCAGTTCGTTGCAAGTCTTGTCATATATATATATATATATATATATATATATATATATATATATATATATATATATATATATATATATATATATATATATATATATAGGTCACTATGTGAAAACTGGAACCTGTGATGAGCACTTATAAGTACACTTGGAGAAACCCAAATCACCACAACACATATTTCAGAGACCTTACGATCGTTTCGTTGACCATGTCAACATCTTCAGAGGAAGAAGAGATCTAAAATTAAACTACTTACTACCGTGTATTTATATTGCGTCTAGGTAAACGAACTAGTCCGAAGTAAAATTGTCGTCGAAGACCGATCGTTTGTTTATTGTGTAGTGAAACTACGAGGTCGAAGCCCTGCTTTAATCTTCTGGTTGACAAATTTATGAGCCCTCATCTAATATAAGGATAATAGGCTTAAAGGAAAGGTACCGAGTTATTTAAGGAATCTGCACGTTCCCTTTCGATCTAGAAATTTACTATGTGGATATTGGAACACGCCGAGAAGCACATCTGGCAAGACTAACACCATCTCCTTCACTACACAATAAACAAACGATCGGTCTTCGACGACAATTTTACTTCGGACTAGTTCGTTTACCTAGACGCGATATAAATACACGGTAGTTAGTAGTTTAATTTTTAGAATTTTTCTTCCTCTGAAGATGTTGACATGGTCAACGAAACGATCGTAAGGTCTCTGAAATATGTGTTGTGGTGATTTGGGTTTCTCCAAGTGTACTTATATATATATATATATATATATATATATATATATATATATATATATATATATATATATATATATATATATATATATATATATATATATATATATATATATATATATATATATATAGGTATCCCATCGGTCTGGGGACGGAAGATAGATCCTCACTAAGGTCATATTTCAGTTCACTTCAGTTCAGTAAGCTAGCTTCGGAATTTTAATTCCATTAGCCACAGAAATTTTGAAGCCATATTTTAAAATGCTGTTTTCTTGAGATGATAGGTGTTCTACTAGTGCATATTTTAAAATTGACTTCATTTATACAGGATGGCTATATACCGAGTGTTCCACCAAACTTACATTTTTTTTAAATGGGACACCCTGTATTTTATTTGCAGATTTGGATTTTCTTCGCTTCACATATTACCTGAGTGAAGTTTCAGCCCTTTATACAGGGTACTTTTAAAGATATGGCCATTTGTTTCTCTGAATCGATATTCTTGATCACCTGGTATCTCCCAAGAACTAACGTCACTAATTAGTTATTATGGCGATATACTTTCGACATGTGGTCTATTTTATTTTTATACCGAAAAGTATCCGTCAAATTGGAAATTGTATACAGTATGACCCAAAACGAGAATCGACGACTTTCTCGAAATTTTTAAATGGAACACCCTATATTTTATATCACTATCGGGTAGCTTATTTACTCCTCTATTAATTTTATTGAGCTTTCCCTATACTCAAATCGACTCGTTTTAAATGTATCCTAGGTGTTATACCCTTATTTCTTAACTTATTTTCATTAATCATGTTGGCTTTGGATATGCCTCGCCCACTAACTAGCTAATAACTAATTAAGTAGTAATATTTTGATGTTGATGGATGCAAAATTTTATTAGCTTTTTTATGATACAATTTTTTAGAAGTTAAATTAGATACCAAAGGAGGTACAGCGGTTCAAACTTTTTTATTTGTGCATAGTAGAACTCTTATTTTATGGTAATAGATGAAAGCATTAAGAAATCAAACATTAGGTTCACAAATTTATTAAAACTCTTAAAACATGTTCAAAAATGTTTCCATTTTCTTGAATGCAAATTCGAAGTTGTCGCTCAAAGTTTTCTTTGACTCTGTTCAACATGAGGGGGGCTAATACTTCTAAAAGCTGATTGTATACAATTTTTCATATCATCCGCAATTGTGGGCTTGTAGGTAATGTTTTTTATAGTTAGAGTTAGAATTTTTATGTTATTTAATTTTGTAGGTATTTGATGTGTTCTGTGCTCTCCTGGGGCGATTTGAATCAAAGTTGTCTATCTATCTATTTATCTAATCACACAAAGTATTTTAGTTTTGTGCCCTTGGTTAGTCACCAGTAGGACCCACAATTTTGTATTAATTGTCTATAATTTGTCTAGGATTTTTATATTATTTAATTTTGTATGCATTTGATGTGTTCTGTGCTCTCCTGGGGGCGATTTGAATAAAAGTTGTCTATCTATCTATTTATCTAATCACACAAAGTGCTTTAGTTTTGTGCCCTTGGTTAGTCACCAGTAGGACCCACAATTTTGTTTTAATTGTCTATATTTTGTCTGGTATTTTTATATTATTTAATTTTGTATGTATTTGTTGTGTTCTGTGCTCTCCTGGGGCGATTTGAATAAAAGTTGTCTATCTATCTAATCGCACAAAGTATTTTAGTTTCGTGCCCTTGGTTAGTCACCAGTAGGGCCCACAATTTTGTTTTAATTGTCTATATTTTGTCTAGGAGTTTTATATTATTTAATTTTGTATGTATTTGATGTGTTCTGTGCTCTCCTGGAGGCGATTTGAATAAAAGTTGTCTATCTATCTATTTATCTAATCACACAAAGTATTTTAGTTTCGTGCCCTTGGTTAGTCACCAGTAGGACCCACAACTTTGTTTTATTGTCTATAATTCGTCTAGGATTTTTATATTATTTAATTTTGTATGTATTTGATGTGTTCTGTGCTCTCCTGGGGCGATTCAAATAAAAGTTGTCTATCTATCTATTTATCTAATCACACAAAGTATTTTAGTTTCGTGCCCTAGGTTAGTCAGGAGTAGGACCCACAATTTTGTTTTAATTGTCTATAATTTGTCTAGGATTTTTATATTATTTAATTTTGTATGTATTTGATGTGTTCTGTGCTCTCCTGGGGGCGATTTGAATAAAAGTTTTGTATTTATCTATTTATCTAATCACACAAAGTATTTTAGTTTCGTGCCCTTGGTTAGTCACCAGTAGGACCCACAATTTTGTTTTAATTGTCTATATTTTGTCTAGGATTTTTATATTATTTAATTTTGTATGTATTTGATGTGTTCTGTGCTCTCCTGGGGGCGATTTGAATAAAAGTTGTGTATTTAGCTATTTATCTAATCACACAAAGTATTTTAGTTTCGTGCCCTTGGTTAGTCACCAGTAGGACCCACAATTTCGTTTTAATTGTCTATAATTTGTCTAGGATTTTTATATTATTTAATTTTCTATGTATTTGATGTGTTCTGTGCTCTCCTGGAGGCGATTTGAATAAAAGTTGCCTATCTATCTTTTTATCTAATCACACAAAGTATTTTAGTTTCGTGCCCTTGGTTAGTCACCAGTAGGACCCACAACTTTGTTTTAATTGTCTATAATTTGTCTAGGATTTTTATATTATTTAATTTTCTATGTATTTTATTTATTTATGTTCTGTGCTCTCCTGGAGGCGATTTGAATAAAAGTTGTCTATCTATCTATTTATCTAATCACACAAAGTATTTTAGTTTCGTGCCCTTGGTTAGTCACCAGTAGGACCCACAATTTTGTTTTAATTGTCTATAATTTGTCTAGGATTTTTATATTATTTAATTTTCTATGTATTTGATGTGTTCTGTGCTCTCCTGGGGGCGATTTGAATAAAAGTTGTCTATCTATCTTTTTATCTAATCACACAAAGTATTTTAGTTTCGTGCCCTTGGTTAGTCACCAGTAGGAC
The DNA here is from genome assembly GCA_964006375.1 of Tillus elongatus. Lineage (NCBI taxonomy): Eukaryota > Metazoa > Arthropoda > Insecta > Coleoptera > Cleridae > Tillus > Tillus elongatus. The sequence continues at coordinate 326,440,746 of OZ023262.1, read as the reverse complement.
CCACAACTTTGTTTTAATTGTCTATATTTTGTCTAGGATTTTTATATTATTTAATTTTGTATGTATTTGATGTGTTCTGTGCTCTCCTGGGGGCGATTTGAATAAAAGTTGTGTATTTATCTATTTATCTAATCACACAAAGTATTTTAGTTTCGTGCCCTTGGTTAGTCACCAGTGGGACCCACAATTTTGTTTTAATTGTCTATAATTTGTCTAGGATTTTTATATTATTTAATTTTCTATGTATTTGATGTGTTCTGTGCTCTCCTGGAGGCGATTTGAATAAAAGTTGCCTATCTATCTTTTTATCTAATCACACAAAGTATTTTAGTTTCGTGCCCTTGGTTAGTCACCAGTAGGACCCACAATTTTGTATTAGTTGTCTATAATTTGCTAGGATTTTTATATTATTTAATTTTGTATGCCTTTGTTGTGTTCTGTGCTCTCCTGGGGGCGATTTGAATAAAAATTGTCTATCTATCTATTTATCTAATCACACAAAGTACTTTAGTTTTGTGTCCTTGGTTAGTCACCAGTAGGACCCACAATTTTGTTTTAATTGTCTATAATTTGTCTAGGATTTTATATTATTTAATTTTGTATGTATTTGATGTGTTCTGTGCTCTCCTGGGGGCGATTTGAATAAAAGTTGTCTATCTGTCTATTTATCTAATCACACAAAGTACTTTAGTTTTGTGCCCTTGGTTAGTCACCAGTAGGACCCACAATTTTGTATTAATTGTCTATAATTTGTCTAGGATTTTTATATTATTTAATTTTGTATGTATTTGATGTGTTCTGTGCTCTCCAGGGGCGATTTAAATAAAAGTTGTCTATATATCTATTTATCTAATCACACAAAGTATTTTAGTTTCGTGTCCTTGGTTAGTCACCAGTAGGACCCACAATTTTGTATTAATTGTCTATAATTTGTCTAGGATTTTTATATTATTTAATTTTGTATGTATTTGATGTGTTCTGTGCTCTCCAGGGGCGATTTAAATAAAAGTTGTCTATATATCTATTTATCTAATCACACAAAGTGCTTTAGTTTTGTGCCCTTGGTTAGTCACCAGTAGGACCCACAATTTTGTTTTAATTGTCTATAATTTGTCTAGGATTTTTATATTATTTAATTTTGTATGTATTTGATGTGTTCTGTGCTCTCCTGGGGGCGATTTGAATAAAAGTTGTCTATCTATCTATTTATCTAATCACACAAAGTACTTTAGTTTTGTGCCCTTGGTTAGTCACCAGTAGGACCCACAATTTTGTATTAATTGTCTATAATTTGTCTAGGATTTTTATATTATTTAATTTTGTATGCATTTGATGTGTTCTGTGCTCTCCTGGGGGCGATTTGAATAAAAGTTGTCTATCTATCTATTTATCTAATCACACAAAGTGCTTTAGTTTTGTGCCCTTGGTTAGTCACCAGTAGGACCCACAATTTTGTTTTAATTGTCTATAATTTGTCTAGGATTTTTATATTATTTAATTTTGTATGCATTTGATGTGTTCTGTGCACTCCTGGGGACGATTTGAATAAAAGTTGTCTATCTATCTATTTATCTAATCACACAAAGTACTTTAGTTTTGTGTCCTTGGTTAGTCACCAGTAGGACCCACAATTTTGTTTTAATTGTCTATAATTTGTCTAGGACTTTTATATTATTTAATTTTGTATGTATTTGATGTGTTCTGTGCTCTCCTGGGGGCGATTTGAATAAAAGTTGTCTATCTAACTATTTATCTAATCACACAAAGTATTTTAGTTTCGTGCCCTTGGTTAGTCACCAGTAGGACCCACAATTTTGTTTTAATTGTCTATAATTTGTCTAGGATTCTTATATTATTTAATTTTGTATGTATTTGTTGTGTTCTGTGCTCTCCTGGGGGCGATTTGAATAAAAGTTGTCTATCTAACTATTTATCTAATCACACAAAGTATTTTAGTTTCTTGCCCTTGGTTAGTCACCAGTAGGGCCCACAATTTTGTATTAACTGTCTATAATTTGTCTTGGATGTTTATATTATTTAATTTTGTATGTATTTGATGTGTTCTGTGCTCTCCTGGGGGCGATTTCAAGCAAAGTTGTCTATCTATCTATTTATCTAATTAGACAAAGTATTTTTGTTTCGCGCCCTTGGTTAGTCACCAGTAGGACCCACAATTTTGTTTTAATTGTCTATAATTTGTCTAGGATTTTTATATTATTTAATTTTGTATGTATTTGATGTGTTCTGTGCTCTCCTGGGGGCGATTTGAATAAAAGTTGTGTATTTATCTATTTATCTAGTCACACAAAGTACTTTAGTTTTGTGCCCTTGGTTAGTCACCAGTATTTTTAATTTCGACAACACACCACGAGGGCTTACTGCCTAAATACTATCGTACCGTGGGTGTCGACAAGGAGGAAAGGGGCAACTTGTTAATTCTGGACTTGAAGGTTTGGAGGTTCGGAGGAGAAGGAAAAACATGTGCCGGTAAAGAATTCCATAACTTGGAAGTCCTCGGGACAAAAGAGCGGGCATAACAAGATGTTCGCATTCGCTCTATTCCCCTGGTAGATCTGTTGGGGGCAGCAGGTGGAGGAACTATGGAAGAAAGCTCCTCTGAGCACTGCCCGTGTAGATATCTATAAAAGAGAGAGAGGTCACCAACGGCACGTCGGTGGGCAAGGGATGGCAGCCTTTGGGTGAGTGTAGGGTCACCGATGAGACGTATAGCTCTCTTCTGAATGGAGTCCAGGATAGCGAGTGTAGAAGCGGCAGCGGCACCCCAGATGTGGGAGCAGTATTCGAGGTTTGGTCTATTTGTGAAGTATATAAGGTATAGAGATTAGCTGGTAAGAAGTATTTGCGAGCCTGGAAGAGGAAGCCTAGTTTCTTAGCTGCCGATTCTGCAATTGAAGTGACATGTTGGTGCCAATTGAGACCTCGATCCACAGAAATGCCAACAAGTGAAAAGGACTCATTACTTTGGATAACTTGGTTGTTCATTGTGATGGGTCTAGGGCTGGTGTATCTCTTATGAGTAAGACAGCAAGACTGAGTTTTGGTGGGGTTGGATTGTACAAGATTTCTACTTTCCCAGTCTTATATTCTTTGGAGATCCACGGAGACAGAATCCTCCATGAGTCTGCGATCCTCATCTAGTTGGGCTAAAGAAACAGGCTTAGGATATTGTATATTTGAGTGAAGGGTGCTGTCGTCCGCGTAACTGTGAATTGGGTTGGATGTGCTAGAGAGGAGGTCATTGATGTGGAGAAGAAACAAAGTAGGGGCTAAAGCTGAACCTTGAGGAACTCCTGCATTAATTGGATATAGTTTAGAGGAATGGCCATCCACGACAACAGAAATGCTCCGGTTGGAGAGGAAATTTGCTGTCCAGGTACAGAGTTTTGGTGGTAGGCCATAGGCCGGGAGTTTATTAAGCAGCGCTGCGTGCCAGACCTGGTCGAATGCTTTGGATATATCTAGAGCGACAATCTGGGATTCACCGTGTAGTTCCATAGACTTGTACCAAGAATGGGTGACAGAGGAAAGGAGGTCGGCAGTTGATCTGCGCTGACGGAATCCATACTGCCTATCGTGAATTAGACTGTGTTTTTCGAGAAATTTTAGTAATTCGGTGTTTATATACTTTTCCATCACTGGGGCGATTAGAATAAAAGTTGTCTATCTAACTATTTATCTAATCACACAAGTATTTTAGTTTCTTGCCCTTGGTTAGTCACCAGTAGGGCCCACAATTTTGTTTTAATCGTCTATAATTTGTCTTGGATGTTTATATTATTTAATTTTGTATGTATTTGATGTGTTCTGTGCTCTCCTGGGGGCGATTTGAAGCAAAGTTGTCTATCTATCTATTTATCTAATTACACAAAGTATTTTTGTTTCGCGCCCTTGGTTAGTCACCAGTACGACCCACAATTTTGTTTTAATTGTCTATAATTTGTCTAGGATTTTTATATTATTTAATTTTGTATGTATTTGATGTGTTCTGTGCTCTCCTGGGGGCGATTTGAATAAAAGTTGTGTATTTATCTATTTATCTAGTCACACAAAGTACTTTAGTTTTGTGCCCTTGGTTAGTCACCAGTATTTTTAATTTCGACAACACACCACGAGGGCTTACTGCCTAAATACTATCGTACCGTGGGTGTCGACAAGGAGGAAAGGGGCAACTTGTTAATTCTGGATTTGAAGGTTTGGAGGTTCGGAGGAGAAGGAAAAACATGTGCCGGTAAAGAATTCCATAACTTGGAAGTCCTCGGGACAAAAGAGCGGGCATAACAAGATGTTCGCATTCGCTCTATTCCCCTGGTAGATCTGTTGGGGGCAGCAGGTGGAGGAACTATGGAAGAAAGCTCCTCTGAGCACTGCCCGTGTAGATATCTATAAAAGAGAGAGAGGTCACCAACGGCACGTCGGTGGGCAAGGGATGGCAGCCTTTGGGTGAGTGCAGGGTCACCGATGAGACGTATAGCTCTCTTCTGAATGGAGTCCAGGATAGCGAGTGTAGAAGCGGCAGCGGCACCCCAGATGTGGGAGCAGTATTCGAGGTTTGGTCTATTTGTGAAGTATATAAGGTATAGAGATTAGCTGGTAAAAAGTATTTGCGAGCCTGGAAGAGGAAGCCTAGTTTCTTAGCTGCCGATTCTGCAATTGAAGTGACATGTTGGTGCCAATTGAGACCTCGATCCACAGAAATGCCAACAAGTGAAAAGGACTCATTACTTTGGATAACTTGGTTGTTCATTGTGATGGGTCTAGGGCTGGTGTATCTCTTATGAGTAAGACAGCAAGACTGAGTTTTGGTGGGGTTGGATTGTACAAGATTTCTACTTTCCCAGTCTTATATTCTTTGGAGATCCACGGAGACAGAATCCTCCATGAGTCTGCGATCCTCATCTAGTTGGGCTAAAGAAACAGGCTTAGGATATTGTATATTTGAGTGAAGGGTGCTGTCGTCCGCGTAACTGTGAATTGGGTTGGATGTGCTAGAGAGGAGGTCATTGATGTGGAGAAGAAACAAAGTAGGGGCTAAAGCTGAACCTTGAGGAACTCCTGCATTAATTGGATATAGTTTAGAGGAATGGCCATCCACGACAACAAAAATGCTCCGGTTGGAGAGGAAATTTGCTGTCCAGGTACAGAGTTTTGGTGGTAGGCCATAGGCCGGGAGTTTATTAAGCAGCGCTGCGTGCCAGACCTGGTCGAATGCTTTGGATATATCTAGAGCGACAATCTGGGATTCACCGTGTAGTTCTATAGACTTGTACCAAGAATGGGTGACAGAGGAAAGGAGGTCGGCAGTTGATCTGCGCTGACGGAATCCATACTGCCTATCGTGAATTAGACTGTGTTTTTCGAGAAATTTTAGTAATTCGGTGTTTATATACTTTTCCATCACCTTAGAGACGACTGAAAGGAGAGAAATAGGCCTGTAGTTGCTAGGAAGCGCTTTGGATCCTTTCTTGGGGACGGGTTGTACTCGAGCAGTTTTCCAGTTACTAGGGAATATGCCTCTATTGTAAGATGTCTGAAACAGACAAGTCAGGACAGGAGCAAGTTCTGGTGCGCATTTTTTGAGAACAATTGCTGGGATATCGTCAAGGCCAGAGGCTTTCTTGGTATTAAGAGAAGAGTGCATCTTTCGTACCTTTTTAGTTTTGAAAATGATATCCGTCATTTTGTGAGCGACATTGGGGACTGTTGGTGGTTGAACATTTGGAGGTGAGTTGAGAGTAGAATTGGCGGCAAATAACGAGGCAAAAAGTTCAGCCTTGCCCAGGGCGGTAGAAACAATTTCGTCCCCTGAGACAAGAGGTGGGAACGTGCTCTTGCAGAAATTATTCCCAATAGATTTAGCAAGAGTCTAGAAGGGTTTGCTGCCGTTGGAGCTTAAGAGGACTTTGTTTTTGATGTGGTTATTAAACGAGTTTTTTGCCTCAGAAAGAATGCGGACATAGCGGTTTCTTGCGTCGTTAAATGCTTGACGGTTTTCTTGACTGGGGTTGTGTAGAAGCGTTTTGTGAGCTTTAACCTTTTCAAGTCTGGCCTTGTCGCAGGATTTAGAGAACCAGGGCTTTTGAGTGGCTGAAGATGTTTTCTGTGTACGTGGAATAAATAATTCCATGCCAGGTTGGATAATTTCGGTGACGTATTGTGAGATATCAGAGGGGTCAGGATGAGAGAAGCAGACAGACGCCCATGTAAATGAGGAAAAGTAATCCCGCATTTAGTCCCGGTTTGCGGAATTGTAGTGCCAAACGATACGTGGGTGCGATGATTGTGTAACCTCGGGTTGCATTGTGCAGGTAGCAGTGGCCATGCCGTGGTCTGAACGACCAAGGGGGGCGGCTGAACCATATTGGCTAAAGAATTTCTGACTGCAAAGGTCTCCACTGCTCTCCCTTGTGGATCGGTTTTGGAAGATCTTAGCCATTCCTTATTATGGACATTGAAGTCACCAAGAATGGTGACCTCGGAGGAAGGATATTCAGAAATCATATGGTCGATTTTTTCAGAAAGGTAGTCAAAGAGCTGGACAAAGTTGTTGTCAGAAGGTGACCGGTAAATGCAACAGATGAATTTAGTCGCAGCCCTGAGAGAGAGTTTTATCCATAGAATGTCTTTTCTTCCAGCTTCTAAATTGGGATGTCTGGTGCAGGGTAGATTGCTACGGACGTATGCGCACACGCCCCCATGCAATCTAAAGTAGGTAAGGAGCTCATACCCCGGGAAATTAAGGTGATTAGTGGCTGTTTTGGCACTGATTTGGGTTTCGATGAGAAAGAGGAGTTGAGGGCCTATTAGCCTGGAGGAAATGGGGGACGGAATTCAGGTTAGAATTTAGGCCACATATATTGTAGAAGGATATGTTAAATCTTGATCTTGATGACACCCCTCTCCCGGAGATCCGAATGGAGAGGTATTTTACTTCCGGAATCTTTTGTACAAGGAGGAGCCATCATCATTTTTGTTTATAAGGGAAACCGACTCATACACCGGAACCGGAAACGTCCGTTGGGACTTCACCGGCGCCTTGATGCATGGGCTGGTACCTCCTCCGGCGTGAAAAAAATCCTCTACTATCACGTAAAGGAAAATTCCACTACCACCTGCTAGTTGCTGTATCCCTAGCCAGGGGCCCTTACAGGGTGCTACCGTCCGGGTCAGACGGATCCTGGTTTTTTAACATGGTTGTTACTCCAGTAGGACCCACAATTTTGTTTTAATTGTCTATAATTTGTCTATGATTTTTATATTATTTAATTTTGTATGTATTTGATGTGTTCTGTGCTCTCCAGGGGCGATTTAAATAAAAGTTGTCTATATATCTATTTATCTAATCACACAAAATATTTTAGTTTCATGCCCTTGGTTAGTCACCAGTAGGACCCACAATTTTGTTTTAATTGTCCATAATTTTTTTCCTTTTAACTTAGAATTCTGAATTTTGGGACGTTTTATAGTAGAAAGTTTATGTTCTCATTAGCGAATTTTTTTGTACGGAAATTCTGCAAAAAGTGTAAATTTTTTTCGAAAATTAGTAACATTCTTTGAATAATTCAGATATAATCTAAAAAATCTGAACCTAATAATTTGTACAGGGACCGTACAGATGTATATTGTAGAATCTGGTGGCGTATATCCTTATAAGCTAGTAGTTCCAATTTCCAATGAAGCTAAATTATTTTGTTTATCAGACTTTATGGGCGCTATTTTCTTCTAATCCCGCTTGGGTTAGAGCTAGGAGTCAATATTGTCACTTAGAGTGAGATTAATAAAACGCAATCACTACAGCGTATTAAGAGAAACAGCAGGGTGATGTCAACAATGTGACTAGTTAGTAAACAACTCTAAGGGGAATGGGGAGGAGTAGAAGAAAGAGACGTGATTGAAATGTGTTTTAAAGTGATGCTAAGTAGAGTGGAACGGGGTAATTTGATATTGATAAACATACGGGCAGTACCACCCGCACGTATCTCGTGTTTTATGCATATCGTGCCCCTGACAATTAATCATCGTTAGATGTAATCAAATAAACTTGTGTACCCACTTTGTAATTGTTCTACGTTAAATAGACAGGAAATCCCTGTAGAGCAATAACCACTTACAAATGAAATATCGAGTTACTTGTTTTGTTTTCTGAGATCATAAAATAAAGACGAAATGAATGGAAGAATACTCTATTCAGTTCACTTCTTATACAGTATGGAAAGGCCAAATGGAATAAATTCAGTAAGTATCTCAATTATTATGCATATTTATATTTAAAAGAAACGCGAAACACGTCATTTTTGGATTAAAACATGACAGCCTGCAACGTGAAAACTTCACCCTTACATTCAACCCGCTTTGTAACGTAAGTTTTAAACATAATATTTAGTAGAAACTGTAGGATCTTCAAAAACCGATCCACAAGGGAGAGCAGCGGAGCCCTTTGTAGTCAACAATTCTTTAGCCAATTTGGTTCAGCAACCTACTTACTTTCCTCGTATCCCAACACGCAGCTCAGATCCCTTGGATCTCCTACTTACTACAAAACCTGAATGCTATACGACATCAGTCACCGCCCCCCTTGGTCGCTCAGACCACGGCATGGCCACTGCTTCCTGCGCAATGCAACCCGAGGTCACACAGTCAGCACACCCACGTATTGTTTGGCACTACAACTTTGCGAACTGGGACGAAATGCGGGATTACTTTTCCTCATTTCCATGGGCGTCTGTCTGCTTCTCTCATCCTGAACCCTGTGATATATCACAAAACGTCACCGAAATTATCCAAGCTGGCATGCAATTATTTATTCCACGTACACAGAAAACCTATTCAGTTACTCAAAAGCCCTAGTTCTTTAAATCCTGTGACAAGGCCAGACTTGAAAAGGTCAAAGCTCACAAAACGCTTCTACACAATCCCAGTCAAGAAAATCGTCAAGCATTTAACGACGCAAGAAACCGCTATGTCCGCATTCTTTCTGAGGCAAAAAACTCGGTTAATAACCACATCAAAAACAAGGTCCTTTCAAGCTCCAACGGCAGCAAACCCTTCTAGACTCTTGCTAAATCTATTGGGAATAATTTCTGCAAGAGCACGTTCCCACCTCTTGTTTCAGGGGATGAAATTGTTTCTACCGCCCTGGGCAAGGCTGAACTTTTTGCCTCGTTGTTCGCCGGCAATTCTACTCTCAACCCACCTCCAAATGTTCAACCACCAACAGTCCCCAATGTCGCGCATAAAATGACAGATATCATTTTAAAAACTAAAAAGGTACGAAAGATGCTCTCTTCTCTTAATACCAGGAAAGCCTTTGGCCTTGACGAGTTCCCAGCAATTGTTCTTAAAAAATGCGCACCAGAACTTGCTCCTGTGCTGACTCGTCTGTTTTAGACATCTTGCAATAGAGGCATATTCCCTAGTAACTGAAAAACTGCTCGAGTACAACCCGTCCCCAAGAAAGGATCGAAAGCGCTTCCTAGCAACTACAGGCCTATTTCTCTCCTTTCAGTTGTCTCTAAGGTGATAAAAAGTATATAAACACCGAATTAGTAAAATTTCCTGAAAAACACACCGACCTTCTTTCGTTTGTCACCCATTCTTGAAACAAGTCCATGGAACTACACGGTGAATCCCAGATTGTCGCTCTAGACATATCCAAAGCATTCGACCAGGTCTGGCACGCAGCGCTGCTTTATAAACTTCCGGCCTATGGCCTACCACCAAAACTCTGTACCTGGACAGCAAATTTCCTCTCCAACCGGAGCATTTGTGTTGTCGTGGATGGCCATTCCTCTAAACTGTATCCAATTAATGCAGGAGTCCCTCAAGCTTCAGCTTTAGCCCCTACTTTATTTCTTCTCCACATCAATGACCTCCTCTCTAGCACATCCAACACAATTCACAGTTACGCGGATGACAGCATCCCGCACTAAAATATACAATATTCTAAGCCTGTCTCTTTAGCCCAATTAGATGGGGATCGCAGACTGATGGAGGGTTTTGTCTCTGTGGATCTCCGAAAAATTATTAGACTGGGGAAGTATAAATCTTGTACAATTCAACTCTACAAAATCTCAGTCTTGCTTTCTATCTCATAAGATATACACCAGCCCTAGAACCATCACAATAAACAACCAAGTTATTCAAAGTAATGAGTTCTTTTCACTTGTTGACATTTATGTGGATCGAAATCTCAATTGGCACCAACATGTCACATCAATTGCAGAAGCGGCTGCAAAGAAATTAGGTTTCCTCTTCCGGGCTCGCAAATACTTTTCACCAGCTAATCTCTATACCTTATATACTTCACAAATAAGGCCAAACCTCGAATACTGCTCCCACATCTGGGGTGCCGCTGCCGCTTCTACACTCGCTATCCTGGACTCCATTCAGTAGAGAGCTATACGTTTCATCGGTGACACTACCCTCACCCAAAGGCTGCGATCCCTCGCTTATCGACGTGCCGTTGGTGAACTCTCTCTCTCTCTCTATTTTATAGATATCTGCACGGGCACTACTTAGAGGAGCTTTCTTCCATAGTTCCTCCACCTGCTGCCCCCAACAGATAGACCAGGGAAACAAAGCGAATGTACCCTTTTACTGTTCAGGTCACCAGACATAGAACATCTTATTATGCCCGCTGTTTTGTCCCGAGGACTTCCAAGTTGTGGAATTCCTTGCCGGCACATGTTCTTCCTTCTCCTCCCAACCTCCAAACCTTCAAGTCCAGAATTAACAAGTTGCCTATTTCCTCCTTGTCGACACCCACGGTACGATAGTATTTAGGCTGTAAGCCCTCGTGGTGTGTTGTTGAAATAATAAAAAATACGGGGTGTTAAAGTCAAATAGAAACATAAAATTCAAAAAACTAGTAATATTTCGATAACGGCTCAAGATAACATGACTCTACAGGGAAACAAAAATATTTGTAAAAGATTGTTCTTTGACAAAGAGGTATTATAAAAGGTCAGTGGCGTACGTGAAAGAAATTCTATTGTTTCAAATAGTCTACGGAACCCGGAAAACGGACACCCAGTATATCATTGCAACAATAATACTACCGAATAACAATCCTAGTCTACATAGAACGTGTACGGAATTGCATGCAAATATCTGACTCCGATCCAAAGATATTGTAAAAGATTTTTCAAAATTATTAGATTTCAACACCCTGTATCTCCGTTCGGAAACAAATTAGAGGTTATGTTTCTATGCACTTTTTGTCTTAAAATAATCTGTTCTATTGACTGTTAAAGTCCTGCTACTATAACCTGTTTTTTTAAAATGAAAATTCGCTAAAAATGTAGCGCAACCCGTTGTACAGGAAGTACAAGAAGGGCAGTGATACATTTTTTTGGTAGTTTCGAATAGATAAGGCGATTCTACATCATACTCATGTATCATACACCTAGTATTCTCCAACACGTTAACAAAAAGCGAGGGGATGTGTGTACTTGACAAGGTGGTAATACGGCGCATTTAAACATTTATTGTGTCGAAACGGGTTAATAAAAAATTATGAAACTTTGTCATCTTAATCAGCACGCTGCGCTCTAGGTTCCTAAATTAATAAGAAAAATTTTGCGCAACCAGTTGTACCGAAAGTTGATAGTAACTTATAGCGGTGGACAAAGGTGGAAGATCTCTCTTAGGCCTAGGGTTGAACACACCGACGAGATTTTGAGAGTATCCAGATTGAGGCCTCGTAATCGAGGTACCACAACCCAATCCACCTTTGTCCACCGCTCTAACGAGTAGACAGATTGAGGCCTTAGAGTACATGTCCTTACATATTTCCTTTCCTTTTGAAAATGGCTCCAAAACAGGAGCCGAAACGTCGAGTTTTAATAAATACTAAAGGCTGTTCAACCCGAGAAACAAGTATGTGTAGAAGGTTTAAAATGTTTATGGACACTATAAATAGGCGAGCCACAGATAGAGTCTGGCAGTCAGCAGTGAGTTAGTGTTGGTGTATAATAAGCGATCGTAGAAGGCGTATAGTGGAATATAGTTCTACGGACATTTAGTCAAAAAATTCAGAACGCCGAAGAACGTAACTATATATATATATATATATATATATATATATATATATATATATATATATATATATATATATATATATATATATATATATATATATATATATATATATATATATATATATATATATATATATATATATATATATGAGACATACTTGGTTCTCGGGTTAAACCGCGTCCAGAATTTATGGAAACTCGACGTTTCGGCTCCTGTTTTGGAGCCATTTTCAAGAGGTAAAGGAAATATGTAAGGACACTCTAAGGCCTCAATCTGCCTACTCCTTAGAGTGATGGACAAAGGTGGGTAAAGGAAATATATAAGGACACTCTAAGGCCTCAATCTGCCTACTCCTTAGAGTGGTGGACAAAGGTAGGTAAAGGAAATATGTAAGGACACTCTAAGGCCTCAATCTGCCTACTCCTTAGAGCGGTGGATAAAGGTAGGTTGGGTTGTTGTAGCTCGATTACGGGGCCTCAATCTGCCTACTCCCCAAATCTCGCCGGAGATCGTCTGTGAGGTCTCAGTGTGTTCAACCCTAGGCCTCAGAGAGATCTGGCAGTTCGTTGCAAGTCTTGTCTTATATATGTCGTTCCGTCTACCTGTTGCGTCATCAGTGAAAGTAGTGGGGTCACCGTCAATTAAGTGGGGGGCTTTGGTCACGGTATCTAGAGGAAGATTAAGAGGGTCACCGGCATTTGTTACGGTAGATAATGATGCAATAAAATTGTCTGTGGAATTTATTTCCTTTTTGTGTGTTTGTAAAGAAGATATAATAGGTTTCCAAGTAGTCGGAAGGCGAAGACCATCATCTCTCTTATTTAAACAATCGGGACGTTTTTCAATCTCGATTGCTTCGCGGATAATTCTCGTTTTGAAATTGTAAACCGGTGCTATTGTTTTGGCATTATCGAAGTCTATTTTGTGCCCTGTATGAATATGATGCATGGCCAGCGCCGATGAGGGGTCGGATTTTCTAACTGCGAGGGTGTGTTCGTATATTCTATTGTGGATGCGTCTGTTTGTTTGTCCTACGTAAGTTCGGGAACAGTCGGAACAAGGAATTTCGTAAACTCCGTGGGATTCATTTGGAATCGTATCCTTGGGAGTTTTTATAAGATTTGACTGTTTTTGGTTTGTTGTGAATACGGTTTTGATATTATGGGTTCGGAAAATTCGGCTGATTTTGTCAGTGACACCTTTAATGTATGGTAAAAACGCTGTGTGTTGTTGTGTGGACGCTGTTTGTTCTTGTTGTGGTTTGTTGTTGTGCGTTTCTAATGTTTTGTAGTATGTGATTGTTGTCGTATCCGTTTTCTAGCAATGTCTGTCTTAAAAAGTTTAATTCTGTCTGTTTGTTGTTGTTGTCCGTTAGTCTAAGGGATCGTGTTACTAATGTTCGAACCACGGAATTTAGTTGCGATGGGTGATGGTGAGATTGGGCGTTAAGATACCGATTAGTGTGGGTTGGTTTTCGGTAGACAGTGTAAGAAAATCCTCTGACTGGGTTTTTAGTGATGCGTACATCTAAGAAAGGCAAAGAAAAATTACTTTCCATTTCCATGGTGAACTGGATTTGGGGGTTGATGTTATTTAGGTAAGAAAGGAATTCGTCTAGAGATTCTTTGCCGTGTGGCCAGACAGCGAAAATGTCGTCAACGTATCTTAACCCGAGAACCAAGCATGTCTCACATTAAAGACCGCGGAAATCTTTCTGAACATTATATATATATATATATATATATATATATATATATATATATATATATATATATATATATATATATATATATATATATATATATATATATATATATATAAGTAATAAAAATATGAATTCAGCACTTCCGCCTATGTACAGCTTATTGATCGACCACTTTACAAAACTTACAATATGGCGGCAATCAGAATAGGAATATTGATAGATTCCTTACAATTAAATGGAAAGAGCTACTGAAACTGAGATTCATAGTTACAGCGACGTCGCTTTTAGACTATGATAACGACAAATGAAGTAACTTTATGTCTCAGAAAGTAAAAAAATTAAAATTTTAAAGAGATTCTTACTAATAGTACTAAAATTTCAGTTTAAATTTAAATGACATGCATCTACTAGCTCATTTTTCAATTAAAAGAACATAAAAATTATCAAACCAGTAAATGAATATTAAAGTCAGCTGTTTTAATTAATTGGCAACACAATTAATACCATTGTGACTAACAATTAGAACCTAATTAATTAAGAGATATATATCATTACCGTAACAAGGAACAATGCATCATCTGATTAAATACTTAGATATTTATTAAAATTGTTTTATGTAAAATATTTCTGATATTACAATTTTTGCACAACAAAATTAACTGGGCCTATTAATTAATTTCTCCACTAAGCAAATCAATGAGTATCCGTTGTTATATTTAGTCACGTTCTTAACGTACTCCAATTATCTGCTATATATATACTTTTACTTCAGGGCAATTGTTTAATTTATCTATATATATATATATATATATATATATATATATATATATATATATATATATATATATATATATATATATATATATATATCAACAACACACCACCTAAATACTATCGTACCGTGGGTGTCAACAAGGAGGAAAGAGGCAACTTGTTAACTTGAAGGTTTGGCGGTTCGGAGGAGAAGGAAAAATATGTGCCGGCAAGGAATTCCACAACTTGGAAGTCCTCGGGATAAAGGAGCGGGCATAACAAGATGTTCTATGTCTGGTGACCTGGACAGTAAAAGGGTGCATTCACTCTGTTCCCCTGGTTGATCTGTTGGGGGCAGCAGGTGAAGGAACTATGGAAGAAACCTCCTCTGAGCAGTGCCCATGCAGATATCTATAAAAGAGAGAGATGTCACCAACGGCACGTCGGTGGGCAAGGGATGGCTGCCTTGGGGTGAGGGTAGGGTCACCGAGGAGACGTATAGCTCTCTTCTAAATGGAGTCTCGGATAGCGAGTGTAGAAGCGGCAGCAGCACCCCAGATGTGGGAGCAGTATTCGAGGTTTGGTCTTATTTGTGAAGTATATAAGGTATAGAGATTAGCTGGTGAAAAGTATTTGCGAGCCCGGAAGAGGAAACCTAATTTCTTAGCAGCCGCTTCTGCAATTGATGTGACATGTTGGTGCCAATTGAGATTTCGATCGACAGAAATACCAGTAAGTGAAAAGGACTCATTACTTTGAATAACTGGGTTGTTCATTGTGATGGGTTTAGGGCTGGTGTATCTCTTATGAGAAAGAAAGCAAGACTGTGATTTGGTGGGGTTGAATTGTACAAGATTTCTACTTCCCCAGTCTAATATTTTTTGGAGATCCACGGAGATAGAACCCTTCATGATTCTGCGATCCTTATCTAGTTGGGCTAAAGAGACAGGCTTATAATATTGTATATTGGAGTGGAGGGTGCTGTCGTCCGCGTAACTGTGAATTGGGTTGGATGTGCTAGAGAGGAGGTTATTGATGTGGATAAGAAACAAAGTAGGGGCTAAAGCTGAACCTTGAGGGACTCCTGCATTAATTGGATACAGTCTAGAGGAATGGCCATCCACGACAACAGAAATGCTCCAGTTGGAGAGGAAATTTGCTGTCCACGTACAGAGTTTTGGTGGTAGGCCATAGGCCTGTAGTTTATTACTAATATCAGCGGAGCATTTTGATCAGAAACATATTTTTCCTACTGTTAATTTGGCTAGATTTGTTTTGTTTTGCGTGTAGAATAGTATGTGGATTACCTATATCATGATACAATAACTTATAAAAGATCTTATAATCATTAGACATTTTTCAAAGCTGACGTCATGTGGAGTGAAAGCTAAAATATTAAGTAAATTCTTTGTTTGTTTTTCTTTTCAGCTTTTTGTACATATTGTTTTTTGGATTCCATCAATTTTCAACTTGCTACATGCTATTTGAATTTATTTATTTATTTAACACAATTATTGTCAAAAAAAGAAAAAACGTTTCACATATTTACAATATGTTACAATAGATTATAATAAGTAAACAGAGAATTTAAAACAAAATTATTATTTAGGTAGAGTTAAGCTTAATTTTTGTTTTATTTTTTTTATTTCAACAACACACCACGAGGGCTTACAGCCTAAATACTATCGTACCGTGGGTGTCGACAAGGAGGAAAGAGGCAAGTTGTTAATTCTTGACTTGAAGGTTTGGAGGTTCGGGGGAGAAGGAAAAACATGTGCCGGCAAGGAGTTCCACAACTTGGAAGTCCTCGGGACAAAAGAGCGGGCATAACAAGATGTTCTATGTGACCTGAACAGTAAAAGGGTGCATTCACTCTGTTCCCCTGGTAGATCTGTTGGGGGCAGCAGGTGGAGGAACTATGGAAGAAAACTCCCTGAGCAGTGCCCGTGCAGATATCTATAAAAAAGAGAGACAGGGGTCACCAACGGAACGTCGGTGGGCAAGGGATGGCAGCCTTTGGGTGAGGGTAGGGTCACCGATGAGACATATAGCTCTCTTCTGAATGGAGTCCAGGATAGCGAGTGTAGAAGCGGCAGCAGCACCCCAGATTTGGGAGCAGTATTCGAGGTTTGGTCTTATTTGTGAAGTATATAAGGTATAGAGATTAGCTGGTGAAAAGTATTTGCGAGTCCCGAAGAGGAAACCTAACTTCTTAGCAGCCGCTTCTGCAATTGATGTGACATGTTGGTGCCAATTAAGATTTCGATCCACAGAAATACCAACAAGTGAAAAGGACTCATTACTTTGAATAACTTGGTTGTTCATTGTGATGGGTCTAGGGCTGGTGTATCTCTTATGAGAAAGAAAGCAAGACTGTGATTTGGTGGGGTTGAATTGTACAAGATTAATGCAGATTATTAAATAATTACTACATTTTCTGTTATGTGAATGAAGCTAGATGCCTGTAAGAAGATATTGCATAAAACTTTAATATAAAAAAAACGTTGTAGGTATTCGATAAATAGCCTTAATAGTTATATGCCAAATGTGACACTAATCTGTCAGTAAATTGGTCGGGAATAGTTAAAACGCACGTGTGGCTTTGTTGAGACCGACACGGAAGTAATAATGTAATGGACGCATTAATAAATGTAAAACTGCAATGTATGGGCCCAATAATGATATTACAGCGTATATATACTTACACAGTTTAAAAATAGTTGACGTTTATTATTTACTGCTATTAGTGAATTTTTATTTAAAAAAATTCACTAATAGAGAGGTATCGATGGTGAGACTTTGCAAACATTTTTTCAAATGAGCTCGATTTAGGACCCCTAGAACCCATATCCAGTTTCAATTTATATATATATATATATATATATATATATATATATATATATATATATATATATATATATAATATATATATATATATATATATATATATATATATATATATATATATATATATATATATATATATATATATATATATATATATATATATATATATATATATATATATATATATATATATATATATATATATATATATATATATGTGTGTGTGTGTGTGTGTGTATCCGTCTGAGAACTCAAAAAATATTTAACCGCTTTCAATGAAACTCGCCAAGTGCCTTTCTTTTATTAATGGCTTGGATGAGTTTGTTAGCCAGGAAAATCAAACGGGGGTTTCCGGGAAAATGTTGAGTTTTCTTTCTAAAAAAAATTTTTTTCTCCGACATTTTTTTTCTTCGAAAGTAACAAAGCTCTTTTAATGAAATTTACTATATATGTTGCCTTGAGAGAGACCTTACTACGTACTAAAATTCAAATTTCTAAGTTTATAGAAAATTGAGTTATTCAAATTTCAAATTTTCTTTTGAAAAACATTTTTGTTGCGAAAATTACAAGGTTATTTTAATAAAATTTGGTGCATATCTTGCCCTAGGAAAAACCATACTACATACCAAAATTAAATTTTCTAAGTTCATAGAAAATTGAGTTATTCAAATTTGAAGCATTTAATAAAAATTCACTACCATAACGCACTTGCTGCGTTCCGAGCTTTTTTTAAGTTATCGGTGTGACACATAAATATATAAACATAAAGAAAGTTGACTAAAACAGATAATTATAAAAGTCTGATGGATAACTTTCCAATGCCATCCCTTTATCCGAACGCACACACACGCACACACACACACACACACACACAAGATTGAGAATTTTTTAATTTGTGCATCTTGGTAACGCAGTAGGTGCTTAAAATATCAATGTCGAACATAGTGATCAATATGGCGGTACTAGTCATTAAAAAAATGATGTAGATTTCCTTGAAGCTGTCAAAATAATTCTGTATATTTGCAGGTAGTTTTGGGTCAAAAAATATTTGATGCGGTAAGGTGAAACAGGTCGGTATTCACAATTTATAACGTTGGTGTTCGGCCACACTCTAATTTTAGCGTCAAATTAAATTAGTACAACAAAATCAAATCACTTAAAAGAATATATGTATAGCGGCTTAGTCGAGTATCGCATATGCTTTAATCTATTGAGCAGATTAACGAATCCTTATTTGATTTCCTCAAAAAAGAGAAACCTTTGAGTGGTGATTCTCGGTTGAGTGAAGTCCACTTCCAAGTGATTGGTTTCACCCTTTTCCTTCCATTTCATTAATTGCTCACACAGGAAGTGGTTTTATTCGATACTGCATACCTACATCATAAAACATTCTGAATAAAATACTCGTACGTATAGAAAATCTACGAGTACCTATAAACACGGAGTTCAAATTTAAATCCTTTATATTGGAGTGTTGCTTTTAGTGAATTTTTCTTTTAAAAAATTCACTAATAGAGAGGTATCGATGGTGAGACTTTGCAAATGAACGCGAATTTGGGCCCCTAGAACCCATATCCGGGGTCAGTTTCGATTTTTATATGTTTATATATATATATATATATATATATATATATATATATATATATATATATATATATATATATATATACAGGGTGTTACAAAATAGTGGGCCAACCCGCTAACCACGGATCCCCGAGACGAAAATTTTATGACTTTCCTTATAACATTTTTCTTCTGGGGGCCCCGTTTTCGAAATACAGAGTGTTGAAGTTGAACTTGAAAAATAATTTTTCATTTCTAATTTTTATGTTTATGAAGTTATCTCCATGAAATTTTGCACGTAGCCTTATTTCAAAACTAGACGCCATCTGTGTAGATGAGGAGAGAAAAGTCAAATCCCAAGGGGGGTACAAGGGGGGTGGAACAAGTATTGACCCTCTAAACTTTTTTTGCGCACGCCAATGGTTTCAAAACAAATGACTTTTGTTAGACAAAATAATTCTATAACTTTTGTTTCCTTAGTTGAATTTTGAGAAAACGACTAGTTTATTAGTTATTGTAAATTGTATGGTCGGACCCAAACAGGTGAGAAAGAACCTACGAAACGTTATCTCCATGAAATATAACATGTAGTCTTATACCACGACTAGACGACATCTGCGTGAATAAGAAAAATCAAACCCCCCTACATTTTTTATTCGGGCACCAGTGGTCTAATAGAAACTAATATCGTAGGTTATTTGCGTTCGTCAACGCCGGTGACATGTCTCAACAAATTTAAAAAAATTTGAATTTTTTTCACTTTTACTTTTACTTTTTTGCAATCAGAATAAAGAATGTAATACACAGAAATTGTAGCTCATTCCATTGCCTTAAATATTGCTGCTTGAATACATACATACTATGTTTCACACATATGTAATTAGAAGTCATCAAAACCGTTTTATAAGTATAACTTTATTATACTTAAACTGTCAGTCTAGTATTAACATGAAAACTAAACTAAAAATAAGGAAAAATGGTAAGTAAAGCGGTGTTATAGAAATAAAAGTATAATTAAATTAAATGCTCAATATAGATACCACCTTCTTGGATGCACAGGCGGGCTCTTTTGATAAGAGAAAACCGAATTTTTTTGAAAATGTCTGGTTTCATACGGCATTCCTCTGCGCCTTGTAGGATTCGTTCCCGCAGATGTTCTCCATCGAGTATAGGCACCCTGTAAACAAATTCTTTCATATATCCCCAGGAACTAAAATCTAAGGGGTTGAGGTCAGGGGAACTACATGTTATATTTCATGGAGATAACGTTTCGTAGGTTCTTTCTCACCTGTTTGGGTCCGAACATACAATTTACAATAACTCATAAACTATAAAAACAAAAGCTATAAAATTATTTTGTCTAACAAAAGTCATTTGTTTTGAAACCATTGGCGTGCGCACAAAAAAGTTTAGAGGGTCAATACTTCTTCCACCCCCTGTACCCCCCCCCCCGGGATTTGATTTTTCTCTCATCATCTACACAGATAGCGTCTAGTCATGAAATAAGACTACGTGCAAAATTTCATGGAGATAACTTCAAAAACATAAAAATTATAAATGAAAAAAGTTTCGTCGGTTTTTTCTTGCCTGTTTGGGTCTGACCATACAACTTACAATAACTCATAAACTAGTTGTTTTATCAAAATTAAACTAGAAAAACAAAAGTTATAAAATTATTTTGTTTAACGAAAACCATTTGTTTTGAAACCATTGGCGTGCGCACAAAAAAGTTTAGAGGGTCAATACTTGTTCCACCCCCCCTGTACCCCCATTGGGATTTGATTTTTCTCACCTCATCTACACAGATGGCGTCTAGTTCTGAAATAAGGCTACGTGCAAAATTTCATGGAGATAACTTCATTATAAAAATTAGAAATGAAAAACTATTTTTCAAGTTCAACTTCAACACTCTGTATTTCGAAAACGGGGCCCCCAGAAGAAAAATGTTATAAGAAAAGTCATAAAATTTTCGTCCCGGGAATCCGTGGTTAGCGGGTTGGCCCACTATTTTGTAACACCCTGTATATATATATATATATATATATATATATATATATATATATATATATATATATATATATATATATATATATATATGTATCCAACCGATAATTCAAAAAATAACTAACCGATTTTGATAAAACTCGGCAAGTGCCTTTCTTTTATTAATAGCTTGAATGAGTTCGTTAGCCAGAAAAATCTGACACGGTTTTCCGGGAAAATTTTGAGTTTTCTTTCGAAAAAAACTTTTTTCTCCGAAAATTACAAAGATATTTCGATAAAATTTGGTGTACATATTGCTTTGGAAAATACCTAACTATGTGCCAAAATTCAGCTTTCTAGGGTTACAGAAAATTAAGCTATTCAAATTTGAAACATTTATGTTTAATTTCACCGCCTTTCATTGAATCGTTTATATGAGATCTAGTTTGTGGTTGTCGTGGTAAGGTAACATTTGATATTATTGCGCAGGTCTGTTAGACGCTGTAACTGACATTTACCGTATGATATGAGATCGTTTATATTATGTTTATTTGTTTGGGAAATTTTTATATACAAGTGCAAATTATTCCTTTATTAATGTTAGTGGGTGGATTAAACAGTGTTTGTTATGTTTTATTAAAACATATATACGTAAATGGTTTATAAACTGTGTATTTGCATATTGAATAAATAAATAAATATAAAGGATCGAAGTTTTACAAAAGGGCTGATATTGTACAGGGTGTCGCGTTTCTACGGTAAAGCTGAATATAATTATTATTATACAAGAGATGAGAAAAAATTGTATAAGTTAATTATAGGGTGTCTTGAGCTGCATCTTATAAAATTATTTTGACAATCACGGCTGGCCCACAAGTCGATCGTTGGTGATCCCTACAATTTTTTTTCGAACAGCCTTATTTTATTGCATTTTTTATTGAAATATGTTTGTAAGAAAAAAATCAAGACGCAGTAAGTGCATTTTGGTAGCAAATTTTCATTAAATGCTTCAAATTTCAATAACTCAATTTGCTATTAACCTAAGATTTGTTGGTTAGAAAACCAACGTTTAAGGTATATTGTCGGAAAATTTTTGTACACTTTCAAACAATAAGTTATTTTGATAAAATATGGCACATTGTTTCTACTATATATTTTGCTCATAACCTTATCTCGTTTCTGTGCTTCTGTGTGCTCTGGAGAATGCATTAACAAGTCGTTATTGTAGTGTAAAATTAAAATTTACTAAATGTAGTTTTGATAAAGCAGAATCAAAAAAGTGAATTTATTGACTGAGGGGTAATATTGTGTATTGTATACTGGGAGAGTGTTTGAAAATAATCATGTTATATTCTATAAATTAATTAATTATGAAGATGTTATGTAAAATACTTCAACCACTTTATTTAAAACGTTAAAATGATGTATCTGCTTGTCATAATAAGGTTACTTAAAGCACGGGGGATATACTGTTTGGTTTGTTTTATTAGTGAATTTTTATTTTTAAAAATTCGCTAATAGAGAGGTATCGATGGTGAGACTTTGCAAACATTTTTGCAAATGAGTGCGAACTAGGACCCCGAGAACTCATATCCGGGGTTAGTTTCAATTTGTATATGTTATATATATATATATATATATATATATATATATATATATATATATATATATATATATGTATATATATATATATATATATATATATATATATATATATATATATATATATATATATATATATCCGCACGATAACTCAAAAGGTTATTAACTGATTTTGATTAAACTCGGCAAGAATCTTTCTTTTAATCATGGCTTAGATAAGTTCGTTAGCCAGGAAAATCGGACAAGGTTTTCCTAGAAAATTTTGAGTTTCCTTTCGAAAAAAATGTTTGTCTCTGAAAATTACAAAGCTATTTTGATGAAATTTGGTGAATATGTTTTCTTGTGAAAGTCATTACTATATGGCAAAATTCAACGTTCTAGGTTTATATAAAATTGAGTTATTCAAATTTGAAGCATTTAATAAAAATTCACTACCATAACGCACTTGCTGCGTCCCGAATTTTTTTGATAAAGGGTAGAATATTGATTTTCTAGCGAATTTCCGTAGAAAAATTTTGTACGATTTCAAACGATAATGTTATTTTGATTACATATGGTACATTGTTTGTACTATACTCACGGGTACCAAAAAACGGAGCACTTGCATACATTATATATTTTTATTTATAAAAAAGTCTGAACGCAGCAAGTGCGTCACGGTAATGGATTTTCATAAAAATAGTTTTAATGGCAGATATGCCTTTTTTTAATAAAAGCAGGCATCAAATTTGGCTAAATATTTTTTACACAAAATTCTGCTAAAAGCATACATGAAATTCAAATTATATATCTAATCCGTAATTAAGATTGAAAATAAAATAATTTGTTTGCACGAAAATCTATTAAAACTTTATTTTCGACAAATTTCATTTAAAAAATGTTTTATCAATTGAATAATTTTTCAAACACAAATTCTCAAATGATTCTTCGAAAAAAATTCATTAAATTCATTTATAAAAAAATTGATATTAAAAGAACATTTTGTACAAGAAAATTCACTAATAAAAATAATTTATATAAATTAAAAAGAGTTCGGGACGCAGCAAGTGCGTTATGGTCGTAAATTCTTATTAAATGCTTCAAATTTGAATAACTCAATTTTCTATAAACATAGAAAGTTGAATTTTGGTATGTAGTAAGGCAATATATCCACTAAATTTCATAAAGATGACTTTGTAATTTTCGGAGAAAAATTGTTTTTATTTTTTATTTTTTTTATTTCATCAACACACCACGAGAGCTTACAGCCTAAATACTATCGTACCGTGGGTGTTGACAAGGAGGAAAGAGGCAGCTTGTTAATTCTGGACTTGAAGGTTTGGAGGTTCGGAGGAGAAGGAAAAACATGTGCCGGCAAGGAATTCCACAACTTGGAAGTCCTCGGGACAAAAGAGCGGGCATAACAAGATGTTCTAAGTCTGGTGACCTGGACAGTAAAAGGGTGCATTCGCTCTGTTCCCCTGGTAGATCTGTTGGGGGCAGCAGGTGGGGGAACTATGGAGGAAAGCTTCTCTGAGCAGTGCCCGTGCAGAGAGGTCACCAACGGCACGTCGGTGGGCAAGGGATGGCAGCCTTTGGGTGAGGGTGGGGTCACCGATGAAACGTATAGCTCCCCTTTGAATGGAGTCCAGAACAGCTACTGTAGAACCCCAGATGTGGGAGCAGTATTCGAGGTTTGGCCTTATTTGTGAAGTATATAAGGTATAGAGATTAGCTGGTGAAAAGTATTTGCGAGCCCGGAAAAGGAAACCTAATTTCTTAGCAGCCGCTTCTGCAATTGATGTGACATGTTGGTGCCAATTAAGATTTCGATCCACAGAAATGCCAACAAGAGAAAAGGACCCATTACTTTGAATAACTTGGTTGTTCATTGTGATGGGTCTAGTGCTGGTGTATCTCTTGTGAGAAAGAGAGCAAGACTTAGTTTTGGTGGGGTTGAATTGTACAAGATTTCTACTTCCCCAGTCTAATATTTTTTGGAGATCCACGGAGACAGATCCCTCCATGAGTCTGCGATCCTCATCTAATTGGGCTAAACAGACAGGCTTAGAATATTGTATATTTGAATGGAGGGTGATGTCGTCCGCGGAGCTGTGAACTGGGTTGGATGTGCTAGAGAGGAGGTCATTGATGTGGAGGAGAAACAAAGGAGGGGCTAAAGCTGAACCTTGAGGAACTCCTGCATTAATTGGAAACAGTTTAGAGGAATGGCCATCCACAACAACAGATATGCTCCTGTTAGAGAGGAAATTTGCTGTCCAGGTACAAAGTTTTGGTGGTACGCCATAGGCCGGAAGTTTATTAAGCAGCGCTTTCGAAAGAAAACATAAAATTTTCCCAGAAATCATTGTCCGATTTTCCTGGCTAACGAACTCATCCAAGTTAATAGCTTGGAAAGAAAGGCACTTGCCGAGTTTCATCGAAATCGGTAATTATTTTTTGAGTTATCGGTTGGATACATATACGTATATATATATATATATATATATATATATATATATATATATATATATATATATATATATATATATATATATATATATATATATATATATATATAAATTGAAACTGACCCCGGATGTCGGTTCTAGGGGTCCTAGTTTGCGCTCATTTGAAAAAATATTTGGAGTCTCGCTATCGATACCTCTCTATTAGTGATTTTTTTTATAAAAATTCACTTAAACTGCTCCGATTTTCCTGGCCAACCAACTATTTAAAGTTATTTACACACCTACGAAAATATATTTTTTCACAAAAACTTTTTCGATGACAACAAAAATTTCACGAAAAGTTGCAAACAATTTTTCAAGAAAATCCGTAGACATTTTTGTTTATAATAATTTATTAAATCTTTTATTATCATTCATTACCAAAATTTCACTTAACAATCTTACAAAAAATGATTTCTACGAAGCACAAAAAACTTTCTGCGTAAACTGGCTTAATATCTTTTACACGAAATTGTGCTTTAAGAATACATAAAATTCAAATTATATACGTAACCTATAATTAAAATTGAAAATAAAATAATTTGTTTGCACGAAAATCCATTAAAACTTTATTTTCCACGAATTTCGTTTAAAAAAATGTTCCATAAATTGAATAATCCTCGTTTTACTTTAACGCGTGTGCTTGTTTTCGTACCTTACCCAAGTTCAATTCACAGAAAACGTATTTTGATTTATATATACATACATACATACATACATACATATATATATATATATATATATATATATATATATATATATATATATATATATATATATACATATATTATATATATATATATATATATATATATATATATATATATATATATGATGTCACGAAGTGACGTAATTGCCATTAGATAATCTAATTAGTTAACAGGGGAATAGATCCGTACCATCTGTATTTAATTTAATTTATTTTTGTTAATAAAACATTCGTAAATGTTTGATAAAATATAGTTTCGAGAGCGAGGCAGGCATGGTACCGGTGTGTTATCGCCCAAGCGGATCCTTCGGGATGCGAAGCGATGAAAACAGGGACAGATGGGCTGGTCCACTGCATCGACCTACGCGCACCTCGCGGCGCAGAAACTGTGAACCGTGCGAGAGCCGGCAGGTCGGCTGTGACCCGTTGAACAATTTAGTTCTTTTTCAGCAGTCGCAGGGGCCGTCACGGAGAGTAACCAGCCACCGTCCGCGTCTTGATTCTTGGTGTTTGGTTGTATTGTGTATTTCAGTAGCGAATTCAGCAGGCCGGCCGTGGGAGTTAGTTATCTTTCAGCGATCGCAGGAGCAGTCACGGAGAGGAAGCAGCCACCGTCCGGGTCTCGATTCTTGGTATTTGGTTTTATTGTGTATTTCAGGCCGGCCGTGGGAGAGTACGCAGTGATTCGTTAGGTGCACCATCTTAGTAGAGTTAGCAGCTGTGGCAAGTGGAGAACGCCGTCTTCAGCCGGCCGTTTATTTCCGCTTCGTTTAGGTGGGTCGCTGTCTCTATAGCTGTACGGTGGAGGGCCTGTATGAAAGAGGTTTTCCACGGATCGACATCTCTCTCTGGCGGCGGACACCTGGGCGCGCTTGGTGGCCTTCGCCAGAGGTGACGTTAAAAGTCCAGGTGTGGAAAAGATATTGAATGTTGTTGTGTTGGTCAGTGGTTTTATTTCAGAGAGACGGCCGCAAAGGAGCTTCGGATAAATAGGTCCATCGTTCGCTTCTGTCTGTATCCGCGGAGCGACCTGGGGGAGCCGGGGCTCGCGTTCCTGGGCTGGAGTCTTGCCGAGAGCACTAGCAGAGCGGCTGACTGCACGTTGATTTGAACCCGGGGAGCGGTCTAGCCACGGTCAGATCACCCCAAGGCGGTCTCCCGTGACGCAGCTCTCGTGGTCCTGGATCTGGACGACAGCAGGGATATTTCGGGCTGCAGTAGGTCTCCACCACTCCTGGAGATCGAAACAGTCTGGCAATACCCGGTGTACCGACCGTCCGACTGACATTATTGGGAAAACCTTGTCGTTTTCAGTCTTCGGGGGAAAAGCTTTCTTTGTTTCCGTCGGGAGGCGCAAAGGGTTGCGTTCCTGGGCTGGAGTCTTCCCGAGAACGCGAGAGCACCAGCAAAGCGGCTGACTGCACGTTGATTTGAACCCGGGGAGCGGTCTAGCCACGGTCAAATCACCCCAAGGCGGTCTCCCGTGGCGCAGCTCTCGTGCTCCTGGATCTGGACGACAGCAGGGATATTTCGGGCTGCAGTAGGTCTCCACCATTCCTGGCGACCGAAACAGTCTGGCGATACCCGGTATCCCGACCGTCCTGAAGACACCGTTGGGGGGTTGTGTTTTCTTTTAACTTGATAGCGAGGACCTCCTTTATTTTGTCGAGGGGAAATTTCCATCTCCTTAGGGAGACACTTCCTCAGGTGGTAGAGAGTCTGTATGACTGCAACGCATGCTTGAGGGTCCGTAATTAATTAAGTGATAGTACAAAGTAGAACAAGCCGTTAGCTGGTCTTGATATTGCACCTAGAGTTGGCTTTCAATTCACATATTGCATGCCTGCTTAAACCGACCACCTATCCGGTGCCTTGCTTTGGCGATCTCGGGACGCGTCTGCCCGCTTACAAGCCGCGAGCTTACCACCCCTATTCGTGATACCGTCCGTATAACTCGCGAATATTTCAGTTTCTGCCTCTGGTCTCTAATAAATTGACTTGTTGTCAAATAAGTTAGTTCAAACGTGGGGTATGCCGGGAGAAGCCCTTGTGTAAATATTTCTTTGTATATATTTTGTAAATATTTTCCCACCAATACTTTTGTAAATAGAGTATTTGTTTTATACGGTATTTCATTCAAAGCTTCCCAACCAATCCACCCCAACATAATACGCAACATTCTGATCTCTAATATACAGGCCATAATTAAGGAGTCCTGAGGGACTTTGCCTGAGGACTTAGGCGAACCCTATCTCCACTGGAGTTTACCCTGGGTCCGTGTATCTGTAAATAACAACCGAGGACAGAGATATAGTCCTGAGGGAGCGCAGCGTCTTCCTTTAAACCCACGCTGCTGGCGCCTGAGCAAATCCCGTAATAAAGCCGTATTGATAAGGTTATCCCGTGGAAACCTCCCCATATTAGGGAAAGATAACCTTATCCCGATTTGACCCCTCACAATATATATATATATATATATATATATATATATATATATATATATATATATATATATATATATATATATATATATATATATATATACGTAACCTATAATTAAAATTGAAAATAAAATAATTTGTTTGCACGAAAATCCATTAAAACTTTATTTTCCACGAATTTCGTTTAAAAAATGTTCCATAAATTGAATAATTTATCATACAAAAATTCTCAAAAGTTTCTTTCGTTAAATTCATTTATAAGAAAATTCGCTATTCGCTATTAAAAGAACATTTTGTACAAGAAAATTAGCTAATAGTAATACATTAAATAAATTTAAAAATATTGAAAATCTGATCTAAATACAGAACTAGATACGTTTTCTGTGGCTTCACAGAGAAAATTCTTTTGCGTGTGGATGCTGTAAAAATTGAATCCGGTTGTAGAGACGAAAACAACATCTTCTGATGTCACAAATCTCTACGTCTATGTTCACTGTGGCCGGTTTTACGAACTAAGGGCAACAACAGCTACTATTAAACTTAAATTAAAAGTCTTAAAGGTGATTATCATTAATTTTCAACAAAAAATCGCAAAAAATACATTGGAATTACACAATCTCATCAGATAACGTTGAAATTGAATCAAAAACGAAAAACTTTGGACGCAGCAAGTGCGTTATGGTAGTGAATTTTCATTAAAATGTTTTTATTGCAAATATGTGTGTTTTCTTTTTAAGAAAGCAGGCATCAATTTTGGTTACCAGTATAACCTATATAGTAAAAACAATGTGCCATGTTTCATAAAAATAACTTTATTTTGTGAAAATGTACAAAAATTTCCAAAAGTAAACTTAAAGTGTTCCCGGAAAAACTCGTTTCTTCGTCAACCTTATGGGTTAATAGCACATTGGGCTATTCAAATATGAAGCATTTGATCAAAATTCGCTACCATAACGCACTTGCTGCATCCAGAATTTCTTTTCTTACAAACATGCATTATATTTCGATGGAAAATGCAAAAACATAAGACGTGTTTGATTAAAAAAAAGAAAATGTGTATCACCAACGACTTATGGGCCAACCTGTAATTGTAGAAATATTTTTTAAGATGTAGCTCAGGACACCCTATAATTAATATATACAATTTTTTTTTCATATTTTGTATAATAACGGATATATTGAACTTTAATGATTTTTTACGAAAATTCGACAAAAATTATATACCATTAAACGATAAACTCTATAGCTAAGACTACTGCCAAGCATCAGAGAAAGGGTTTATTTGAATTGAATTTTCTGGAAACATTTGAGTAAAATGAAGGACAATGTCGGCTGAAACTAAGACTTCAGGGTTTGTAAAACATCCTTCTTGAGACATTTAATTTCCATAGTCCGTATTAGATTCAAGTTATTTGCCTAAATGTTGCCGATTTTGACGTTTTAAATCGCAACTTTGACGTTTTGAGGAAAACCCCAATTTATTTTTCTTTAAATGCCTATAACTTCTTTGTCTTTTGACCTACATAGCTAAATGCTGGTAGGTAACTTACCTATAAGGATGTTAACCCGCGTACCAAATTTGGTTGCCCTTACTTTGTCAAATTCGGAGATATAAATTTTTTCGAAAGAAAACACAAAATTTTCCGGGTAAACCTAGGCAGATTTTCCTGCCTAACGAACTTATCCAAGCCATTTGCAAAAGGAATTTATTCACCAAATTTAATCAAAATCTGCATATTATTTTTTGAGTTATCGGTGTGATAAATATATATATATATATATATATATATATATATATATATATATATATATATATATATATATATATATATATATATATATATATATATATATATATATATATATATATATATATATATATATATATATATATATATATATATAAACATATAAAAATTGAAACTGACCCCGGATATGTGTTCTGGGGGGCCTAATTAGCGCTCATTTGAAGACATTTTTTCAAAATTCAAAAGTCGGGATCTCCTCATTAGTGATTTTTTTTAAAGAAAATTCACTAAAAATTAAGTTGTAATCATTTCCTGTTAGACCGGAAGTGAGGAAAAAGTAAATATGTTATAAAAAAGGCTTATTTGTGACCATTCGTCATTACAAAAATCCCAAAAAATTGCGTTATTAATAACAGATTATATATATATATATATATATATATATATATATATATATATATATATATATATGTATATATATATATATATATATATATATATATATATATATATATATATATATATATATATATATATATATATATATATATATATATATTATAAATTCATTTATAAGATATTAAGAATTAAA
Source organism: Tillus elongatus (assembly GCA_964006375.1). NCBI lineage: Eukaryota > Metazoa > Arthropoda > Insecta > Coleoptera > Cleridae > Tillus > Tillus elongatus. The sequence continues at coordinate 326,410,257 of OZ023262.1, read as the reverse complement.
TTTTGCTATATCTGTAGATAGTGTAAGTCTCTTTGAAAGATACTTGTATTACAAATTTCATTAAAGTTATACAAAAGATTTCCAGAAGGAATGTTTAGAAAAGTAAAATATCTGCCAAATTATAAACGCAGCAGTTATTTTTCCTTATTAATGGCCTGAATGATTTCGTTTTAGTTACCGGTTCTTTCAATATTAATAATAACAAAATGTCTGCCGAAAATTATAATTACAGATTCAAAGGTGACAAAGTTATTCAGGCGTTTTAAACAAAAATTAAATCTTGTTCAAAACGTACGAACAAAAATAAGGAATCTGAAGAATGAAGAGAAAATCCTTGACGGCTTGTCACAAGATGAAAGTGCGTTATGGTAGCGAATTTTCATTAAATGCTTCAAATTTGTATAACTCACTTTTCTATAAACCCAGAAGGTTGAGTTTTCGTGGAGTAAGGTATTTACGGGGGCAACATACCAACCAAATTTGATCAAAATAACTTGGTAATTTTTTGAGATACACTTTTTTTTCGGAAAAATTATTTTTTTTAGAATAACTGGTCAGATAGTGCTGACGTACCCTGCCTGCTTCTATGGGGATGAAATATAACAATCAGGTCAAGGTATCCATGTAAACAAGGTAGGGTCGTGTTACACATTATTGTTCAAAAAATATAAACCTTTTCCGAAAATAAATATAATTGTCCCGAAACAACTGATCCGATTTTCTAGACAACGAACCAATTCAAGCGATTTACACAAAAACTACACTAGCCAAGATATAATTATTCACAAAAAGCTTTTTCACAAAAATTTTGAAAAAAATTACACAAACCCCCTTCACGAAAATTAACCATTTTCTTACGAAAATCGGCTTAAATGTTCACAAAATTTATGTAAAATTCTTTTTACGAAAATTAGCATTAGGCAAAAATATATCACACAATTTTCTAAACAAATTACTTTTAAAGAAAATTCGAAAACAGATTTTCAATGTGAATCTTCAAACACCTATTTTTACAATAATCTATTAAACAGTACTTGATAATCACTAACATTTCACAATAATTCCTGACATATTTTACACGAAAATTTGGTGATAAAATATATAAAACTCAAATTACATAATCTGTAATTAAATTTGAAATAACACACGGGCTGCACGATTTGAAAAACGAACTCATGCAAGCTATTAATGCAATAAAGATTCTTGTCGAGCTAATAACTTTTTGAGTTACCGTGTGGATACATATAATATTATATATATATATATATATATATATATATATATATATATATATATATATATATATATATATATATATATATATATATATAATTTCTGACGTCCATTTTACAAGGTACCATACAAATAAGCTTAGGCTTGTGGCTGTATTATGTATGAAATGTACAATTTTAAAGCATGGTATCTAAAATTTTTGCAAAATCTCACCATCGATACGTCTGTATTAGCGAATTTTTTAAAATGAAATTTGCTTAATTTTTTCAATAAAAATTCGCTAGATAGAACAAAACAGAAATGTCACTACCTAAAAAAAAGAGGTAACAGTACACCATGCTCCCAGGTGGTCACCCATCCAAGAAAAACCGTGCTTTAAGTTGCTTAACTTCAGAGATCGAACGACAATGGTTTTTTTCAACGGGGTAACGCCACTCGCTGGAAATGTTTATTTATCCCAGGTTTATATCCCCATTATTCATTTTAGTGAATTTTCTTAGAAAAAATTCACTAATGAAGAGATCTCGACTTTTGAATTTTGAAAAAATTTCTTCAAATGAGCGCGATCTAGGATCCCTAGAACGCATATCCGGGGTCAGTTTTAAATTTTATATGTTTATATATATATATATATATATATATATATATATATATATATATATATATATATATATATATATATATATATATATATGTATCACACCGATAACTCAAAAAATAATAGGCTGATTTTGATAAAATTTGGCATGTACCTTTCTTTTGTAAATGGCTTGGATAAGCTCGTTATTGAGGAAAATCGGACGAGGTTTTCCGGGAAAATTTTGAGTTTTCATTCGCAAAAAATTCTTATCTCAAAGAATAATAGGCCGATTTTGATAAAATTTGGCATGTACCTTCCTTTTGTATTGGCTTTGATAAATTCGTTAACCAAAAATATCGGACGAAGTTTTCCGGGAAAATTTTGAGTTTTCATTCGAAAAGAATTCTTTTCTCAAAAAATAATGTGCCGATTTTAATAAAATTTGGCACGTACCTTCCTTTTGTAAATGGCTTTGACAAGTTTGTTAGTCAGGAAAATCGGACGAGGTTTTCCGGGAAAATTTTGAGTTTTTATTCGAAAAAATTTTTTTTCTCAAAGAATAATAGGCCGATTTTGATAAACTTTGGCATGTACCTTCCTTTTGTAAATGGATTTGTTAAATTTGTTAATTAGAAAAGCGGACGAGGTTTTCCGAGAAAATTTAGAGTTTTCATTGAAAAAAAATTTTTATCTTAAAAAATAAAAAATCTATGATAACCAAATTTGGTAGGTAGGTTTACGATATAAAAAGTAAACTATACACGAAAATTTAGATTTCTATGTTACAAGAAAAAAAGTTATAATAAAATATTTTGTGCCAGATCATTTCTATGAAAATTCACTACCATAACGCACTTGCTGCGTCCAGGCTTTTTTAAGTTTCAATTTTAAATAAAGAATTAAGTTATTTTGATGAATGTCTCATGTAACGAATAAGCAACTTAAAGCTTGCATCATTAAATTTAGCTCTTAATTACTTAGAATCTCGAAAATATATAGGCTGTTCCATTTTAAAAATCTCTGGACGCAGCAAGTGCCTTATGGTAGCGAATTTTCTTTAAAATATCTTTAATAGCAAATGTCTTTCTTTGATGAAAGCAGGCATCAAACTTGGTTGCCTATATTATAGTAGAAACAATGTACAATATTTCATCGAAATAAATTTATTGTTTGAAAATATATAAACATTTTTCAAAAGTCTAGATGCAGCAAATGTGTTATGGAAGTGATTTTCCATAAAAATGTTTTTAATAGCAAATGCGAGCAGGCACCAATCTGATTACCGGTATAGCCTATGTGGTAGAAACAATGTACTATATTTTATCAAAATTACTCATGGTTTGAAAATATACAAAAACTGCTTGAAAGCTGTCTATTTGAAGCCATATCCCCATTCAACGCTGCCTACCCCGCACAGCATCCCTATTTGCTCCAGGTCACGTAACTTGCTTGGGGGGTATGGACAAGAAGTCTTTCTTGTGGTTTATGCAACGAGGGTGGTTGTATGCGCAAGAGGGGGGAGGGGATGCCTACGGCGAAGCAGACCCCCCGCGGTTCGACTTGTGTCAGGGGTTGGGGGTGGCTGCTTCGTCGTGGGGATTTACCTTCCCCCTCGCGTGCATACAACCATCCTCGCTGCATAAACCACAATAAAAATGTCTTGTTCCTACCCGCCAAGGAAGTTACGGCACCTGGGGTGCTGTGCGGGGTAGGCAGGGTTAAAGGGGGATATGGCTTCAAGATGTGAAAAAGACAGCTTTCAAGCCCGTTTTATTCGAATTTTCTGCTCATATTTCCTTTTTACTACCTACCCCGCCCAGCACCCCTACTAACTCCTGGTCCCGTAACTTTGTGTGTACAAGCAATTGTTCTTGGGGTTTGTGGATCCGGGGGGCGCCAGGCAGGTTTCTGAAAACAGTTTTAGGCAGGTTTCTGAAAACAGTTTTTTGAAAAGCGTTCGGGAACTAAACTGCAAATTTACCGAAAATTCGCTACCAAAACGCACTTACTGCGTCCAGATTTTTTTCTGACAAACGCATCATATATCGATAAAAAATGCAAAAATGCATTAACGAATTTGTTCTACGAAAATTAGCTTAATAGTTATTTATGTACCAAGGGTATAAAAAGAATTATAGACCGTTAAACCATAAACTTCACTAAACCTACAGCGAAAGCATCGACTTAACTAAACCGACAGCCAAAACATCGGAGAAAGGGTCTATTTGAAATGGATTTTCTGTAAATATTTTAGTAAAATGAAGGCCAATGACATTTGAATCTGAAACTTAAGGGTTTGCTCTTCTTGCAACATTTTCTTTTCAAAACCGTATTTGTGTCACGTTCTTTGCCTAAACATTGCCAATTTTGACGTTTAAAATTGCGAGTTTGACGTTTTGAGGAAAACTACAAAATTTGTTTCTTTAACTTCCCATAACTTCTTTGTCTTTAAAGCTAGAGACGTGAATTTTGGTACAGAGTTCACTCTTTATAATACAATACACGCGTATCAAAACTTGGTTGCCCTTACTTTGTTATTTCCGGAGATATGAATTTTTTTTAGAAGGAAAACACAACATTTTCCGGGAAAACGGTCCGATTTTCCTGGAGAACGAACTTATCCAAGCCACTTGCAAAAGGAAGGTACTCACCAAATTTGATCATGATTGGTCCATTATTTTTTGAGTTATCGGTCGGATATATATATATATATATATATATATATATATATATATATATATATATATATATATATATATATATATATATATATATATATATATATATATATAGATAATTTATTTTCGCCTTCTTGCCATAATACATGGATAAGCTCGTCACAATAGATATAAACAATATAACAAGAGCACAAATATATAATACAGTACAGTATAAAAACAATTATGCTGTTTAGTTACAAAAAAAAACAAAGATAAAAGTGCACAACGTGAAAAACACAACGCTTGAAACAATGAGATAAAAACATCTGTATACACTTATATAGACCGCAATATAATAAAAATACACATGAAAAATATTAAGCAACAAAACAATCAAGTACAAAAACATCAAAAAAAAATCCAGTTAAATTATCTGCCTCACAGAGCACGAAACAAACTCATCGACCGCATAAAATGATCGCTCACTTAAATATTTTTTTAGACCGGCTTTAAAAGTTCTTATGTTTCCAGTGGACTTTACACTTTCCGGAAGCAAATTGTACAAAACACTACCCGCATACACAGGGGATTTCTTGTACGCCATTCTTTGAAAATGGTTTAAATTAATGTGACTGCAGTGCCTAGTGGAATACGAATGATTGTCTGAATGTCTAGGCAACATATGCTTTCTGCCATGTATGAAACTCAGTACCTTATAAAGGTAAATTTCTACCAACGTCTTAACTTTCTTTTGCTTAAAAAGTTCTCGGCATGACTCAGAGTTGTGCATATCAAAAATTACCCTTAGTATTCTCTTCTGAAGCACAAAAACCCTGTTAACATCTATGGACTGACCCCAGACAACAATGCCGTATGACAGCAATGGATACACCTCCGAATAGTAGACAGAAAGCAAATGTTGGTCACTTAGAGAGTTCTTAAGATTGTATATCATAAAATACGCCGACTTAAGCCTGCCACAGACGTACCCAACATGCGAACTCCAGGACAAGTGCTGATCAACCGTGACCCCAAGGAACCTTCCCTCCGTAGCACAACAGTGCATTCCATCCTCAAGCCGCAGAATGAGAGGCAGTCGGTGGCAACTCCTGAACTCTACGAACATTTTCTTACCTCTGGAGAGGGTTTATATGTCAGTTTGTTGTGAGAGATTTGTTTTTGCTCAATCAACTCACACGGAAAGGCCTCGTCAAAAATGGTGTGGAATTGCAACCAAAACACTTCAAAGACCTGATCTATGTCATGCGTGTCTGATGGCAGACCAAGCTTAATTGGTCGCTCATCAAGGTATTGTCCAAATAGTTTCAGGTTATAACCTGAAAAACGTCTACATTTTACAAAAGAGGGCTCGCTCGAAGTGCCCCCGCCCCCAGTCACAACACCAAAAACTGCCTCCTGAGCACAATGGTGCGACAGCGCCGGATCGAACACTCTGGCCGTTGCAGAATCATTATTAGTTATAATGTAATCGATTGATGTCTGCACAAGATTACCTCTGTAATATATATATATATATATATATATATATATATATATATATATATATATATATATATATATATATATATATATATATATATATATATATATATATATACAGATCTCCTCATAAGCGAATTAAAAAAATTCGCTAATAACAAATTTGGTATTATTTCTCAGCCACCCTGTATAGTTACACATACTTATTTACTTTTCAACGGTGTATCGAACTTAAATACATCAATATAGCCAGTGTCAAAAAAATATGTTTCGTAGTTTTCGAAACATTAACCATTTTTGAAAATTGTTTTTAACAACCATTTTTTTCGGTAGTAAACGAATATGGGAAAAAAACTTAAAATACAATTAGACCTTAAATTAGATGTAAATTCAGAAAATGCAAAAACACACAGGTGTTCCATTTGAAATAAAAATGTTGGTATTATTTCAGTAAACAGAGTATTAAATTTAAGTACATCAATATACAAATTGTAAAAAAAATATGTTTACTAATTTTCGGAATAATGTCAATATTCCACACTTTTTCTACAGCCTGTATAGTTTCCTTAATATTACCAGTAAACGTATCACTAAAAAAATAATTTATAAATTTCAAAAATCGTGTTTTACTTACTGTATCTCGGTCGAAAAATTCACAACCACAAACACAAACTTTCAAACATCATCTTCAATAATTGTCTTATCGGAATTATTTGAACAGTACCTACGCCACGCACTCTTGATCGCGGCATACAGAGAAGCGTCTCTAAGCGTCGGTCGCGTCTTTCGATGATGCGCGCCAACACCAAACTACCAAACTAGATTCTGTCCGTCTCAATCTGATTCTACCATTCATATCACCTCTGATCGAAGCTCGTACTATAGTTTTATCCATAGGGTTCCATTCTGTACAAAACAGAGCTCAATATGTTTAGGTTTGTTTATAGATTTATTTATTAATATTAGTGACTTTTTAGTTAATTTTCGTAGAAAAAATTGCAATTAGGCAGACCGTGACGATTGAATTAATATATATATATATATATATATATATATATATATATATATATATATATATATATATATATATATATATATATATATATATATATATATATATATATATATACAGGGTGGGGCCCCACATACGCGTCGGTCTCTCTAATGGACCCTGTTCGAATTTACAAATCCCGTTTTTTAGCGAATTTTTTTTTTCATTCGCTAATGAGGACTTAATTTTCGTAGAAAAAATTGCAATTAGGGAGACTGTCACGATTGAATTATATATATATATATATATATATATATATATATATATATATATATATATATATATATATATATATATATATATATATATATATATATATATATATTTATTTATTTCTCCGACCGATAACTCAAAAAATAATGGACCGATCTTGATCAAATTTGGTGTGTACGTTCCTTTTGCAAGTGGCTTGGATAAGTTCGTTAGCCAGGAAAATCGGACCAGGTTCTCCCGGAAAATTTTGTGTTTTCTTTCTAAAAAAAATCATATCTCCGTAAGTAACAAAGTAAGGGCGATCAAATTTGGTACGCGTATTTGTATTATACAGAGTGAACTCTGTACTGAAATCTATGTCTCTAGCTTTAAAGGCAACGAAGTTATGGGCAGTTAAAGAAACAAGTTTTGGAGTTTTCCTCAAAACGTCAAACTCGCAATTTTAAACGTCAAAATTGGCAATGTTAAGGCAAAGAATGTGAAACAAATACCGATTGTAAAAAAGAAAATGTTACAAGAAGAGTGTTCTGCAAACCCTTAAGTTTCAGATTCAACCGCCATTGCCCTTCATTTTACTAAAATATTTACAAAATATCCATTTCAAATAGAGCCTTTTTTTGGTGCTTTGGCTGTCAGTTTAGTTAAGTTGGTGCCTTTTTGGATATTTATTTGTAGGTTTAGTGAAGTTTATGGTTTAACGGTATATAATTTTTTTAGCTAATTTTCGTAGAACCAATTTGTTAATGCATTTTTGCATTCTTTATCGAAATATGATGCGTGTATAAGAAAAAATCTGGACGCAGTAAGTGCGTTTTGGTAGCGAATTTTCGGTAAATTTGCAGATTAGCTCCCGAACGCTTTTCAAAAAACTGTTTTCAGAAACCTGCCTAGCCCCTCCCCCCCTGGATCTACAAAACCCAAGAAAAATTTCTTGTTCACACCCCCCAAGGATGTTACGGGATCAGGAGTGAATAGGGGTGCTGGGCGGGGTAGGTAGTAAAAAGGAAATATGAGCAGAAAATGCGAATGAAACGGGCTTGAAAGTTGTCTTTTTCACATCTTGAAGCCATATCCCCCTTAAACCCTGCCTACCCCGCACAGCACCCCTATTCTCCCAAAACATTTCTTGTTTACACTCAACCCCAAGAAAATTTCCTTGTTCACACCCCTCAAGGAAGTTACGGGACCAGGGGTGAGTAGGGGTGCATAATTGTTTTTTAGCTAAATTTCGTAGAACAAATTCGTTAATGCATTTTTGCATTTTTTATCGAAATATGATGCATTTGTAAGAAAAAAACTGGACGCAGTAAGTGCGTTTTGGTACCGAATTTTCGGTAAATTTGCAGTTTAGCTCTCGAACGTTTTTCAAAAAACTGTTTTCAGAAACCTACCTAGCACCCCCCCCCCCCCCCGGATCCACAAACACCAACAAAAATTTCTTGTTTACACCCCCCAAGGAAGTTACGGGACCAGGAGTGAGTAGGGGTGCTAAGCGGGGTAGGTAGTAAAAAGGAAATATGAGCAGAAAATTCGCATAAAGTGGGCTTGAAAGCTGTCTTTTTCACATCTTGAAGCCATATCCCCCTTTAACCCTGCCTACCCCGCACAGCACCCCTATTTACTACCGGTCCCATAGCTTCCTTGGGGGGTGTGAACAAGAAATTGTTCTTGTGGTTTGTGCATTTAGGTGGGGTCCTAGTAATGTTTCTAAAAACAATTTGATGAAAAGCGTTCGGGAGCTAATCTGCAAATTTACCGAATTTTCATTAAATCCTTCAAATTTCAACAACTCAATTTGCTATTAACGTAAGCCTTGTTGGTTAGGAAACCAACATTTAAGTTTATTTTGGGAAAATTTTTGTATATTTTCAAACCATAACTAATTTTGATAAAATATAGTACATTGTTTCTACTACATAGGCTATACCGGTAATCAGATTGATGCCTGCGCATTTGCTATTAAAACATTTTTATGGAAATTCACTTCCATAACACATTTGCTGCATCTAGACTCTTGAAAAATGTCTATATATTTTCAAACAATAAATTTATTTCGATGAAATATGGTACATTGTTTCTACTATATAGGCAACCAAATTTGATGCCTGCTTTCATCAAAGGAAGACATTTGCTATTAAAAGTATTTTAAAGAAAATTCGCTACCATAACGCACTTGATGCGTCCAGAGATTTTATTCCAGCATACGCAGAGTCTTCAGGGGCATCTTCTGAAAATACTCTCGATGATACAGGTTGTTCACAAAAAAAGATACATATCAAAGTTATGTTTTTTAAATGAAACACCCAGTATATCATTCGGTTTTAGTCATCTAGAGATAAAATAAAAGTAAGTTACAATAGGATTCCCTATACCTAAAACCTACCGTTTTTGAGAAATACAGCAATTTTTGAAAATGGAAGCCTCAACGTAAAGATGTTTTTTCTTACCCTCGGCAACGTAGAAAAAATCTAACTTATATTAATATTTAGTAGAAAGATTGTTGCATGTAACAGAAAAAAGAATTTAATGTAAAGTTATACAGGATGGTCAGTAACCTCCTAGTGATATTTCACGCATGATATTGCAAATAAGTTTCTTATTTTAAATAGCACAGCCTGTATACAGTGTGGAACAGCCAAATGGAATAAATTCGATAACGGATAAATGAGGGCGTGTTGGGAAAAACGCTTGGACACGTCGATTTGTATTTTTAACTGCGCATCTTTTTCAAGAAAAAAAAATTATATAGGGTGCGTCATGTGACAGTGGCCAATACCAACTTTCTTATTTTAAATACAAGCCCCTGTATATTATTAATTTTTTGGATTCTTCAGAAAATTCTAGACATAATTCATGTACAATGTTCTATACCTATCTTCAACTGTTTCGGAAATATTAAGTATTTTCAGATTTATTACAAAAATTAACATTAAAAATAGAAAATTATTTTATTTCACAAATTCGCTACATTGCATTCAATACTTATTTCCCATTCAGCTCTTGATAATGAGAAAGTAAACAAAAACCATTCCTGCGTTTCTTTTTACTGATATGAAATGAAACAAAAACAAAAACAGTTTTCTTTCTGTTCGTATAAAACTCGTAGCCTTAGCAACTTGTTGTCTGCCTGCATGACAGTAGTGATTAGTGTCAGTGCTATTGTCGTTTGAATTTCGTTAACTGTACGTAATAATATCAGAAAAATGGTTCATTTAACAGAAATGCACAAAATAACCATTCTACAAATGATTGGTTGTGGAGATAACACACGGACACAGATGGAAGTGTCTCGCTTATTTCACGAAAAATTTCCAAATTTGCCGCCTGTATCCCAAGGAACAATTAGCAAAATAGAAAAGCAGTTTCGCGAGCTTGGTCATGTGAGACAGATAAAAAAAGTAGCTGCCAATGCAGTAAGTGATGATACGAAATTGGATATTACGCTTGAGTTTCAAGAAAACCCACATACTTCTGGTCGACAAGCAGCCCAACTATTCAACGTTAGCCACACAGCAATTTTTCGAACATTAAAGGAAAGTAAAATGCATCCCTATAAAATGATACCAACTCAGGAGCTCATGGAGGACGATTTCGATAGGAGAACGTATTTTTGTGAACAAATGATGGCAATGTTAGATAACAATGTGATCCAATTAGAAGATGTTTTGTTTTCTGATGAGAGCACATTTACACTTCACGGTCATGTTAATCGTCAAAATTGCCGCTATTGGTCTGATGAGAATCCTCATTGGATGAGAGAGGAACATACGCAATATCCTGAAAAAGTTAATGTTTGGGCAGGAATTGTTGGAAATCATATCGTAGGTCCCTTTTTCATTGATGGCAACTTGAATGGGGATAAATATTTAGAACTGCTCCAAAATAATGTCGTGCCAACTTTGACAAACTTATATCCAGATCCAGCAAACCCACAAGTTCCTGCCAATAAAATATGGTTTCAGCAAGATGGAGCACCGCCCCATTACCAAATCAATGTCCGGCAGTACCTGAACCAAATTTTTCCAAATCGGTGGATAGGGAGGCGCGGATCGATAGAATGGCCAGCACGATCTCCTGATCTGTCGCTATTAGACTACTTTTTGTGGGGATATGTCAAAAGTATTGTATACAAAACTAAGCCCCTCAACTTAGATGACTTAAAAAGACGAATCACGCTTGCGATTAGATCAGTCACGCCTGAGATGTTGAGTAATGTTAGAAGACATTTCTATACCAGATTAGCATGTTGCCAAGATGTTCGTGGCGAGCATTTTGAACATTTACTACATTGACATTAATTTTTTTTTTGTTTTTTTAAATTATTAAGAAATAATCAGTATTTCTTATTAGAATTTGTGAAATAAAATAATTTTCTATTTTTAATGTTAATTTTTGTAATAAATCTGAAAATACTTAATATTTCCGAAACAGTTGAAGATAGGTATAGGACATTGTACATGAATTATGTCTAGAATTTTCTGAAGAATCCAAAAAATTAATAATATACAGGGGCTTGTATTTAAAATAAGAAAGTTGGTATTGGCCACTGTCACATGACGCACCCTATATAATTTTTTTTTTCTTGAAAAAGATGCGCTGTTAAAAATACAAATCGACGTGTCCAAGCGTTTTTCCCAACACGTCCTCATTTATCCGTTATCGAATTTATTCCATTTGGCTGTTCCACACTGTATAATGGCGTATTCTTCTACAAATTTTTTTACCTTTTGTGTCGTGTCAAGTGTTTGGGTGTTTTTAATAAAATTGTTCAAGAGTAGTATAAAAATGAAAACGTATCCTGTACGGGAAAGAATGGATATGATTCTTGTTATTGGGGAATGCCAAGAAAAATGTTTACTCGCTGCGAGGGTTTATGCTCAAAACTATCCATCTCGACATCATCCAGGAAACAGAGTCTTACAGAGACTGTTGCAGGTGTTTTGTAGAACAGGAAGTGTCGCGTACGAAAAAGTCAACAGACAAAAGCCTTTCACTGAAAATGGAGAAATCGAGCTTGTGGTAATTGGCGCTGTTGTTGAAAATCCCCATACAAGTCAGCGTTATATAAGCAGGGAAGTAGGCATTAGCAGACGAAGTGTTGGGAGAATAATTAAAAGGGAAAAATTTCATCTATACCATGTTCAGTTACATCAGGAACTGTTTGATATTCATTTAATTCGACGAATTGATTTTTGCTTGTGGGCCCTTGACAAAGTTGGTGAGAATGAAAATTTCTTTGATTTTGTGCTATTTTCAAACCAGAGTACATTTCGTAGCACGCACCTAGTAAATAGACACAATTATCACTATTATAGTGACGAAAATCTACATCACGTCCATACAGTTGATCATCAGCACAGATGAAGTATTAATGTTTGGGCCGGAATTTTAGGAGGGCATGTAATAGGGTCTTACTTTTTTTATGCGAACCTGAACGGTCAAATTTTCCTAAGATTTTTAAAAGATGATTTGCCAGAGCTCTTTGAATATATCACAAGAGCTAATAAACGGCGGATGTGGTTCCAATTAGACGGTGCTCCCGCCCATTTTGAAACCAGTGTACGAGAACATTTAAACAGAAGTTACCCCAATAAATAGATAGGAGGAGGAAGCCCACACAACTGGCCTGCACGATCACCGGACTTAACGTGTTTGAATTTATTTTTGTGGGGGTACATAAAACGTATTGTTTACAAAGTACCTCTAACTAACCGAGAACATATGGAACTAAGAATACGAAGTGCGTTCCACACAGTAACTTCTGAAATCACTAAGTGAGTGGTGGACGTGCCGCCACCTAGTTGCGGAACCAAGTAGTATGTTGTCACGCCAGCTCAAAATAACACAAAGTGTTAAAAAAATAGAGACTGTATACAACTAACTAAAAATTTAGAAAATTGTCAGCCCTGACCCATTTCTACCCCAATATAGGGACAAAGTATGTAAGGCTAGATGCATTTTCGCAACAATTAGAACCGTAGACCGGTTTTGCTCTCATTAGAGCTATTCAGTACTGAAGTTTTTCCGCGTTGATCTACGAATTTACTTAGATTACAATATAAACGCTCACTATAATCAAGGCTCACTTGATGATGAAAGGTGACATTTATTATGAAGAACAAACAATTCTAAATATCTCGAAAACTGCTTGAGTTAGGTATAGGAAACCCTAGTATCAATTAAAAGGTAATAAAATTGTGTATAAGAATAAGCCATTATATATAGGGTGTGCTATTTAAAATAAGGGACGTATTTGCAATATTATGCGTCAAATATCACTAGTAGGTTACTGACCATCCTGTATAACTTTACATTGAATTCTTTTTTCTGTTACATGCAACAATCTTTCTACTAAATACTAATATAAGTTAGATTTTTTCTTCGTTGCCGAGGGTAAGAAAAAACATTTTTGCGTTGAGGCTTCCATTTTCAAAAAATGCTGTATTTCTCAAAAACGGTAGGTTTTAGGTATAGAGAATCCTATCCTTTATTTTATCTCTAGATGACGAAGACCGAATAATATACTGGGTGTTCCATTAAAAAACATAACTTTGATATGTATCTTTTTTTTGGTGAACATCCTGTATCATTGAGAGTAGTTTCAGAAGATGCCTCTGAAGACCCTGCATATGCTAGAAAAAAACGGAATTTGTAAATTCGAACAGAGTCCATTAGAGAGACCGACGCGAATGTGGTGCCACACCCTGTATATATATATATATATATATATATATATATATATATATATATATATATATATATATATATATATATATATACAAATGGTGAGTGAAAAAGACTGTAATTGTTTGATTGGAAACTTCATTTTCTGCGATTAAGCCCTGCTTGAATAGAAAATAATTTGTGTCATAATTTTAATTTCAAAAAATCAAGTATGTCTTGGACATTTACAAAAAACTATTATTTTTTCACTGTAAAGTGCGTTTTCTCTAGGAGATACGAAAAAAAATGTTATTAAGAAAAGATGATCGGAAAGAAAAACTGAGTAGGAATATCCAATTTAAAAATCCTACGCCCGCTTTGATATTTTGAAATTCTGAAAACAAATAGTATGCTATGGAAGAAAAACGAATAAAATAATGTTTTTACAGTTGTCAATAATTAACTGTAATTATTGTCATAGCTGTGCTCTTATCTTGATCCGAACTTAACTGGGAAATATTAAAAAATTCGGGACGCAGTAAGTGCGTTATAGTAGCGAATTTTCATAAGAATTGTGCACTACTATTATACAGCATATTAGTAAAGTTTTCACTTTGAACTTACACAGACCTGGAAGATCGATTTTAGAGGTCCTAATACGCGCACATTTGAAGAATTATTTCGAAAGTGTTGCCATCAATATCTCTCTATTATCAAAAAAAAATAAATCTTGTGTTCTAACTCCTTTTGAGAAAAATGCCCAAAAATTAATTTTCTCTAAAGCTTAAGAATTAAATTTTGCTACATCTGTAGATAGTGTACGTTTCTTTAGATGGAACTTGTATTACAAGTTTCATTAACGTTATACAAAAGATTTCCAGAAGCAAGCTTAATTCATATTTAGAAAAATAAAGTATCTGCCAAATTATAAAAGTAGCACTTATTGTTCCTTTATAATCGCAAGTATGATTTCATTTTAGTCAAACCGGTTTTTTCAATATCAACAATAACAAAATGTCTGCTGTAATTTATAATTGCAGACTCATAGGTGACAAACTTATTCAGGCAGGTAGGTGGTAGTGGAATTTTCCTTTACGTGATAGTAAACAATATTTTTCACGCCCGAGGAGGTACCGCCCTTTACATCAAGGGGCCGGTGAAGTCCCAACGGACGTTTCCGGTTCTGGTGTATGAGTCGGTTTCCCTTATAAGCAAAAATGATGATGGCTCCTCCTTGTACAAAAGATTCCGGAGGTAAAATACCCATCCATTCGGACCTCCGGGAGAGGGGTGTACAGGGGGCGCCAGCATCAAGATTTAACATATCCTTCTCGAATATATGTGGCCTAAATTCTAACCTGAATTCCGTCCACCATTTCCACCAGGCTAATAGGCCCCAAATCCTCTTCCTCACCGAAACTCAAATCAGTGCCAAAATAGACCCTAATTACCTTAATTTCTCGGGTATGAGCTTCTTACTTCCTTTAGATTGAATGGAGGCGTGTGCGCGTACGTCCGTAGCAATCTACCCTGCACCAGACTCCCCCATTTAGAAGCTGGAAGAAAAGACATACTATGGATAAAACTCTCTCTCAGGGCTGCAACTAAATTCATCTGTTGCATTTACCGATCACCTTCTGACAACAACTTTGTCCAGCTCTTTGACTACCTTTCTGAAAAAACCGACCATCTGATTTCTGAATATCCTTCCTCCGAGGTCACTATTCTTGGTGACTTCAATGTCCATAATAAGGAATGGCTAGGATCTTCAAAAAACGATCCACAAGGGAGAGCAGCGGAGGCCTTTGCAGTCGGCAATTCTTTAGCCAATATGGTTCAGCAACCTACTTACTTTCCGCGCATCCCAACACACAGCTCAAATCCCTTGGATCTCCTTCTTGCTACAAATGCTGACTGCTATAAGATATCAATCACCACCCACCTGGGTCGCTCAGACCACGGCATGGTACTACTTCCTGTGCAGTGCAACCCGAGGTCACACTGTCATCACACCCACGTATCGTTTGGCACTACAACTCCGCGAACTGGGACGAAATGCGAGATTACTTTTCCTCATCTCCATAGGCGTCTGTCTGCTTCTCTCATCCTGACCCTTCTGATATCTCACAAAACGTCACCGAAATTATCCAAGCTGTCATGGAATTACTTAATCCACGTAAACAGAAAACCTATGCAGCCACTCAAAAGCCCTGGTTCTCTAAATCCCGTGACAAGGCCAGACTTAAAAAGGTCAAAGCTCACAAAAAGCTTCTACACAATCCGAGTCAAGAGAACCGTCAAGCATTTAACGACGCAAGAAACCGCTATATCCGCATTCTTTCTAAGGCAAAAAACTCGTTTAATAACCACATCAAAAACAAAGTCCTCTTAAGCTCAAGCGACAGCAAACCCTTCTGGACTCTTGCTAAATCTATTGGGAATAATTTCTGCAAGAGCACGTTCCCACCTCTTGTCTCAGGGGATGAAATTGTTTCTACCGCCCTGGGCAAGGCTGAACTTTTTGCCTCGTTGTTCGCCGGCAATTCTACTCTCAACCCACCTCCAAATGTTCAACCACCAACAGTCCCCAATGTTGTGCATAAAACTACGGATATCATTTTCAAAACTAAAAAGGTACGAAAGATGCCCGCTTCTCTTAATACCAAGAGAGCCTCTGGCCTTGACGAGATCCCAGCAATTGTTCTCAAAAAATGCGCACCAGAAATTGCTCCTGTCCTGACTAGTCTGTTTTAGACATCTTACAATAGAGGCATATTCCATAGTAACTGGAAAACTGCTAGAGTACAACCTGTGCCCAAGAAATGATTGAAAACGCTTCCCAGCAACTACAGGCCTATTTCTCTCCTTTCGGTCATATCTAAAGTGATGGAAAAGTATATAAACACCGAATTACTAAAATTTCTTGAAAAACACAGTCTAATCCACGACAGGCAGTATGGATTCCGTCAGCGCAGATCAACTGCCGACCTCCTTTCCTTTGTCACCCATTCTTGGAACAAGTCTATGGAACTACACGGAGAATCCCAGATTGTCGCTCTGGACATATGCATAGCATTCGACCAGGTCTGGCACGCGGCGCTGCTTAATAAACTACCGGCCTATGGCCTACCACCAAAACTCTGTACGTGGACAGCAAATTTCCTCTCCAAACGGACCATTTCTGTTGTCGTGGATGGCCATTCCTCTAAACTGTATCCAATTAATGCAGGAGTTCCTCAAGGTTCAGCTTTAGCCCCTACTTTGTTTCTTCTCCATATCAATGACCTCCTCTCTACCACATCCAACCCAGTTCACAGTTACGCGGACGACAGCACCCTCCACTCAAATATACAATATTCTAAGGCTGAGGATCGCAGACTCATGAAGGGTTCTATCTCCGTGGATCTCCAAAAAATATTAGACTGGGGAAGTAGAAATCTTGTACAATTCAACCCCACCAAATCACAGTCTTTCTTTCTTTCTCATAGGAGATACACCAGCCCTAGACCCATCACACTAAACAACCAAGTTATTCAAATAATGAGTCCTTTTCACTTGTTGGCATCTCTGTGGATCGAAATCTCAATTGGCACCAACATGTCTCATCAATTGCAGAAGCGGCTGCTAAGAAATTAGGTTTCCTCTTCCGGGCTCGCAAATTCTTTTCACCAGCTAATCTCTATACTTTATATACTTCACAAATAAGATCAAACCTCGAATACTGCTCCAATATCTGGGGTGCTGCTGCCGCTTCTACACTCGCTATCCTGGACTCCATTCAGGAGAGAGCTATACGTCTCATCGGTGACCGTACCCTCACCTAGAGGCTGTCATCCCTTGCCCACCGACGTGCCGTTGGTGACCTCTCTCTCTTTTATAGATATCTGCACGGGCACTGCTCAGAGGAGCTTTCTTCCATAGTTCCTCCACCTGCTGCCCCCAACAGATCTACCAGGGGAACAGAGCGAATGCACCCCTTTACTGTCCAGGTCAGCAGACATAGAACATCTTGTTATGCCCGCTCTTTTGTCCCGAGGACTTACAAGTTGTGGAATTCCTTGCCGGCACATGTTTTTCCTTCTCCCCCGAACCTCCAAACCTTCAAGTCCAGAATTAACAAGTTGCCTCTTTTCTCCTTGTCGACACCCATGGTACGATAGTATTTAGGCTGTAAGCTCTCGTGGTGTGTTGTTGAAATTTCAAAAAAAAAAGGGCAATGACGGTTGAATCTGAAACTTAAGAGTTCGCAGAACACTCTTCTTGCAACATTTTCTTTTCACAATCCGTATTTGTTTCACGTTCTTTGCCTAAACATTGCCAATTATGACGTTTAAAATTGCGAGTTTGACGTTTTGAGGAAAACTCCAAAATGTGTTTCTTTAACTACCCATAACTTCGTTATCTTTAAAGCTAGAGACCTAAATTTTGGTATAGAGTTCGCTCTTTATAATACAAACACGCGTACCAAATTGGTTTCCCTTACTTTGTTATTTTCGGAGATATGAATTTTTTTAGAAAGAAAACACAAAATTTTCCGGGAAAACCTGGTCCGATTTTCCTGGCTAACGAACTTATCCAAGTCACTTGCAAAAGGAAGGTACTCACCAAATATGATCAAGATCGGTCCATTATTTTTTGAGTTATCGGTCGTATATATATATATATATATATATATATATATATATATATATATATATATATATATATATACTATATATATATATATATATATATATATATATATATATATATATATATATATATATATATATATATATATATATATAAACACAGATCTCCTCATTAGCGAATTTAAAAAAAAATCGCTAAAAGATACCGGGAGGTGTCCAAAATGACAAATTTTCAAAATCACTCTGTAGCTCAAAAACAAAGAGTCTCATGTTAGTTTTCATTTGGGCATCGTTAGTTTCACAAATAACTGGCACAATATTGTGAAAATATTGTGAAAACGGCAACCTTCTATCTCGATTTGAAACCGACACTTTGTAGAACCAATTAGAATAATGTTGAGTAAACAACATTTTCTTCTTTACTTTTCAGTACCTCTTCGTATATACAATTATTTTATAAGGTTTCTTATGCTTATTGTTGCTGCAGACTGCAGGTCTTTTGCTTTTCCCAACATTGTTTAAATCATCCTCTGATGAAAGTAACTTTGTTAGCGAAACGATTGTCAGGTTTAAAATTATTTAGCGATAAATCTGGTTTCAGCAAAGTGTTATCACTGCTCACCACATGTGTGAGGCCTTCCCTAGGGATATCAAAATCTAAGATATAGCGGTAAGAACGAAACCTTTTAAGCACCTTTTCATGCTGTACTGGACGTTGAGTTGCATTAACGAATAGACAAAACTAATACAAAAGACAAGCAGAACTAGAATAGTGAATGTACGGTTAGGGAAGAGGTGAGGGGTAAATCCAGTGTGGAGATTTAAGTCACCCCTTCGTACGTTCACTGACTAGGACAAGGACTAGTGGTTGCTGACTGTTGACTGGCTATAGCACCCCAACCAAGAACTGGGAATACCTACCCCAACTTATGTTACACGCCAGTTACAAAGAATAATTTAATCTGTCCCTTTCTACTACATGCTATAAATTTTGTTGTTAATACACTCAAAAACAATGAACGGCAGCTCTACAAAAATCGTGTTCCATACATTTAGAAACCATTTCTATTTGTGTCTAGTGTTTGAGAAATATGCCACAATATATATATATATATATATATATATATATATATATATATATATATATATATATATATATATATATATATATATATATATATATTTATATATATATATATATATATATATATATATATATATATATATATATATATATATATATATATATATATACGTAAAAAGTATGGAAAGACACTTATATTTCCTGAGATATTCCTTATTAAAAAAACAAGTTTTATCATAAAAGTTTTTCAAGGCTAGATGCTTTCTCACCACAATTAGAACCGTAGACCGGTTTCACTCTAATTAGAGCTCGTCAGTACGGCATACTAATTGCAGCGAAAATACACCTATAAAGTAATACGGCTATGGTAGCCAGCCTTTCAACACTAAGTGAGTGGTAAGACACGAAGCAAGTGCCGCCACCTAGTTGCGGAACCAAGTAGTATGTTGTCACGGCAGCTCCAAATAACACAAAGTGTTAAAAAAATAGAGACTGTATACAACCAACTAACAATTTAGTAAATTGTCAGCCCTGGCCCATTTCTACCCTAATATAGGGACAAAGTATGTAAGGCTAGATGCTTCCTCACTACAATTAGAACGGTAGACCGGTTTCGCTCTAATTAGAGTATCAGTACGGCATACTAATAGTAGCGAAAATACACCTACAAAGTAATACGGCTATGGTAGCCAGCCTTCCAACACTAGGTGAGTGGTAAGACGGGAAGCAACGTGCCGCCACCTAGTTGCGGAACCAAGTAGTATGTTGTCACGCCAGCTCCAAATAACATAAAGTGTTAAAAAATAGAGACTGTATACAACCAACTATCAATTTAGTAAATTGTCAGCCCTGGCCCATTTCTACCCTAATATAGAGACAAAGTATGTAAGGATAGATGCTTTCTCACCACAATTAGAACCGTAGCTGGCGTGACAACATACTACTTGTTTCCGCAACTAGGTGGCGGCACTTGCTTCGTGTCTTACCACTCACTTAGTGTTGGAAGGCTGCCTACCATAGTCGTATTACTTTATAGGTGCATATAAATTGGAAGATAACAAAACAATGGAACTGACCACATCAAAAAGTTCGGGACGCAGCAAATGCGTTATGGTAGAGAATTTTCGTAAAAATGTTTCTAATGGAAAATATGTCTTGTTTTTACAAGAAGGACATTTGGTTGATAGTATAACCTGTCACTAGCACTAACGATGTACCATAATTTATTAAAATAGCTTTGTGAATTCAAAAAGTACAAACATTTTCCGAAAATAAACTTTAATTATTCCAGAAAAACTAGTTCGATTTTCCTGGCCAACAAACCTCTTTAAGCTATTTACACACCTGAAAATATATAATTATTCACAGACAGCTTTAGGACCAAAATTGAAAAAAAAGATAATTTATTTTACATAAATTGCCTTCAATAATGTTACATTAAATTATATTTTTCACAAAAATTCGACGATTTTTTTACAATAACTTAGTAAACATTTATTATTCATTACCAACATATCACAAAAGTCCTACAAAAAAAAAGATTTCTACAGAAATACTAAAAACATTTCAGCGAAAACTTTGCAAATTCAGCCACTATTTGAGAGTAGCAGACAGCTCAATTTTTTTGCCGAGTAATACAAAGAAAAAGCTCTCTGAATGCGTCATTTCCATGAGGTTCCGCTATCTATTGATAAAAACGCCATATCACAATTTGTGATATACGTTTGAAATATTTGCCAAAAACGTGAAAAGTTGCAAAAAAAATTGAAATAACTCAAAAACGATGAACGATATCATTTCTTTTCCTTACACACATGCATTATAATTTGATGGAAAACACAAAAATGCAACAACATAAGGGGTGTTCTATTAAAAAAATAAGGCGTGTATCACCAAATTCTTATGGGCCAGCGTGTAATTGTCAAAATAGGTAGATAAGATACAGCTCGAGACACTATAATTAACGTATATGCTTTTCCTTTCTTGTATAATAACGGATATATTGAACTCTACCCTATAAATGCGTCACCTTGTATATGTGTAAGCAGTCAAAAACTGAAACTGGCCCCGTATATGGGTTTTAAGGGTTGTAGTTCGCGCTCATTTGAAGAAATCTTTTTAAAATTCATAAGTGGCGTTCTTCTTAATAACGAATTTTTTCTACGAAAATTTGCTAAAATATAGACTATTAAACCATAAACTCTATAGCGGAAACTACTGCCGAAGCATCAGAAAGAGGGTCTATTGAACAAGATGCAAGTGAGTCGGTTTTAGTCAATGAGCTGAACAAAATGAAGAAAAATGAACTAATTGATGTTCTAGTGTCGAAAAAGTTACCACAAAATTTTTGTGAAAATCGAATACTTAAAGAATTTATGAAAGATTTGGTTCTGGGAGTCAAGTGTAGTGCACAAGGTGACGAAGAATTTCACGATTCCATTAACACCGTGCCCAGTAATGGCGACTACAACCAACGTTCATGTATTGAAAATAGGCTGAAATGTAAATTTGTGCAACGAGAAATCGGAGTAACAAGGGAACTGATGTCACAGATGAAAAAGAGGATTTGTGATCAGGAGTTTATTATTTCGTTATTAAAAACAGAAAGTAGCCGTTCAAATAAAGTTGTGAGTAAAACCGCTCCATTAATTGAAATCAACAACAGAGATAAAGATATTCGCACAATTAAAAATACTGGCCCCACAAAAGAGGCAGATAACAAAAACAGATTGCAAAAACAAAAGTCGACTGACAGTGATAACGTCGGTGCGATGGCTGGAAAGCCGAACTCGTCTGTGAACAGCGGTGGATTTCAATCGCCGGTAAGGAGAAAACATCAACAGGTGATTATGGATAAAAGCGGCCACTCTGCTGCTGCCAAAATACGGGGAGCAGATGAGGTTTCCTGGATATTTGTGGGGAGAGTAAGGGGCGACGTGGATGTTTCTGTGATGGAGGAGTTTTTTGCGGAACACTGGCCGACATTAAAGTGTGAGTGCTTTAAACTTGTATCGAAAGGTAACAATAGTAGTTTTAGAGTGAGTGTCCCGAAAGAAAACTAAAGTGATATCTTCGACGAGGAAAAGTGGCCTACTGGTGTAATAGTGAAAGATTACAGATTTTTTCACAAGAGAACTGAGCCGTTACCAACAGAGTGACTGTGACGTCTTACTAGATAATGAAATCACAACAGTAAGTAGCAATGTTTTTAACTTTTCTGACGCGAACAGGTCAGGTCAGGTTAGCTGGTTGTACAAAAAGCAACCCGCATAACATGGCGACTTCTTAAAAAAAGAATGGCGACATTTATTCAGGTGAAAAGTATTTTTTTCACGAGTGTTGTATCCATGAAAATCCGAGTTTGTAACAAATTTTCTCTTGTTTCTATGAATCTAAGTTAACATATGGAACAAATAAATTGATGTTAACGTCATAATGTTATTTTTCTTAAAAATGTCACGACAAGAGTGCCCATAAGGTAGATTGTATATTAATCTCAGGATTCGTTTCTGTAGCACAAATATACTATGGCAGTCCGAAGATTGGCCCCAGATAACGATACCGTAACTCAGATGTGAATAGACGGCCGCGTAATAGACTTTCAGCAGATGTTCCGAGCTTAAGGAATCTTTAAGCATCAAAATTGCATAAAACGCGGAATTTAATTTCTTGCACACGTGATCAATCTGGTCTGTATATAACAGGCTACTGTCAATTCTAACACCCAAAAATTTTGTTACCTTTTTGAATTGCACCGCATTTCAGTTCACCAAAATAGTGCTGTCGCACATCCTCTCTCTTCGGTGGCAGTTATGCATTTCAAGAGAAAAAGTCTTGTCATTGTTTAAAATTAGTCGATTTCTGTAACACCACTTATCAAAAGATTGTACCACTGATTTTAATTTTCATTCAGTTTCCTCCACCGTCTTTCCGTAGACAACAATAGAAGTGTAATCGGCGTACATGAAGACTTTTTCATCTTGTATAAATTGCGGAAAATCGTTTACATAGAGTGTAAATAAAAGTGGGCCAATGACACTTCCCTGGGGTGTGCCCATACTTACAGTATATCTTTGGGAATTAATATTATTTGCTTTTACAAGTAACTGTCTGTTGGTGAGAAACGAAAGTAGAAGGTCGTTGCAAGTGCCTCTTATCCCCAACTCCCACATCTTCTCCTTAACAAAAACAAAAAAGAATTTACTGTGTCAAAGGCACGAGACAGGTCAAAAAATAAGGTCACCACAATGTAATTGAGGTCCATTTTTTCATTTACATATTGAATGTATTCGATAAGGGCAGTTTCTGTAGAATGATCAGTTCTAAATACGTGCTGTGATGGTGATATTATATTATTAGCGTTTAAAAACTTGACCATTCTATGATCTTTAAAAAAATGCTTAATATAGAGATGGGACGATAGTTCTCCAAATTAGTACTGTCTCCCGCCTTCAACACAGCAACAACCACAGCCAGTTTCAATATGTCAGGGAATTTTCGCAGACATATACAGAAATTTATAAAAGTGGCGCGGCAAGCTCAGCAGCACATTGCTTAATAATTTTTATTGGAACATCATCAAAGACGCTTGATTTTTTTATTAGGAAGTTCGTTGATGATCTCAATAACTTCACATTCAGTTACAGGTGTTATAAAAAGTGTTTTGAACTTATATTGTTCGGCCGTGCATCCATCAGACATCTGGCCCCCGAAATGCAACATGATCTTCCTCTCAGTAACACATGAAAAATATCCGGCAAGTACCTCAGCAATTTCTACCCTACTAGTTATATTTTTGTTTTCGTATAGTAAATTCGAAATGCAGTGCTCTTCACTAGGTTTGTTTTTCTTAAGATTAACAAGCTGCCATAGTGCTTTAGTTTTATTTGGGGCGTTACAAATATAAGATGCTGTGTAGTTTTGTTTTAATTAGGCTATTTGCCTCGGCTTTTATTACTTTATACATAGCGTTAATCTCCCTCTCTCCGGATTGTTTTCGCATTGAATTTAAAATCCTTAGGTCATTAAGTTTGTGTTGCAGATTTGGCGAAAACTTAATTCGATATTTTACGTTAAAACCGGAATTTACCACGTTTTTTAGTTTTCGGACAAGCTACCTCAAAGCACCAGACAAAAGTGTCGAATTTTTTTTTTAATGCCATGTCTACATCTTCAATTTCACTTAAATTTAAATCGTATGTGCTCGCAAAACGAGTTTTAAATTCGTTAATTGTCATTTCATTTAGAGGCCGAAAGACAATTTCTCTTTTAGCCTCTATGGTAGAGTGGCCAATTTCGTTCGCTACGGGAAACGTAACTGCCTGAGCGTAATGGTCCGAGATTCCTGGATCAAAATTGTCTACAACAACACCCTCAATATTTGTTAATACATAATCAATGCTACTACTACTCAAGATGTCACCCGATCTAAAGACCCTTGTCGGAGTATTAACAAGAGAAGTTAAATTGTAAGAATGAATTTAGATCGTCTATTATTTTATAATCAAGCGATCCATCCTTATTTGGAGGAAACAAGTTTTGAGAGGACCGCACAAACACATATAGATAATCAAGCTGACTTGTCACTACCTTCATAAGGAATGTCACCAACTGGTGTAGATGTGCGACATAGAACTCCTCCATCACGCCCATCTACTAGCGCCGAAGCCGTACATAATACTGCACTGCACTGTTCTCCAACTCCTTCAGAAGCTAACAATTATAGTAAGAAATAAATCGAAGGATACAAAGTACCAACACCCTTCAAAACATGTTTGCCATACCCAAAGACTCCAGAAAAAAAAACACAAAAGAGAAAAAGAACGATTTTTCCCTTTGTAGTCTCCAGTCAAAAGTATAGAGATTTTTATCAGAATAAGAAGTTGAGGAAATTAACTCCAAGAACAAAGAAAACAAGTCAGATTCCAAGAGAATATAGTTCATCTAACTCCGATATGGACCCACAATGTGTAGAAAAGGCATTTATGGATGTTTATCAACATGGGAAAATAAGAAACCAGTTCAAAAAATATATAAAAAGAAGATTTCGAACAAAATGAGTTCATCTGACTCGGATTTTGATGGAAACATTATATACGCAGATGATAAAGATGATATATTTTTTTAAATTTCAACAACACACTACGAGGGCTTACAGCCTAAATACTATCGTACCGTGGGTGTTGACAAGGAGGAAAGAGGCAGCTTGTTAATTCTAGACTTGAAGGTTCGGAGGAGAAGGAAAAACATGTGCCGGCAAGGAATTCCACAACTTGGAAGTCCTCGAGACGAAAGAGCAGGCATAACAAGATATTCTATGTCTGGTGACCTGGACAGTAAAAGGGTGCATTCGCTCTGTTCCCCTGGTATATCTATCGGGGGCAGCAGGTGGGGGAACTATGGAGGAAAGCTCCTCTGAGCAGTGCCCGTGCATATATCTATAAAAGAGAGAGAGGTCACCAACGGCACGTCGGTGGGCAAGGGATGGCAGCCCTAGGGTGAAGGTAGGGTCACCGATGAGACGTATAGCTCTCTTTTGAATGGAGTCCAGGATAGCTAGTGTAGAAGCGGCAGCGGCACCACAGATGTGGGAGCAGTATTCGAGGTTTGGCCTTATTTGAGAAGTATATAAGGTATAGAGATTAGCTGGTAAAAAGTATTTGCGAGCCCGGAAGAGGAAACCTAATTTCTTAGCAGCCGCTTCTGCAATTGATGTGACATGTTGGTGCCAATTAAGATTTCGATCCACAGAAATGCCAACAAGCGAAAAGGACTCATTACTTTGAATAACTTGGTTGTTCATTGTGATGGGTCTGGGGCTGGTGTATCTCTTGTGAGAAAGAAAGCAAGACTTAGTTTTGGTGGGGTTGAATTGTACAAGATTTCTACTTCCCCAGTCTAATATTTTTTGGAGATCCACGGAGAAGGAACGCTCCATGAGTCTGCGATCCTCATCTAATTGGGCTAGAGAGACAGGCTTAGAATATTGTATATTTGAATGGAGGGTGCTGTCGTCCGCGTAGCTGTGAACTGGGTTGGATGTGCTAGAGAGGAGGTCATTGATGTGGAGAAGAAACAAAGTAGGGGCTAAAGCTGAACCTTGAGGAACTTCTGCATTAATTGGATACAGTTTAGAGGAATGGCCATCCACAACAACAGATATGCTCCTGTTGGAGAGGAAATTTGCTATCCAGGTACAAAGTTTTGGTGGTAGGCCATAGGCCGGAAGTTTATTAAGCAGCGCTGCGTGCCAGACCTGGTCGAATGCTTTTGATATGTCTAGTGCAACAATCTGGGATTCACCGTGTTGTTCCATAGACTTGTTCCAAGAATGGGTGACAAAGGAAAGGAGGTCGGCAGTCGATCTGCGCTGACGGAATCCATACTACTGGATTAGACTGTGTTTTTCAAGAAATTTTAGTAATTCAGTGTTTATATACTTTTCCATCACTTTAGAGGCGACTAAAAGGAGAGAAATAGGCCTGTAGTTGCTAGGAAGCGCTTTGGATCCTTTCTTGGGGATGGGTTGTACTCGAGCAGTTTTCCAGTTACTAGGGAATATGCCTTTATTATAAGATATCTGAAACAGACGAGTCAGGACAGGAGCAAGCTCTGGTGCGCATTTTTTTGAGAACAATTGCTGAATATGGATCCAACGAGCGATACTGAAGACAGTATCCAGTTAGCAGAGAGCAAATATGTTATTGTGGAATATGAGAGCAAGTACTATCCTGGTAAGTGACGTGAATCTTAAGCTATATTTATTCTAAGATGTTTATACATTTTTTAGTGAATTTTCTTTAAAAAAATTCACTAATGAGGAGATCTCGACTTTCGAATTTTGAAAAAATTTCTTCAAATGAGCGCTATTTAGGACCCCCGGAACCCAAATCCGAGGTCAGTTTCAGACTTTATATGTTTATATATATATATATATATATATATATATATATATATATATATATATATATATATATATATATATATATATATATATATATATATATATATATATATATATATATATATATATATATATATATATATATATATATATATATATATATATATATATATATATATATATATATATTTATGTGTCACACCTATAACTTAAAAAATAATGGACCGATTTTGATAAAATTTGGCACATACTTTCCTTTCGCAAGTCGCTTGGATAAGTTCGTTAGCCAGGAAAATCCGCCGAGGTTTTCCCGGAAAATTTTGTGTTTTCTTTCGAAAAAATCTTTAAAAATTTATATCTCCAAAATTAACAAAGTAAGGGCAACCAAATTTCATACTAGAGGCAAATTTCATACTAGAGGCAAGTTACCTACCAAAACTTAGCTCCGTAGGTTAAATGACAAAAAAGTTACAGGCATTCAAAGAAAAATAATTTTGGGTTCTCCTCAAAACGTCAAAATCGCGATTTTAAACGTCAAAATTAGTGAGTACCTTCCTTTTGCAAGTGGCTTGGATATGTTCGTTATCCAGGAAATTCGACGAGGTTTTCCCGGAAAATTTTGTGTTTTCTTTCCAAAAAAATTTATATCTCCAAAATTAACAAAGTAAGGGCAACCAAATTTTATACGCGGGTTTATATCATTATATGCAAGTTACCTACCAAAATTTAGCTCTGTAGGTCAAAAGACAAAAAAGGTATAGGCCTTTAAACAAAAATAAATTGGGGTTTTTCACGAAACGTCAAAGTTGCGATTTAAACGTCAAAATTGGCAACATTTAGGAAAAGAACTTGAATCTAATACGGGTTATGGAAATAAAATGTCTCAAGAAGAATGTTTTACAAACCCTGAAGTTTTAGTTTCAACCGTCATTGTCCTTCATTTTAATAAAATGTTTCCAGAAAATTCATTTCAAATAGACCCTTTCTCTGACGCTTGGCAGTAGTCTCAGCTATAGAGTTTATCGCTAATAGTATATAATTTTTGTAGAATTTTCGTAAAAAAAATCAATAAAGCTCAATATATCTGTTATTATACCAGATATGAAAAAAAATTGTATATATTAATTATAGGGTGTCTTAAACTACATCTTAAAAAATTATTTCTACAATCACAGGGTGGCCCATAAGTCGTTGGTGATACAAATTTTCTATTTTTTTT
Organism: Tillus elongatus; assembly: GCA_964006375.1. NCBI lineage: Eukaryota > Metazoa > Arthropoda > Insecta > Coleoptera > Cleridae > Tillus > Tillus elongatus. The sequence continues at coordinate 326,381,520 of OZ023262.1, read as the reverse complement.
AATCAAACACGCCTTATGTTATTGCATTTTTGTATTTTCCATCGAAATATAATGTATGTTTGTAAGAACAAAAATTCTGGACGCAGTAAGTGCGTTATGGTAGCGAATTTTGATCAAATGCTTAATATTTGAATAGCTCAATTTGCTATTAACCTATAAGCTTGACCAAAAAACGAGTTTTTTCGGGAACACTTTAAGTTTACTTTCGGAATTTTTTTTACATTTTCAAACAATAAAGTTATTTTGATGAAACATGGCACATTGTTTTTACTATATAGATTATACTGGTAACCAAATTTGATGCCTGCTTTCTTAAAAAAAACACACATTATTGCTATTAAAAAATAGTTTTATGAAAATTCACTACCATAACGCACTTGCTGCGTCCCGAGATTTTTTATTGTATAGAATTTGTTTTGAAAATATACCATGATGGAGCAGAAATTAGAAGTATGGTGACAGCAGGAATAGGAGCATGGAAATGGCCAATTAAAGAGGATATTTTATATTATTTCAATGAACATATAAAATGCCTTATTAGTCAGCCTACTGTAAAAAACAGTAGGGGCCATTACAATGTTCCAGAAATGTCAGAATTTGATTAAAGAATTGACAGAATTTGATTAAAGACATTATTTAATTAAAAATTAGTTATAGGAAAAGTCGCTACAACAATTAATGTAATATTTCATGTAGAAGTAGGTCACAGATCTAGCATAAACATTGGCATTGAAATTACCGACATTAGGCATGGATACAAAATGATAATGTTTTGTATCCCCTACTATGTCAAAAAGCATAACTATTGGACAATTGATAGTCCCTTTATTAATCTTATTTTTAAAGGGGTAGACATTGATCCAATTCAATCCATAGCAGGTGGTAGTGGAATTTTCCTTTACGTAATAGTAAAGGACTTTTTTCACGCCCGAGGAGGTACCACCCCATACATCAAGGGCCGGTGAAGTCACAACGGACGTTTCCGATTCTGGTGTATGAGTCGGTTTCCCTTATAAGCAAAAATGATTATGGCTCCTCCTTGTACAAAATATTCCGGAGGCAAAATACCCCTTCATTCGGATCTCCGGGAGAGGGGTGTACAGGGGGCGCCAACATCAAGATTTAACATATCCTTTTCGAATATATGTGGCCTAAATTCTAACCTGAACTCTGTCCACCATTTCCTCCAGGCTAACATGTCACATCAATTGCAGAAGCGGCTGCTAAGAAATTAGGTTTCCTCTTCCTGGCTCGCAAATACTTTTCACCAGCTAATCTCTATACCTTATATACTACACAAATAAGGCCAAACCTAGAACACTGCTCCCACATCTGTGGTGCAGCTGCCGCTTCTACACTCACCATCCTGGACTCCATTCAAAAGACAGCTATACGTCTCATCGGTGACCCTACTCTTACCCAAATGCTGCCATCCCTTGCCCACCGACGTGCCGTTGGCGACCTCTCTCTTTCTTTTATAGATATATGCACGGGCACTTCTCAGAGGAGCTTTCTTCCATGGTTCCCCCACCTGCTGCCCCCAACAGATCTACCAGGGGAAGAAAGCGAATGCACCCTTTAATTGTCCTTCAGACATAGAACATCTTGTTATGTCCGCTCATTTGTCCCGCGGACTTCCAAGTTGTGGAATTCCTTGCCGGCACATGTTTTTCCTTCTCTTCCGAACCTCCAAACCTTCAAGTCCAGAATTAACAAGTTGCCTCTTTCCTCCTTGTCAACACCCACGGTACGATAGTATTTAGACTGTAACCCCTCGTGGTGTGTTGTTAAAATTTTAAAAAAAATTTAGTGGGTGTCCATTACTACCTTTAAATATCGCCATCTTTCCAACATTTGTGTCCATTGCTGGTACATATGACGGTTTTTACTTTTATGTGATAATAAAAAATTAAACAAACTATTGTTCTTTTTATTTAAGGGGGATGAGAATACACTTATCATTTGACTTTTTACATATACAAAATTTGAATTCCAATGAAAAATGCATTTTCTCTAGGTCTATAAAGTCACAATTTGCCCTTTGGTGTCAATTTCTCCCACATCTACCCTATCATGCATCAATAACATCAACATCAAATTTCACAGGGAATTCTAAATTGATTATCAAAATGGCATGTTCCATTTAAGATAAGAAAGTTGATAGTCATTTCCGGTATAACTGGAAATGCAATTTTGACATGAATATTTTAATTGAACTGGGCTTTGTCGAAAACATGAATCTGAGAATTTTCAGAACTAAAATCGTCTTAGTTTTACTTATTCTTCTAATGCACGCTCGGTGTGCCCTACCATATGTATATTTGTACATTATATACTTTCTAATTTACATAGGTTAGCCATAGATATTTATACTAACATTAAAATTAAGTACAGACAAATCTCTTTTAGGTTGGCTAATCAAATAATTCAAGGATAATGGTTTGTTTTGACATGTGGCCAAAAATAAGTTTAATGGATGACTAATGTGTTTAATATTCTCAATGAATTAACTCTAATCGACAGTTATCAACATTGGCATGTTGTTGTATCAAAGTTTAATTTTGATTTGTAGGTTTTGCGTTCAAAAATCTGCAGGGGATTAACTGATGTTTCGCAAATGTGTAATACCAACTTAAGCAACTATACCCCAATTATGATAACTTATCCCGTTTCACTATCAATTATTAATTATACCATTGATTAAACGTACAATGTATTAGGTAATACTCGATTTATAAATCACATTTTAACATTTGGGTCTCTAATGCAGTGTTTCCCAAACTTTTATAAAACGCGACCCCTTTTCTTTTTTTTGTCCTCTTCTCATACCATACCAAATTTTATTTGTAAAAAATTCAACAACATGACTTAACCACATGAGCGGTGTTTAAGTGGAAGATTTGGATATCGGAGTCCAAAGAAGCTAAGAAGAGGAGATCTGTCATAGAACTGAACTGACTTAAGCACACGAGCTGTGTTTAAGTGGAAGATTGTGATCTCGGAGTCCCAAGAAGATAAGAAGAGGTGATCTGTCGTAGACCTGCACTGTAGAACTGAACTCACTTAAGCACACGAGCGGTGTTTAAGTGGAAGATTAGGAACTCGGGGTTCCAAGAAGTTAAGAAGAGCAGATCTGTCGTAGAACTGAACTGACTTAACCACACGAGCGGTGTTTAAGTGGAAGATTGGGATCTCGGAGTCCCAAGAAATTAAGAAAAGCAGATCTGTCGTAGAACTGAACTGACTTAACCACACGAGCGGTGTTTAAGTGGAAGATTGGGATCTCGGAGTCCCAAGAAGCTAAGAAGAGAAGATCTGTCATAGAACTGAACTGACTTAACCACACAAGCGGTGTTTAAGTGGAAGATTGGGATCTCGGAGTCCAAAGAAGCTAAGAAGAAGAGATCTGTCGTAGAACTGAATTGTGCTTTGCGAATGGCCTGGTTTTATAGTGCTTTCAGGTAGCGCTAACATAGTTGACATAATGTCAGTAATTCAGGATGGCCAACTGGTTAAAAGTATTATTCAGTAGTCAAGAAATCAAATGGTTACATTTTAAAAACACGTCAGATACAGATAAAGCTATTTACAGGAAAGGACTTAACGGTAAATAAATAATCTTTGTATGGCATTATTCGGGCGTGAACTGAATGCAGACATTTATACAGACACTAGAGGATAAAGATTAGCAGCAAATTAAAAAGGATTGTGAAATCCAGAGATAAGTAATTCCAGGTAGGAAATTAAAAGATAGTGCAAAAGAATGCAGGTAAAAGAGACAGGGGCGTACCAATTATGTTTTTCCAACAAATGCTGAAAACCAAAAAGAATCCATTAGAATACATCCCGCTACATATATTCAGGCTGGCACAATTCTACGGTAAACCTCAATATATACGTTATTATAAAAGATACGAGAAAAATTATATACGTTAATTATCATAGGGTGCCTTGAGCTGGATGTTGCGATGAGCGCGATTCTGGGCCCTGAGAACCCGAAACCAAGGTCCGTTAAAATTTGTATATGTATATATATATATATATATATATATATATATATATATATATATATATATATATATATATATATATATATATTTATATATATATATATATATATATATATATATATATATATATATATATATATATATATATATATATATATATATATATATATTTGCCGACAATAGGCATGGATGCAAAATGATAATGTTTTGTATCCTCCTACTATGTCGAAAAGCATAACTATTGGACAATTGATAGTCCCTTTATTAATCTTATTTTTAAAGGGGTAGACATTGATCCAATCCAATCCATAGCAGGTGGTAGTGGAATTTTTCTTTACGTAATAGTAAAGGATTTTTTTTCACGCCCGAGGAGGTACCACCCCATACATCAAGGAGACGGTGAAGTCCCAACGGACGTTTCCGGTTCTGGTGTATGAGTCGGTTTCCCTTATAAGCAAAAATGATGATGGCTCCTCCTTGTACGAAAGATTCCGGAGATAAAATACCCCTCCATTCGGATCTCCGGGAGAGGGGTGTACAGGGAGCGCCAACATCAAGATTTAACATATCCTTTTCGAATATATGTGGCCTAAATTCTAACCTGAACTCCGTCCACCATTTCCTCCAGGCTAACAGGCCCCAACTCCTCTTCCTCACTGAAACCCAAATCAGTGCCAAAACAGCAACTAATCACCTTAATTTCCGGGGGTATGAGCTCCTTACTTCCTTTAGATTGCATGGAGGCGTGTGCACATACGTCCGTAGCAATCTACCCTGTACCAGACTCCCCAATTTAGAAGCTGGAAGAAAAGACATACTATGGATAAAACTCTCTCTCAAGGCTGCAACTTAATTCATCTGTTGCATTTACCGGTCACCTTCTGATAACAACTTTGTCCAACTCTTTGACTACCTTTCTGAAAAAACCGACCATCTGATTTCTGAATATCCTTCCTCCGAGGTCACTATTCTTGGTGACTTCAATGTCCATAACAAGAAATGGCTAGGAGCTTCAAAAACCGATCCACAAGGGAGAGCAGCGGAGGCCTTTGCAGTCAGCAATTCTTTAGCCAATATGGTTCAGCAACCTACTTACTTTCGTCGTATCCCAACACACAGCTCAAATCCCTTGGATCTCCTTCTTACTACGAAACCTGAATGCTATAAGATATCACCTCGGTCGCTCAGACCACGGCATGGTCATTGCTTGCTGCGCAATGCAACCTGAGGTCTCACAGTCATCACACCCACGTATCGTTTGGCACTACAACTCCGCAAACTGGGACGAAATGCGAGATTACTTTTCCTCATTTCCATGGGCGTCTGTCTGCTTCTCTCATCCTGCCCCCTCTGATATCTCACAAAACGTCACCGAAATTATCCAAGTTGGCATGGAATTATTTATTCCACGCACACAGAAAACCACTTCAGCCACTCAAAAGCCCTGGCTCTCTAAATCATGTGACAAGGCCAGACTTGAAAAGGTCAAAGCTCACAAAACGCTTCTACAAAATCCTAGTCAAGAAAACCGTCAAGCATTTAACGACGCAAGAAACCGCTATGTCCGCATTCTTTCTGAGGCCAAAAACTCGTTTAATAACCACATCAAAAACAAAGTCCTCTTAAGCTCCAACGGCGGCAAACCCTTCTGGACTCTTGCTAAATCTATTGGGAATAATTTCTGCAAAAGCACGTTTCCACCTCTTGTCTCAGGGGATGAAATTGTTTCTACCGCCTTGGGCAAGGCTGAACTTTTTGCTTCATTGTTCGCCGGAAATTCTACTCTCAACCCACCTCCAAATGTTCAACCAACAACAGTCCCCAATGTCCCGCATAAAATGACGGATATCATTTTCAAAACTAAAAAGGTACGAAAGATGCTATCTTCTCTTAATACCAGGAAAACCTCTGGCCTTGACGAGATCCCAACAATTGTTCTCAAAAAATGCGCACCAGAACTTGCTCCTGTCCTGACTCGTCTGTTTCAGATATCTTACAATAAAGGCATATTCCCTAGTAACTGGAAAACTGCTCGAGTACAACCGATCCCCAAGAAAGGATCCAAAGCGCTTCCTAGCAACTACAGGCCTATTTATCTCCTTTCAGTCGTCTCTAAAGTGATGTAAAAGTGTATAAACACCGAATTACTAAAACTTCTTGAAAAACACAGTCTAATCCACGACAGGCAGTATGGATGCCGTCAGCGCAGATCGACTGCCGACCTCCTTTCCTTTGTCACCCATTCTTGGAACAAGTCTATGGAACTACACGGTGAATCCCAGATTGTTGCTCTAGACATATCCAAAGCATTCGACCAGGTCTGGCACACAGCGCTGCTTAATAAACTTCCGGCATATGGCCTACCACCAAAACTTTGTACCTGGACAGCAAATTTCCCCTCCAACAGGAGCATTTATGTTGTTGTGGATGGCCATTCCTCTAAACCGTATCCAATTAATGCAGGACTTCCTCAAGGTTCAGCTTTAGCCCCTACTTTGTTTCTTCTCCACATCAATGACCTCCTCTCTAGCACATTCAACCCAGTTCACAGTTACGCGGACGACAGCACCCTCCACTCAAATATACAATATTCTAAGCCTGTCTCTTTACCCCAATTAGATGAGGATCGCAGACTCATGGACGGTTGTCTCCGTGGATCTCCAAAAAAATATTAAACCGGGGAAGTAGAAATATTGTACAATTCAACCCCACCAAATCTCAGTCTTGCTTTCTTTATCATAAGAGATACACCAGCCCTAGACCCATCACAATGAACAGCCAAGTTATTCAAAGTAATCAGTCCTTTTTACTTGTTATTATTTCTGTGGATCGAAATCTCAATTGGCACCAACATGTCACATCAATTGCATAAACGGCTACTAAGAAATTAGGTTTCCTCTTCCGGGCTGGCAAATACTTTTCACCAGCTAATCTCTATACCTTATATACTTCACAAATAATACCAAACCTCTAATACTGCGCTCACATCTGGGGTGCCACTGCCGCTCCTACACTCGCTATCCTGGACTCCATTCAGAGGAGAGCTATACGTCTCATCGGTGACCCTACGCTCACCCAAAGGCTGCCATCCCTTGCCCACCGACGTGCCGTTGGTGACCTCACTCTCTTTTATAGATATCTCCCCGGGCACTGCTCAGAGGAGCTTTCTTCCATAGTTCCTCCACCTGGTGCCCCCAACAGATCTACCAGGTGAACAGAGCGAATGCACCCTTTTACTGTCCAGATCACCAGACATAGAACATCTTCTTATGCCCGCTCTTTTGTCCCGAGGACTTCCAAATTGTGGAATTCCTTGTCGGCACATATTTTTGCTTCTTCTCCGAACCTCCAAACCTTGAAGTCCAGAATTAACAAGTTGCCTCGTTCCTCCTTGTCGACACCCACGGTACGGTAGTATTTAGGCTGTAACCCTCGTGGTGTGTTGTTGAAAAATATATATTTTGTAATAATTTATATAAGTGACGTTCTAACTGAAGGGTTATATTAATTAAACGTTGTAATAAGTATGTAGAGATCATAGGAATGCGTTTATAATAAAATGAGAAAGATAATTGTTTAGATATGCCACCTCTTTTCTAATGAGATTTATCGTTTATAGCTCTTACCTCTGCAAAAACTGTGAATGGGAATGCTAATATTCAATGTCAAGGGGTCAAGTGATATAAAGTTAGTTAAAGAAAGGAGACGTGTTGTTTTCATAGTCGTTCCAATGACACAACATATGGGAGATTAGATAATGGATTGCATTGGCGATTTGCAAACGCGCGTACATGTTTCCGGTCAGTCTGACAACAATGGGTCAAGGTCACACCCGTATGAATAACAAAAGCCACAAATTACACCAATCATAATGTAACACAGACATAATCTAATCACCGCCATTATTTTTCTCTTGGCACTTTCGGCGTATTATCGCCCTTTATTTAAACTGATACATGCCGATCAAATTATTTAATATTATATACCTATAGCGTAATCTTTGGAATTAAACTTGAAACCAACTAATAGTTTTGTAAATTGCATGCCCTGGTACATTTATTCCCTTTTTTTATATATATTTCAACAACACACTACGAGGGCCTGCAGCCTAAATACTATCGTACCGTGGGTGTCGACAAGGAGGAAAAAGGCAACTTGTTAATTCTGGACTTGAAGGTTTGGAGGTTTGGGGGAGAAGGAAAAACATGTGCCGGCAAGGAATTCCAGAACTTGGAATTCCTCGGGACAAAAGAGTGGACATAACAAGATGTTCTATGTCTGGCCACCTGTACAGTAAAAGGGTGCATTCGCTCTGTTCCCCTGGTAGATCTATTGGGGGCAGCAGGTGGAGGAACTATGTAAGAAATCTCCTCTGAACTGTGCCCGTGCAGATATCTATAAAATAGAGAGAGGTCACCAAAACACGTCGGTGGGCAGGGGACGGCAGCCTTTGGGTGAGATTGGGTCACCGATGAGACGTATAGCTTTTTTCTGAATGGAGTCCAGAATAGCAAGTGTAGAAGCGGCAGCGGCACCCTAGATGTGGGAGCAGTATTCGATATTTTGCGTTATTTGTGAAGTATATAAGGTATAGAGATTAGCTGGTGAAAAGTATTTGCGAGCCCAGAAGAGGAAACCTAATTTCTTAGTAGCCGCTTCTGCAATTGATGTGACATGTTGGTGCCAATTGAGATTTCGATCCACAGAAATGCCAACAAGTGAAAAAGACTCATTATTTTGATGAACCTGTTTGTTCATTGTGATATGGGCTAGAAAGCAATACTAAGATTTGGTGGGGTTGAATTGTACAATATTTCTACTTCCCCGGTCTAATATTTTTTTGGAGATCCACGGAGACAACCGTCCATGAGTCTGCGATCCTCATCTAATTGGGCTAAAGAGACAGGCTTGGAATATTGTATATTTGAGTGGAGAGTGCTGTCGTCCGCGTAACTGTGAACTGGGTTAGATGTGCTAGAGAGGAGGTCATTGATGTGGAGAAGAAACAAAGTAGAGGCTAAAGCTGAACCTTGAGGAACTCCTGCATTAATTGGATACAGTTTAGAGGAATGGCAATCCATGACAACAGAAATGCTCCGGTTGGAGAGGAAATTTGCTGTCCAGGTACAGTTTTGGTGGTAGGCCATAGGCCGGAAGTTTGTTAAGCAGCGCTGCGTGCCAGACCTGGTCGAATGCTTTGGGTATGTCTAGAGCGACAATCTGCGGTTCACCGAGTAGTTCCATAGACTTGTTCCAAGAATGGGTGACAGAGGAAAGGAGGTCGGCAGTTGATCTGCGCTGACGGAATCCATAGTGCCTGTCGTGAATTAGACTATGTTCTTCAAGAAATTTTAGTAATTCGGTGTTTATATAGTTTTCCATCACTTTAGAGACGACTGAAAGGAGAGAAATAGGCCTGCAGTTGCTAGCAAGCGCTTTGGATCCTTGCTTGGGGACGGGCTGTACTCGAGCAGTTTTCCAGTTACTAGGGAATATGCCTCTATTCTAAGATGTTTGAAACAGACGAGGCAGGACAGGAGCAAGTTCTGGGGCGCAGAGCCTTTCCTGGTATTAAGAGAAATGAGCATCTTTCGTACCTTTTTAGTTTTGAAAATGATATCCGTCATTTTATGCGCGACATTGGGGACTGTTGGTGGTTAAACATTTGGAGGTGGGTTGAGAGTAGAATTGCCGGCGAACAAGGAGGCAAAAAGTTCAGCCTTGCCCAGGGCGGTAGAAACAATTTCATCCCCTGAAACAAGAGGTGGGAACGTGCTCTTGCAGAAATTATTCCCAATAGATTTAGGAACAGTCCAGGAAGTGTTTGCTACCATTAGAGCTTGAGAGGACTTTGTTTTAGATGTGGTTATTAAACGAGTTTTTTTGCCTCAGAAAGAATGCGGACATAGCGGTTTGCTTCGTTAAATGATTGACGGTTTTCTTGACTGGGATCGTGTAGAAGCTTTTTGTGGGCTTTGGCCTTCTCAAGTCTGGCCTTGTCACAGGATTTAGAGAACCAGAGCTTTTAAGTGGCTGCAAAGGTTTTCTGTGTCCGTGGAATAAATAATTCCATGCCAGCTTGGATAATTTCGGTGACTTTTGTGAGATATCAGAGGGGTCAGGATGATAGAAGCAGATAGTAAAGTAATCCCGCATTTCGTCCCAGTTCGCGGAGTTGCAGTGCCAAACGATACGTGGGTGTGATGACTGTGTGATCTCGGGTTGCATTGCGCAGGAAGCAGTGACCATGCCGTGGCCTGAGCGACCAAGGGGGCGGTGACTGGTGTCTTATAGCATTCAGGTTTTGTAGTAAGAAGGAGATCCAAGGGATTTGAGCTGTGTGTTGGGATGAGAGGAAAGTAAGTAGGTTGCTGAACTATATTGGCTAAAGAATTGCTGACTGCAAAGGCCTCCGCTGCTCTCCCTTGTGGATCTGTTTTTGAAGATCCTAGCCATTCATTATTATGGACATTGAAGTCACCAATAATAGTGACCTCGGAGGAAGGATATTCAGAAATTAGATGGTCGGTTTTTTCTGAAAGGTGTCGAAGAGCTGAACAAAGTTGTTGTCAAAAGGTGACCGGTAAATGCAACAGATGAATTTAGTTGCGGTCCTGAGAGAGAGTTTCATCCAAAGTATGTATTTTCTTCCAGCTTCCAAATTGGGGAGGCTGGTGCACGGTAGATTGCTACGGACGTATACGCACACGCCTCAATGCAATCTAAAGGAAGTAAGGAGCTCATACCCCGGGAAATTAAGGTGATTAGTGGCTGTTTTGGCACTGATTTGGGTTTCGATGAGGAAGCGGAGTTGGGGCTTATTAACCTGGAGGAAATGGTGGACGGAGTTCAGGTTAGGATTTAGGCCACATATATTTGTGAAGTATGTGTTAAATCTTGATGCCAGCGTCCCTTGCACACCCCTCTCCCGGAGATCCGAATGAATGGGTATTATATCTCCGAAATCTTTTGTACAAGGAGGAGCCATCATCATTTTTGTTTATAAGGGAAACCGACTCATACACCAGAACCGGAAACGTCCGTTGGGGCTTCACCGGCCCCTTGATGTAAGTGGTAGTACCTCCTCGGGCGTGAAAAAATCCTTTACTGTCACGTAAAGGAAAAGTCCACTTACCACCTTACCCTAAAATAAGGACAATGTATGTAAGGCTAGATGTATCTTCACCATTATTAGAGCCACAGACTGCTTTAGCTCTAATTAGATCTCGTCAGTACGGTATACTAATTACAGCGAGAACATGCCACAATGTAAAATGGCTACGGTAGCCTCCTAGAACATTGTGAGATGTACGATAGGATCGCCATCTCGGTGCGGAACTAGGTAGTATGTTATGTCACGACAGCTCCAAAGGCTGGCTACCATAGCCGTTTTACTTTATAGGTGTGTTCTCGCTGTAGTTACAATACGTACTGAGTAATTCTAGTTAGAGCGAAACCGGTCTGAGGTTTTAATAATGGTGAGAATACATATATTGCCTTACATACATTGCCCCTATATTTGGGCAGAAGTGGACCAGGGCTGACAATTTACAAAAGTGTTAGTTGGTTTTACAGTCTCTATTTTTTAACACTTCGTGTTATTTGGAGCTGTCGTGACAACATACTACCTGGTTCCGCACAGAGATGGCGAGCCTCTCGTACATCTCACAATGTTCTAGGAGGCTAGCTAACATAGCCGTATTACCGTATAGGTGTGTTCTCGCTGTAATTAATATACCGTACTGATGAGCTGTAATAGAGCGAAACCGGTCTGCGGTTCTAATTACGGGAGAATACATCTAGCCTGTCAAATTAAACTTTAAAGTGATTGGCTTAAGCAATATGTTTATATTTCTAACAGCTTGTGGCATGAAAAGGTTAGTATTTTTCCGCTTCTAATTTTCTTTACTTCCGCTCGTTCAAATTTCTGTGACAGTTAAAAAAAAGGTAGCATTTTTGCACATCAAAAACTATGATACGGAGATTTTACCAATAGATAGCTGAGTTCCATGAAAATGACGCATTCAGAGAGGTTTTTGTTATTACTCGTCGAAAAAATCGAGATGCCGTAAGCAAGGCGGGGTTCTCAAATAGTACTGACTGAACTTTAAAAAATTCAAACTACCATAACTCAATTTTAGTAAATTTTCATTAAGAAAATTCAATAATAGAGAGATATCGATGGTCAGATTTTTGAAAAGTTTCTTCAAATGAGCGCGAATTAGGGCCCCTAGAACCCAAATCCAAGGGCAGTTAAAAAGTTTATATATATATATATATATATATATATATATATATATATATATATATATATATATATATATATATATATATATATATATATATATATATATATATATATATATATATATATATATATATATATATATCCAACCGATAACTTAAAACTTCAAAAATACTTTACCAATCGAGACCAAATTTGGCAATTCCCTTCTGTTGATGCAAGTTTGTATATATTTTTGAATTTGAAATTGCCGCGAGACATTTAGGGATTGCTGCTCGCCGTGGTTGGCACCACTGAGAGGAGGAGAGGGGGCAGATTTTGTGACAGCCTCTCTCTCTCTCTCTCTCGCGACGTAAACCAGCGTCACTGCGTTAGAATCAGTCGTCCTGAAAACTGCTAGCACTCCAGACGGGATGTGCTCCAGATTTTCTGGTCTAATTTTCTTGTTACATAATTTTTTGCCTCATTTGGGGTGAAGATAGTCGCCCGACCTCCAAAGAAGACCCTAAAACCCACGTGAAGATACAGTCCATTACACAGGTGAGTGCATCTCTTATTTGTCTGGTATAATTTAAAATCTAACTTTATTGTAAACAATTCCTCTTTATTATTTCGTAATATCTTGCAACAACATTTTGGTCCATCGAAGCCGATGCTTGTTTGATTAGAATTGACACTTGTGGGTGTTCATATCGTGAATTTATGCACACGTGTTTGGCGGTTTTGTTGTTAAAAATCGTAATTTATAGCCTCCAGGGTTTGGTTAGAACACGTGTTCGGGTCGGCAAATCCGTGTTAGTGTAATTGTTTTGCTTGTTTAATTTGTTTTACGGCCTTTTAGCGTCAAAATTGTTTTGTTTTTCAGTGTCTCGCAATCGGCGATTTTCGAGCTCTGTTACTTGTTTGAAACGTGTTTTTTTCGACGTGAAACACGTGGTTATCATCCGATTGGGTTCAGGTTATATCAGTCTTTTCTAGTTTGCCTTTTCGTTTTTTGTCATTTTTGAAATGGAGGTGGAAAAGTTGATAAATAAACGTAACTCTGTTATGAATCGAGTGCAACACCTATCAAGGTTTGCATTAGACGCCAAGGCTGAACCCACAAAAAGGAATGAATTTAGAATCAGATACCAAGGTCTTAACGATTCTGTAAATTTGTTTGATTCTTTACATCTGGACATCGTGTCTTTAATGAAGGATAAGGATAATTTGGCTTTACAATCGGAGATTCAGACAGACTTCGACAACATACAGTACAGCATCAAGTCAATCTATTTTGAAATTTGTGGTAAGGTTACTGCTGATGCTGCCGATGTAGCTAAGTCGCTCGATAATGAGGCTCACTCTGATAGTGGAACGGGTGGCAGACGTAATGTTCGATTGCCTCAGATCGATATTCCGAAATTTGACGGGGCGATTGGTCAGTGGCCACGTTTTTTCGATTTGTTTAGGACTCTGATTCATGAAAATGACACTTTGTCAGATATTGAGCGTTTCCAGTATCTTCTTGCTTCCTTGACAAAAGAACCAGCTTCAATAGTTCAAAACCTACCCCTCATTTCGGATAATTACCAAGTGGCATATAATTCGCTAGTTTCAAGGTATGAAAATAAACGTGTGTTGCTTACGAATTACTGGTTAGCTCTTCTTAATGCTCCGAAGGTGTCAGGCGATTCATCTCGAGATTTAAGGAATTTGTTGACAACATTTACTGAAAACGTATGTGCGTTAGATTTATATCAAGAGCAGCAGTATGATTTGTGGGACTTTACGAAATTCAATTTCCTTTTGCAAAAGTTAGATTCCTCTATCCGAAAGCAATTTGAAATACAGTTTGGTGACTGTGAGGTCCCCACGTACTCGCACCTTAGTGATTTTTTAGAAAAACAGTGCAAGGCTCTTGAAACATCTGCGCAAACCGTAGCACCGGTCTCAGTGAAGAAGGGTCCTCAAATGTTGAAAGGGAAACAGTTCGTGCAGCCGAAACCAACCACTTCTTTGGTGACTAGTGTTAGTAAGTCAGATTCATCAATTTCTTGTGTGTGTTGCCAGGGGGAACACTCATTGACGAAATGTGACAAGTTCTTAGAAATGTCTCCTAAGGATCGTCATACCTTAGTGAAGAGGAAAAGTCTGTGCTATAATTGTCTGGCTGGGTCTCACAAACTCGCAGGGTGTACCTCGAAATTTAATTGTCGTGTTTGTACTAGGAAACATCACACATATTTGCATTTTACATCAAGCTCTGGTCAGACTGATACACAAACATGTGAGCAAGGTGATAACAGACCCGACCAAGTAACCGGTCAAGTCGTATTGACAAGCACGCTTCCCAGCTTCCCTGTTGTATTATTTGCCACATGTAAAGTGGATGTGTGTGATGCTTATGGGGTGTATCATAGATGTCGTGTGCTGCTCGATTGTGCAAGTCAGGCAAATTTCATTACGCAGCGCCTTGTAAGCAAACTTTCTCTGTCGAAGTCACATGCTTCTGTTCCAATTCAGGGGATAAATCAGATGGCCACCGTTACTGATTTGGGGGTTACTTCATTTAGGTTGAGACCTCGGGACAAACCTAATCCTAGTTTCGATATCGATGCTATTGTGGTTCCCAGAATCTGCGACAAGGCACCTTCAACGGACGTACAATCATATGTCTGGAATCATATCAAAGACCTTGCTTTAGCGGATGATACTTTTGGTCAGCCAGGGGACATTGATATTTTATTGGGTGCTGATATATATGCAATGGCATTGTTACCGGGACTTAGAAAGGGTAAGGATCAGGAACCTACTGCTATCAATACAGTGTTTGGTTGGGTAATCTTGGGTAGTGTACCAGCCCAATCGAATTTAGTGGTTGATTCCTTTTGTACGTCGGTCGATGTTTCTCTGGACAAAACTCTCAGACAATTTTGGGAATTGGAGCAAGTGCCTCAGTGCACATTAGCGAGTCCGGAAGATGCCCTGTGTGAGAAGATCTTCCAGGACACTCATTCACGTGACTCTAATGGTAGATATGTCGTGGGCCTGCCATTTCGTGATGGGATGCCAGATCTGGGTGAGTCACATTCCATGGCATTGAGACGGCTTCATGCTCTAGAGAGACGATTGTCCAAAGAGTCAGATATCCGTAGAAAGTATGTGGCTTTCATGCGTGAGTATCTGAGCGATGGGCACATGTCTCCTGTGTCGTGTAAGGTATCACATCCTAGTGCCGTCTACTACATCCCTCATCATTGTATCTTGAAACCCGAAAGTACCACTACAAAGTTACGGGTGGTGTTCGACGCCAGTGCTAAGACCTCAAATGGCGTCTCGCTCAACAACACCCTATTGGTTGGACCCAAGTTGCAGCAGGATATTGTGACAATCCTGTTGAATTTTCGGGCTCATCGAGTCGCCTTTACTGCAGACATTAAGCAAATGTTTCTGCAAGTATTGGTGGCAGAGGAGCATAGGGACTTCCAGCGCATTCTTTGGCGGTTTTCCAATTCTGAGCCAGTGCAAGAGTTCAGACTCAATACAGTGTCCTTTGGTGTTGCTTCTAGCCCCTATCTTGCCATTAGGACCCTCTTACAGGTGGCAACAGATTTAGGTGGTAAATATCCTCTTGCAGCAGACGTCATAAGGTCTGACACGTACGTGGATGACATAGTAACTAGTGTGCCAGATTCCAATTCTGCAATTGAAGTGAAATCTCAACTGATAGGAATGCTCGGAGAGGCTGGATTTGAGTTGCGAAAATGGGCAAGCAATGATCCCGAATTTCTTGCGTCTCTCCCCAGTAGTCATCAGCAATCTCTGTGTTTCGACTCTGATGACTTAGTGTCTGTCAAGATTTTAGGACTACAGTGGTGTCCAATGACTGACTGCTTCTCGTACAAGGTACATCCAATTGAACGCAAATGCACCAAGCGTAACATACTGTCAGAGCTTGCTAGAATCTTTGATCCTTTGGGTTTCTTGTCTCCCCTCACCCTCTCTGCGAAGCAGCTGATGCAGTTCCTGTGGCAGCTAGGCATTTCGTGGGATGAAAAACCACCACTAGAAGTCGAATCCAGGTGGGACACATACAAATCGCAACTTTCTTGTTTGTCATCGTTGTCAATTCCGCGGTATGTGTCTGCTGAAGGTACTACTTCTTCTACATTGCATGGATTCTCGGATGCGTCTGAGCTTGGTTATGGGGCCGTAATTTATCTTCGTGTTGTATCCGCCAGCGGAGCCATAAAGATATCTCTCTTGTGTGCTAAGTCTCGTGTCTCCCCACTAAAAAAAGTATCAATACCCCGATTGGAGCTTTGTGCAGCAGCCTTGTTAGCAGAGTTGATGGAGTTCGTTCAGGTTACATACCGAAAGACTATTTCTATTGATAATATATTTTGCTGGTCTGATTCCACAGTTGCCATTCAGTGGATTAAGTCATCTCCCCATCGATGGAAAACGTTTGTGGCCAATAGAGTGGCGCTCATACAAGAAAAGGTACCCCCTGGTTGCTGGTCACATGTTTCGGGGTTAATCAACCCTGCAGATTGTGCATCGCGCGGACTTACTCCTAATGAGCTTCTCAATCACCCGCTATGGTGGACGGGTCCGGCTTTCTTGTCCGAACCATCCGATACATGGATTAGCGCAGAATCTTTAGGTGAAGAGTCTGATGTCATGATGTCGGAGCAGAGGCAAGTTGTGTGCATGACAAAGGTTGTTTCGTGTGATTGGCCGCTGAATTTGTTAGAAGGGTGTTCTTCGCTGAGGAAAATTCAAGGTATCATTGCTTACAGTATGAGGTTTGTCAAAAATCTGAAATTACCCCGGAAGGACAGAATTTCGGGCGCATTGAGTGAGGCGGAGCTTTACACTGCACTGACCTTTCTTGTTAAAGCAGTACAAAGGTTGGCGTTTGAGAGGGAAATGCGTGACATTGAGCATGGTCGACCTTGTGTAAAGTCTATCCGTAGGCTGGCCCCATTTGTGGATAGGGATGGTGTTCTCAGGGTGGGCGGTAGACTTAGATGCTCGGACTTGTCGTTTGATGCAAAGCATCCCATGCTTCTGCCACGTTTACACTTGCTCACTGACTTGGTGATTCGTAGTGTCCATCAGAAACACTTACATCCTGGACCTCGTACCTTGCAGTATTTGTTGTCACAAAATTTTTGGATTCTTTCGGCCCGCCGGGCAATTAATAGTGTGCTTGGGCAAGGTTATCGTTGTTTCCGTGTTCGCCCGGTAACTTTGACACCTGTAATGGGGGATCTTCCTCCAGTAAGAGTTTCTCAGCTGAAACCATTCTCTCACACTGGAATTGATTTTGCCGGTCCATTTCTCGTTACCCAGGGAAGATATCGTGGTGTCAGAAGTGCGAAGGCATATGTGTGTATTTTTGTTTGCATGACCACAAAGGCTGTGCATATTGAATCGGTATCAGACCTCACCTCGGAGGCTTTTCTTGCTGCTTTTCGGCGCTTTGTGGCTCGAAGAGGTCGTTGTGACAATGTCTACAGTGACTGCGGCACTAATTTTGTCGGGGCCAACCGATTGTTGGTTTCATACGCACATCAGGTGACTGATTCCTTGTCAATTGAGTGGCATTGGAATCCCCCATCAGCGCCGCACTTTGGAGGACTGTGGGAAGCAGGGGTTCGTTCCATTAAAACTCACTTGCGTCGTGTTGTTGGCACACAGGTTCTGACATTCGAGGAACTGACCACTGTTCTGGCACAGATTGAAGCAGTTCTTAATTCCCGACCGCTCTGTAGTCTTAGTACAGACCCCAATGACATGACATCGCTTTCCCCTGCGCACTTCTTGAC
Organism: Tillus elongatus; assembly: GCA_964006375.1. NCBI lineage: Eukaryota > Metazoa > Arthropoda > Insecta > Coleoptera > Cleridae > Tillus > Tillus elongatus. The sequence goes on along the minus strand of OZ023262.1, from coordinate 326,363,449 downwards.
CATGGAGCCTCTTTGTGTCCCACCTGACCCAGACGTGACTGATGTCAAACTTACCAGACTTTCTCGTTGGCAACTTGTTTCCAGAATGCATCAAGATTTTTGGAAACGCTGGAAAAGTGAATATTTGCACACCTTGCAGCAGCGCAATAAGTGGTCTACCCCCCAAGAAGCTCCTTCGATTGGTACTCTCGTTGTCATCAAAGATGAGACAGTGTCTCCGCTTGTGTGGAAGTTAGGGCGCATATTGAAACTCTATCCGGGTCGTGATGGCGTTGCCCGTGTCGCTCAAGTACGAACAAGCACAAGTATTTTAGATCGTCCTATGACCAAGCTGTGCCCTTTACCTTCGCAGTAAACGGCCAGTACGCATCTCCCATTTGTATAGTTAGTTATAGTGTGTATCTACCAATTTAATTTAATCTTTGCATTTTTTTATCGGAAATAAGTAGTCCTTATTTGGTGGGCGGAATGTTGATGCAAGTTTGTATATATTTTTGAATTTGAAATTGCCGCCAGACATTTAGGGATTGCTGCTCGCCGTGGTTGGCACCACTGAGAGGAGGAGAGGGGGCAGATTTTGTGACAGCCTCTCTCTCTCTCTCTCGCGACGTAAACCAGCGTCACTGCGTTAGAATCAGTCGTCCTGAAAACTGCTAGCACTCCAGACTAGGGATGTGCTCCAGATTTTCTGGTCTAATTTTCTTGTTACATAATTTTTTGCCTCATTTGGGGTGAAGATAGTCGCCCGACCTCCAAAGAAGACCCTAAAACCCACGTGAAGATACAGTCCATTACACAGGTGAGTGCATCTCTTATTTGTCTGGTATAATTTAAAATCTAACTTTATTGTAAACAATTCCTCTTTATTATTTCGTAATATCTTGCAACAACACCTTCATTTTATTAATAGCTTGGATGAGTTCGTTAGACAGTTTTCGCGCTGAAATACTTTTAGAAAAAAAATTAAAAAACTCAATATGATTTAAATTATTAGAAATATTAAACTCAAACTTGACAAGCACATACACATTGTACAAGTGGTCCTACCTACCAAATTTGAACTCAATTGGTTCAGTAGATCTTGAGTTATAACTAAATAAAACATATGCAACCGATACTTCACCAATTGAAACCAAATTTGGCAATTGCCTTCATTTTGGTAATAGCTTGGATGAGTTCGTTAGACAGTTTTGACACTCAAGTAATTTTAGGAAAAAAAAATGACGAAAATTACTATAAATATTAAACTAAAACTAGACAGGCACGTGCACATTGTACAAGTAGTCTTACCTACCAAATTTGAACTCAATTGGTTCAGTAGATCTTGAGTTATAACTAAATAAAAATCAATAATCTACTATATGACCTGAATTTACCTCTAAATGGATGCATATAATGTTAGACAAGTGTCCAGTTTCACAAAGCTCGATTAAATATTTAACGGCCGATTAGTTAATCAAGGCTTTAGGAGACCAATTGTAAATACCACGTGTATTTATTTTATAATGAATAACAAAAAAAACAGAACAAATAGGGCACTGACAATAAGCAAAGTTACCTACCTTTATTCTCCAATAATGCAGGAACATAAGCTTCGTTTTTCTGTATTCACACACAACACCTCTAGGGACCTCGTGTCTCCCAAAGGACTTACAAACAAAAGGGATATTTAGAGACCTCGTGTCTCTTCAAGGGGTTGAAAACAATTCGCTTTCTCGAGACCTCTTGCCTCTTCAAGGACTCAAAAACAAGTGGCAGAGGGATGCAAGCTTCTCTCCCTTCTCTCATTCTTCTTCCCCCTCTCTGGTCTTCTGGCGGAAACCATTAGTAACACTTACTCTATGTCAGTGTAGCGCGCGACATTTGAATTTAAAAGTGACAGAACAACGAGCATGAACATTCCGCCCACCAAAATAAGGATTTATTTTCACAATTATATTGTTTCTCAAATAAACAAACAAAACAAAAATTTACAATAAGCACAAAAAACAAAAAACTGAAGCTATTGGATTTATAATTAACTGTACAAAAAAATTTCAAGGCAGACGTATTACTGCGATGGCAACAGACATAACTTCGTCAGAGGCCTATCAAAAGTGCCACTACTAGTGCGAACTTGAGCTACCCGAGCTATACCATCACGGCCTGGGTATAGTTGCATAATGCGTCCGAGCTTCCAAACAAGAGGTGACGAAGTCTCATCTTTAATCACAACTAAAGCTCCGATCGGGGGGGACGTTTGCACAGTATCCCACTTACCACGCTGCTGCAGTGTATGCAGGTATTCGTTCTTCCAGCGGCGCCAAAAGTCCTGGTGGATCCTTTGCACCAGCTGCCAGCGTGACAAGCGATTCATACTTAACAAAGTCAAATCAGCATCAGGAGGAGCACCTAACGGTTCCATTGTAAGAAAATGTCCTGGGGATAGGGCTAACAGATCATTTGGATCAGTACTCGCACTACACAATGGTCGAGAATTCAAAACTGATTCCACTTGAGCAAGCAACGTGGACATTTCCTCAAAGGTCAGAATCTGCAAACCGATCACCCTTCGCAAATGAGTCTTGACTGAGCGCACTCCTGCCTCCCACAGACCTCCAAAATGCGGAGCTGATGGGGGGTTGAAATGCCACTCAATGGTACAAGCATCTGCTGCCCCCTTTGCATAGTTTAAGAGCTGCTTATTTGAGCCGACGAAGTTGGTACCTCTATCGCTATACAAATTGTCACATCTTCCTCTGCGAGCCACAAACCTCCGAAGAGCTGCCAAGAAGGCTTCAGCTGAAAGATCAGACACTACTTCCAAATGGAGGGCCTTCGTTGCCATGCACACAAACAAACAAATATATGCTTTCACCTTTCGGACACCTCGATATCTGCCCTGTGTCACAAAAACTGGACCTGCAAAATCAACTCCGCTGTGTGAAAACGGCTTCAACTGAGAAACCCTGGCAACTGGCAAATCAGACATCATCGGTGCCATGGGAGTAGGATTCACTCGAAAGCAACGATAGCACCTTGACAAAACATGATGAATAGCTCTCCGAGGGGACAAAATCCAAAACTGTTGCGAAAGCAAATGAAGCAATGTGCGAGGACCAGGATGAAGATTGACATGGTGTGTGTGTGCAATGATTAACTCGGTGAGACGATGTGAGCGGGGCAACAATATAGGGTGTTTCACTTCAACTGGAACATCAGCTTGACGAAGGCGACCGCCCACCCTGAGGATACCCTCTGTATCCAGAAAGGGGGCTAACTTATTTATTGCCCTCGCACACCTCTCACCTTTAACCAAGGATGCTATTTCCCCTTGAAATACTTCACCTTGAGCACATTTGATAAGCATATGAAGCGCCTCCTGTAATTCGGTGGCTGTCAGAGATGCAGTAGTTCGGTCAGATGGAGACACCCTACAATTTCGCACAAACCGCTGACAATATACAACAACACCCTGAATTTTCCGTAGATGCGAAAAGCGATTCAAAAGTTTACTGAGCCACTCCTCATTTGCCAAAGTAACTAGTACGGGGAGAGTTCGTTGCTCCGCCAGGCACTCTTCTGGCGGCTCAAAACGCAACGACTTGGGCCAATTTTCTCTTGCCAATTTTAGCCAGGCGGGTCCCGCCCACCATAGTGGATGCTCACAAAACCCAGAAGGTAACATGCCTCTCGATGCACAATCAGCTGGGTTTTCTTGTCCACTTACGTGATGCCATGACTCTGGAGGAATCTTCTCTTGTATGCTTGCTACTCGATTCCCAATAAAGGTCTTCCACCTATTGGAAGATGATTTTATCCAGGCAAGTGCCACCATAGAGTCTGACCAAGCATACATAGAGTTAAACTCAAAACGACCTTCATACACCCGACACACAAATTCCAGAAGCTTTGCCAACAATAAACACCCACACAATTCGAGACGTGGAATCGATATTCTTTTTAAAGGTGATACCTTGGACTTGGCACACAGAAAATTGATCCAAACTTGACCCTCCTCTGATACTTGTCTTAAGTAAACAACTGCAGCATACCCTCGCTCCGATGCATCACAGAACCCATGGAGTTCTGTACTGATGATATTATCGTGTTTTACGCCTCTGGGAATTGATAAACCTGCTAGCGCACTGAGTTGTGATTTATACTGAGACCACTGACCAACAATATCCTTTGAGGGCTTATCATCCCATCCCACTTTTTGCTCCCACAAGCACTGCATAAGATATTTTGCCAACAGGGTAACAGGAGACAAAAAACCCAGGGGGTCATAAATTCTTGCCAATTCCGAAAGAAGATTTCGTTTTGTGCACGGACGATCAATAGGTTCAACATTAAAAGAGAATGTATCACCTATGGGACACCACTGCAATCCTAAAATTTTCAACACTGATGGATCATTTAAATCTAACGATCGAGGTTGCTGACTATCAGCTGATACTGTGGACAACAGTTTCGAATTATTGCTGGCCCACTTCTTCAATTCAAAACCCCCCTTAGCAAACAACCCAATCAATTGCCGTTGCAACTCAAAAGCCTCTGACAATGAGTCGACTCCACTGACTACATCATCCACATAGAGATCGGACCGAACTAGCTTTGCTGCCAATGGAAAAGATGATTCCTCATCATCACAAAGCTGCATCATTGTTCGGATTGCCATGTGTGGGCTTGAGGAGACCCCATATGTGACAGTATTAAGGCGATATTTCTGTACAGGTTCCCCCTTTGAGAACCTCCAGAGAATTCTTTGATAATCCCTATGATTATCTACAACCAAAATTTGTCGATACATTTGCCGAATGTCAGCAGTAAATGCAATTTTGTTTGAGCGAAATTTCAACAACACAGTGGCAATATCTGTCTGCAACTTCGCTCCCACTAACAACGTATCGTTCAGAGATACACCATTCGTACTTTTGGAACTAGCATCAAATACCACCCGCAGTTTGGTCGAAAGGCTGTGAGGACGCAACACACAATGATGGGGAATATAGTATGCATCAGATGGTTCCACAGCTACATCTGATACCAGAGACATATGGCCAGACTCATAATAATCCCTGATAAACTCCGAATAGGACTTGTGCAACGCTGGATCCCTACTAAGACGTGCTTCCAGGGAGTAAAACCGCCTCAATGCAACACTGAAAGATTCTCCCAAACACGGAGTACCCTCACGAAAGGGCATATTTAAAATATATCTCCCAGCACTATTTCGGTGCTGAGTCTTCTTGAAGATTTCCTCACATTTTTTATCTTCCGGAGACATAACTAAACCTTGTGGTACCTGTTCCAAGCTCCAAAACTGTTTCAAGGTATGATCCAAGTCGACCAACGTGCATAAACTATTCACAACAGAATGAGACTTTGACTGTTCTACACTGCCCATAAGCACCCAACCAAAAACAGTATTGATGGCCACTGGTGCACCTCGAGGCCCTCTCTTTATTCCAGGTCTAACCACATGAGCATAAACGTCAGTACCCAACAAAATTTCAATGTCCCCTGGTATACCAAACTCTGAATCTGCCAACTCTAAGTTCTGAATATGTTGCCAGTGGCACTGCTCAATTTTAGCAGAAGGGATCTTGGAACAAATGTTCGGAATCACAATCATGTCCAACTCTAACTTTGTTGGCTCATAAATGGACTCTACTCGACATTTGAGAGTGCCTTGGCTAGCAAGCGAGCTCATTTGGTTCAAGCCTTGAACCATCACTGAACGAGATGAGGTGTTGAGCCCCAATTTTTCAACACACTGCTGCGAAATGAAATTAGCCTCACTCGCACAATCCAGGAGAGCTCGACATCTCCTAACCTTTCCATTTTTATCTCGTACTAATAGCATTATAGTTGCCAGTAACACGGACTGTTCCCTTTTTACCACACTTGCCAACACACGCAATTGCTCTGCACCTTGTGGCTCTTCCACAGGTGGCTTGTTTGAGTCACTCTCATCTCCCGATGCCGGTGCTTTTGGGAAGTGCAATAATGTATGATGGTGTTTATTACATACACGACAACTTGATGACTTGCACTCCCTGCTGGCATGCGAGTTTGATAAACAGTTAAAACAAAGATTATTCTTTTTTGCGAACGTATACCGTTTATGAGAGGATAAAGATAGAAATCCATCACACTTGAGCATGGGGTGCTCCTCCTTACAATAAGCACATACAAGCTTTGTGCTGGTAACAAAGGACGAAGCGGGCCTAGCAGTGGTTGCTGAAACATGCTGCCTTCTATTAGTCACATAATTGGAAGTTAAGGCAGTTGTCTCCATTGCTTTACACTGCTTTTCCAAGAATCTACATAAACTACTAAAACTGGGAATGTCCGATTCGCAAAACTCAAGCTCAAATTTTTGCTTAAGACTCATATCCACCTTTTGCAGCAACATGTTGAATTTAGTGAAATCCCACATGTCATGTTCAAACTGCTTCAACGCTTCCAAATTTTCACTGAATACAGACAACAACGTTCGTAGGGAAGAAGCAGATTCACTATTTGCTTTGGGGGCCTGTACAATACCCTGCCAATAATTGGTCAACAAAACCCGGGTATTGTGATACCTTGAGACCAGAGACTTGAATGCAATCCCATAATTGCTTCCCGTTAGCGGTAAATTCTTGATTAGGCCAGCTGCATCCTTCACTAACGAAGCACTCAAATATTGGAACTTTTCAATATCTGACAATGATTCGTTCTCATGAATCATTGTTTTAAACAGATCATAAAAGGTTGGCCAGTTTTTCCAATTTCCATCGAATTTTGGCATTTCGATTTTCGGTAACCTCAAATGTCTGTTTAAATTTGAAGTTGACATAATCGCGTTTGCGTTCGTTACTTCCTTTTCACTGAGAGATCGAGCGTTCGATGATTTGACAGAACACCGCGACTTACTCGATGCTCGACTCGATTTCGAACTACCGTGAAAAACGGATCGAGCTTGATTCTCAGCGGCTTTATTTGCATAACCTTTCAGTTCTCGATAGATAGTTTTTATAGAGTATTGCAGTTCATCGAATTTGTTCTGCATTTCATGCTCGCTCTCCAACTCTGATCGATCAACTACCGACACGATGTCCAAATGCAATGAATCAAATAGATTGACCAACTCATTCAACGCCTCAAAACGAACCTCAAATCTATTCAACCTATCTAAATCCACTACTGCGTCTATTTTGACCTGTTGAGCCACGTGCAATATGGCTTCTACTCGTCTATAAATGCTTTCGCGCTTATTTTTTAGCTGAATCAACTCCATTGTTCAACGCAAAAAAATTCCTAAACGCGATTTAAACAATATGCAAACGTGATTTCAACAATATGCAATTCGAGTATGTACCTAGTTATATACAAGCAATAACGTCACCTTGAAATTAAATGACTCAACACGGCAATAAACAATTACAAATTTACTAGACTAAAGGAAACAAGTAAAATTACTTCAAAAAATGGACTGTATCAACTAATAACAAAACAAAACAACTATAAAAATCCGGTCGATGGGCCAAATGTAAATACCACGTGTATTTATTTTATAATGAATAACAAAAAAAAACAGAACAAATAGGGCACTGACAATAAGCAAAGTTACCTACCTTTATTCTCCAATAATGCAGGAACATAAGCTTCGTTTTTCTGTATTCACACACAACACCTCTAGGGACCTCGTGTCTCCCAAAGGACTTACAAACAAAAGGGATATTTAGAGACCTCGTGTCTCTTCAAGGGGTTGAAAACAATTCGCTTTCTCGAGACCTCTTGCCTCTTCAAGGACTCAAAAACAAGTGGCAGAGGGATGCAAGCTTCTCTCCCTTCTCTCATTCTTCTTCCCCCTCTCTGGTCTTCTGGCGGAAACCATTAGTAACACTTACTCTATGTCAGTGTAGCGCGCGACATTTGAATTTAAAAGTGACAGAACAACGAGCATGAACACCAATCACAGCTTCAACATATTTAGTTCCCATGGCAAGAACCCGAATTATAGTCTGTGATTGGTCGTCTAAGCCTTGATTAACTAACCGGCCGTTAAATATTTAATCACGCTTTGTGGAACTGAGCATAAGTCTGACAAAATCAGGGTTCCGCTGCCATTGCAAAACAAAATCTCCAAATTAAGTTTTAAACGGACAGGCTACAAAAATATGTCACAATAAACAATCAGCGAGGTTGCCATTTACGACAACTCTCATCTAAATCCGTAGATATCAGAAAAATGTAAATAAATAGAAAATTTAATGAAGGTGATTTAATTTGTTTAAGAGCAATCTAGAACTACGTTTTATTATATTATATTTATATTATACATATAAATATTGAGCTTCCTATTGTCACGGTATTTAAAAGTTATCTTCATCTCTCTAGTTTAATCTGACAACACCAATATTTGTGATTTGTTAGCTGACAGGAGTCTTGAGAGAAACGTGTACGTTCTGCGCATAACCTCGAATTCGACTCCGCTAATACCTTAGAATCTAAGAATATAAAACAACTACCTATATTCAAAGGTTAATAGGAATAGTAGGTAAATAATAACCCAACTTCTAATTTTAACATAACTTTAACATATGCCTTCGGGAGTCGACTGTGATTTAGTATATTATAATTCTAACATCCAATCAAACAAATAAGAAAGTGGTTTCAATTTATGTTTAAATTGTTACCTCATTTCCTTTGTTTAAAATATTTTTCCAAAAATGAATTTGAGGTTACCTTGCTTATGAGTCTCACATAGGGAGCTACAATATTTTATCATTTAAAAAACTATGTATACAGCAACAGTTAATAAGCGATGAAGGGGGTCTGTGTGCAACAAGTACGCTGTGGTAGAGAATTTTCGTAAAAAGATTTCAAATCGATAACTGATTTTCCCATTACAGTCAGTGTGGGAGCGCATGCAGACATCACTGAAAGTGGTGGAAAGGTGGACGGTTGGTCAAGGGCTCGGGGTGAGCCCCGAGAAAGCAACCGTCATACCGTTTACTAGGAAGGGGAAGTGGGAGAGCTCTGAACTCTCACTCTATATGGTAGGACCATTCCAATGGTCAGGCAGGTAAAATATCTTAGGGTCGTATTGGACTCTAAGCTAACCTGGAATGGTCACGGTGAAAAAATACTGCGTAAGGCAGTCATGACCTTAGCCGTCACTAGGCGGCTATATGGAAAAACGTGGGGACTAGGACCTAGTATGGCCCACTGGCTGTACACAAGGGTGGTCAGACCATCGTTAACATATGCGGCACGGTCTGGTGGCCTAAGGTGACACAATCCAGTGCCAAACAAAAATTAGCCAAGATCCAAAGGATGGCTTGCCTAGGCATCACAGGGGTCATGTCTTTAAACCCAACAGCTGCCATGGAGGTGTTGCTGGATCTGCCCCCCCCCCCCCCCCCCTCCCAACCTGATTATTATGTGGGAGGCCAGGCTAGGACTATATAGACTAGCCTGCAATGGTATACTGAAGATAAACCCAGGCTTCAGGGGCCACTGCATAATTCAGATCGTGAAGGAGCCCATGCTTGAAATGAGGTCAGACTTCGCGAGCCCGCGAATCTGCAGGGAAAACAACTTTACAGTTGAAATCCCCGACCGCGAGGCATGGTGGGATGAGACGCCGGGCATACCATGGGGCGCGCTCGTTTGGTTCACAAACGCATCCGGCGAGGAGCGTGGGACGGGGGCAGGTGTTTATTCGGATAGACCAAGGGTGTCATAGTATTTCCCTCGGAGCCCATGCAACGGTCTTTCAGGCCGAAATGTACGCCATCCTGCACTGTGTGCGGGAGAACAAGAGGAGGTGCTACACCAACAAGCGGATTCTCAAAGCCACAGACAGCCAGGCAGCCCGTAAGGCCCTAAGTAGCACACAGGTAAATTCCTGGCTGATGAGTGAGTGCTGAGACGAGACGAGCGACCTGGCTGGACAGAATGAGGTCACCCTCATCTGGGTGCCGGGTCACTCGGGGGGTCAAAGGCAATAAAGAAGCTGACAGTCTCGCGAAGAGAGCGTCAGCAGAACCATTTATGGGACCAGAACCGGCTCTGGGCATGACAAAGAGCACTGCCAGGGGAGCCATTAAGTCCTGGGACAGAAACCAACACAAGGTATACTGGGCAGACTGTCCAGGGCTCAGACATGGGAAGTCAATAATTGACGAAGCCAGTTCAAAGAGAGCTGTGGAGCTGCTAAATCTTAGCAGAGGACAGCTCAGAAATATAACAGGTCTCTTGATGGGACACATGGCCGTCAAGAAACACCTGCATAAAATGGGGCAGTTTGAGGGGAACTTCGCATGTCGCATAATATAGTAAAAATGTAAACAAAATCAAGCCAAATCTCTATGAAAATGATTCTAAAATTGTTTCTTTTATCTTTAAACTTAAACATAAGACGTCATATGTGACCGAAACAGTCGTGGGATGTGTTTCAATGGTTATTCTACTAATTCTGTAATTTATTTTTACGTATACTTTGAGTATAATATCCCGGGCATGAAGCCGATCTAATATATCATGTAAACAAAACGATAGTTGATGTATGCCTAGATGGCTGAGAGGCGTCGCGCTTGCCTCATAAGCAGAAGGTTACGCGATCGGATCCAGCTTGATTAATGTATATTTTTTCCTTACAGTCTATGTAAGGAAGAGGACAAAAATTTGAAAAGTTTGTTTACACTCGAAGAACTAGAGTCTATTGTTAAAAAAGTCGTGTGTATAACATTTAGTGAACTTCTGGATGAGATAATTCAAGAAGTGGTTAACTTGAAAGAATCTAACATCGATCTTGTTAGATTACAAAGTGGAAATCTTCCGCAATTTGGTGTTTCGTCTACTAATTTGCAGGTAAATAGGTTAGGTTAGGTTAGATTGTGAGTGGTCCATATCGGTCCCTCCACCGCGACCATAAGGTCTATTGTGGCTCACGCCTAATGTCTATATTTCGCCCAACAAATCCAGCCTCCTACAGAGGTCGATAACCTTTGCGGGCGAAAGTTGATCCAGATCCTCTGGAGCAAGCTTTACCTTGCCAAAGAGCAGGTGTCTAGTACTATCCGCTGCCGGACAGGAACACAGCACGTGCTCTGCTGTTTCGTCATTCTCCATACACAGCCGGCACTCGGTCTCCTGACCGATCCCAATACGGTGCATGTGATGCCGCAAGCGACAGTGTCCTGTATACAGGCCGACTAGAGTACTCAGTTGTTGTCTGTTAACCCTAGAAGTTTCTTAGCCCTTGACTCAGACAGGCCATTTATGAAGGCCTTAGAGTGAGCTAATCCTGGAAAATTTTGCCAATATTGAATTGTCCTTCTATCTGTCCAGGTTTTTAAGGTGCGTTTTGCTGTGCAAGATGTTATTCCCAGCACCGGTTCTGGTCCGACAAAGTCACACTGGGCACCACTCCTGGCAAGCGCGTCTGCCGCAACGTTGCCATCATGGTCCGAGTGACCCGGTATCCAGACCAGCGACACCTCATTACAGCTGCCCAATTCGTTAAGGGCAGATTTACAACTCCATACCGTCTTTGAATTGCACCGGTAGGAACCAAGAGCCTTTATTGCAGCTTGGCTATCTGCATATATCTTTATCGATTTGTTTGTGCATAGGTCTTTTAAGCTTTCCCTTGCACACATCTCGATGGCATAAACTTCTGCCTGGTGTATGGTTGCGTACTTGCCGAGGCTAGCTGATAGTCTAGCATCGGTGCTGCCCCCATATGCGCCGGCTCCTACTCCCATATTGGTTTTGGAGCCGTCAGAGTACCAGCAGAGGTCCGCTCTCAACAGGGTCGATTGGTTCTGGTCCCAGTCCTCCCTTTCCGGGAGGACGGTCTTGAATGACAGATCTCTGCTGATTTTTGTAGGCATCAAGTCCGAGACCATTCCCAGAATCCTGTGACAATCACTGTCATCAAGGAGTCCGGACCCCCTCAGACTGACTTCCCTCGGCATGTTATCTGCCGTTTGTATTAGTCTGTACGTTGTCCACCTCGCCACCCTCTCCAACCATATGTGAAGTGGGGGAATATTGAGGAGGACCTCCAGAGCGACTGATGGTGCGGTGCTTATCGCTCCCGTTATCATCAGACATGCTTGTCTCTGTAGATGAGGCAGTTTGGCCCTCGCGGTACCACGAAGTACCTTAGGCCACCAAACTATGGCTCCATATGTTATCATAGGTCTGATAACCACTACATAGAGCCAGTACATCTGTTGGGGGTTTGTTCCCCAGTTGTTCCCACAGATTCTCCGGCAGGTCCACAGGGACAGGTAAATAACACCATGCAATTAAACGGCGACAGTGGAAGTTTTCTAGGCAGGTCAGGTTCATCAACGGAAACCACTATCTCGGTGGCCACTGATAAGCCGGATTCAGATAAATCGGCCGAGACAGCACTATCGAAAATACATGTAAACCAAAATAATGAAATTGGGCCAAAAGATAATATCGGGCAGAAAATAAATAAAAATAAAAACAAACATTCTCGACACATTAATAGTCAGAAGGGAAGACCTAGTGAAGTTAAAAAGCAAAACTAGGAGCAATTATATATCTCATGATACAGTCACGGGCTGTGGTACAGGCGAGACTACTATACAGGGTGTTGCAGCGACTTAATGGTTTTATGTGGGGCAAATTAAGGGACAGGTGTCTGAAGAGAACATTTATAGTTTTTTCAAGACAAGATGGCTTCTCATCGATATGTGATGTGTCAAGTTAAACAGCAAGGAATAAAACAGCAGCTTTAGGGTTGGTATAAACTCTTAAGCAAAACATACTATTTTAGATGGTTCATTGTAGCCAAGAGGAGTTCTCATAAAACCCTATAAATTTTTTCGTCGCAGTTATCAGCACACTTCCGGACAGTAGTGAAACTGAATTATATGACAACTGTTTCATCAATGATCCCGTACCACAGACAAGCTTAAGGCTTCTGCACTTAAATATTCAATCTTTGAGCAATAAGATAAACATTATGGAAAACTTCCTCTCTGAAAAGGATACTTTGTTTTTGTCAGTGAATGAACACAAGATGTATTCGGAGCAATCGGAGGCTGTCAATTTTCCTGACTATAAACTGGTGTCACATTTTTCGAGAACCATTCATTCGCATGGTGGCTGTGCTTTATTTGCTAAGAGAAACATTGTATACATCGTAATGAACTTATCTTTAAGGCTAGATGCATTGTCACCACAATTGGAACCGTAGACAGGTTTCACTCTAATTAGAGCTCGTCAGTATGGCATACTAATTACAGCGAAATTACACCTATAAAGTAATATGGCTATGGTAGCCAGCCTTCCAACACTAAGTAAGATGTAAGACACGAAGCACGTGCCACCACCTAGTTGCGGAACCAAGTAGTATGTTGTCACGGCAGCTCCAAATAACACAGAGCGTTATTTGGACAACATTGTCACGGCAGCTCCAAATGACACAGACTGTTATTTGGACAACATACTACTTGGTTCCGCAACAAGGTGGCAGCACGTGCTTCGTGTCTTATATCTCAGTGTTGGAAGGCTGGCTACCATAGCCTTATTACTTTATAGGTGTATTTTCGCTGCAATTTGTATGCCATACTGACGAACTCTAATTAGAGCGAAACCGGCTTATGTTTCTAATTGTGGTGAAAATGCATACTTTCTCCCTATATTAGGGTAGAAATGGTCCAGGGCTAACAATTTACTAAATTGTTAGTTGGTTGTATACAGTCTCTATCTTTTAACACTCTGTGTTATTTGGAGCTGCTATGGCAACATACTACTTGGTTCTGCAACGAGGTGGCGGCACATGCTTCGTGTCTTACATATCACTTAGTGAACTCAGCTTTATCAAAAAAATATCAGTTAAGCTCTCTTTTGAATGCTGTGCTATTCAATTTGTTGGACCGTTGAGAGTACTCGCAGTAAATGATAATTGAAAGCGTTCGTCTAGCGAAGTCACATGCAGGCTCTAACAGTAATTCAGATAGTTGCGTGCAGTCAGCTCCATACATGTTACGACCAACATGTTGTTCCCTAAGATCCAGGTCTGGATCTGGAGACCTGGACCTGATTCTGACCTGGCCTTACTCCCCACCCTTCCCAGCTATTTTTGCACTATACTCATCCAGACGGGTAAAATGACACCTTACACGTGGAGTCTAAACCGATTACTAAAAAAGTTGGTTTACGCATGTGTCCGTTACCATTTTTGAATTATACTCATCAATACGAGTAAAATGACACCAAACACTTGCCCTCTAAACCAAAAACCAAAAAAGTTGGTTAGCGCATGCGTTAACCGCCATAATTACATAGTCATTTTCTACAAAAATCTAAATGGGGATCCTTTTATTTTGACAAGTTAGCTTAAATGTCATTTCAAATGTCACATTTCCCGGGTTTTCTCACTTCCGGTCGGCCATCTTGAATTACGTCATTTCAGGTTAGAACTTGCGTCATCATCTTTCCAGTCGCCATCTTGTTACGTAACCCGCATGCGCAGTGGGTGCAAGTGGAAGGTGGTATGTGGCTGTGGAAGGAACCATCGATACCTACTTACGTCCTTCATTTACAGAATCGAAAACCAACAGTGAAGCCAGAGAAGTAGTCTGCAAGTCTGTATGTAGTCTGTAAATTATGATTATGAGCGTCCATGCCTTGCCAACATCTTTTTTATCTCAGCTTCAGTTTGTATTAATGAATGAAATATTAATACCTGTAATAACGGAAAATAAAAAACAGGAAATTCTAAAATGTTCGTATATTTCAAGGTTATAAAATAGAATTGCTTTCATCATAATATCTATGTATTTGCTTGATACACTATTGTCACTAAAAATTACTTTTAGAATCTTTGCTAAACAAGTAGCTTATAACTTCGAAATCATTCTTCTGCAACAGGCTCTTCCTCCAATATTTGCTTGAAGCTGAAAGGCTGGAATGGATATCCCAATCCACTATAAAATTTACTCATGAATTCCACCCTGAAATAAGAAAAAATACAAATAAACAAAGTGAATAAAAATTATTTGGCCATTTTTTAGCAAAATAAGGCATAAATTGAGAAAATGTTCAAATTAATGTTATAAACTTAGTTGTAATAAATAAACATAGTTCCCTAAAAGTAACTAAAACTACCGCCAAAGCATCAGGGTAAGGGTCAATTTAAAATGAATTTTCTGGACATATTTTAGTAAAATGAAGCAGAATGATGGTTGGAACTGAAACTTAAGGGTTTGTAGAATACTCTTCTTGTGACATTTTCTTCATATAATCCGTATTAGTTTCAGGTTCTTTGCCTAAATATTGCCAATTTTGACGTTTCAAATCGCGACTTTAACGTTTTGAGAAAAACACCAAACTTTTTTGTCTTTAAACTCAAAGACCTAAATTTTGGTACATGGTTCACTTTTTATAACACAAACACACGTGCCAAATTTGGTTGCCCTTACTTTGTAATTTCCAGAGATATAATAAACCTGAGCCGATTTTCCTGGCTAACGAACTTGCCCAAGCCACTTGCAAAAGGAAACTACTTACCAAATTTGAGCAAAATCGGCCCATCTCCCGCGCGCGCATACACACACCTATATAAAAATCGAAACTGACCCCGGATATATGTTCTAGTGGGACTAGTTCCAGCTCATCTGAAGAAATGTTTTCAAAAGTCACAAACTCCTCATTAGTGATTTTTTTAATTTTTTTTTTTCACTAAAAGCTATGGGAGCCAAACACTGAGTAAACTACATACCAATGCAACCTCAAGGTGTGAAGAAAGGCTGACAGACCCTCCATCGTTACCAGAATGGCAACAGTGAAAAGTGCCCATGGGACGAAGAACACAAATATGATGACACTTCCAATATAATTGTCACTCATAGTCAGGCCCATTTGAAACAGCATGTTCCACAGTACTTCTGATAATTCTGTAAAGAAAAAACAGTTCAAGTTATTGACAGGTGAGCATTATAAAAGATAAATAGTGAGAAATGTTTATTGGCATTGTAGTTTGAAAATAGGAGCCAAAATTTAAGCTAGATGCATTTTGATCATCACTGGAAACACCTACTGGTTTCCCTCTCATCAGTGTGCTATACCAATGACAATCAAGACAAAATCCAAAATAACTTGGCTTAAGGTAGGAAGCCGCAGAATACATTGTGACACGTATTGCAGAGTTGCCATCTCATGCGTGGAAGTACCTCCACAGTGCTCCTATGTTTAATTTCTGTGTCTGCACCATAATCTAAAAATATGATGGAGCAGTGCTTCCTAAATAGTAGTCCGCGGACCCCCAAAAAATTCAGTAATGGACGCAGCAAGTGCGTTATTGAAGTGAGTTTTCATTAAAATGTTTTTAATAGCAAATATGACTTTTTAAATGCAAGCAGGCCTCAAATGTTGTTACCAGTATGACCTATATAGTAGAAATAATGTACCATATTTTATTAAATAACTTTATTGTTCAAATAAGTACACAAATTTTCCGAAAGTAAACAAAAATATTTCTGACAAAACTGGTTTCCTAGCCAACAAACTTTAGATTAATGGCAAATTGAAATTTAAAGCATTTAATGAAAATTCGCTACCAAAACACACTTACTGCGTCTCGAATTTTTTTCTCACAAACTTGAATTAAATTTCGATCACAAATGCAATAATATAAGGGATGTACAAAAACATAAATTGTATCGCCAACGACCTATCGGCCATCCTGTGATTGTCAAAATAATTTTATAAGATGCAGCTCGAAACACCCTATAATTAACGTGTACAATTTTTTCTCATATGTTGTATAATAACGAATATATTGAGCTTCACCGTGGAAATGCGTTACCCTGTATATATGTAGACAGATTAAAACTTAAACTAACCCCGGATATGGATTCAATGGGGCCTAGTGTGCACTGATTTGAATAAATCTTTTCTGAATTCAAAAGTCGCAGTCTCCTCAATAACGAATAACCCATTGGAGCACCTCAAACTTGTTTGTAAAATTGGTTTTGAAAAAGAAAAGTGTTAGATGTGCAGTGTTCTAGAAGAGCTAAGGTATCGTGTGAAATATTGTGTTTATTTTTGGGAATGAAACCCTTGACATTCACAAAAATAAACATAATATTTCACAAGATCCCTTAGCTCTTCTAGAACAGTGCACATCTAACACTTATTTCCGTTTGCAAAACAAATTTTACAAACAAGTTCGAGGAGCACCAATGGGTTCACCACTCTCTTCTGCATTGGCTAACATTTTCATGGAAAACTTCGAGACATAAGCCCTCAATTCAACCCAACTTGAACCAACCTGTTGGTTAAGATATGTTGACGGCATGTGTGGACACATGGTATCTCTAGACGATTTACTTTCTTACCTAAATAACATCAACCGCCAAATCCAGTTCACCATGGAAATAGAAAATAATTTTTCTTTGCCTTTCTTAGATGTCCGCATCACTAAAAACCCAGTCAGAGGATTGTCTTACACTGTCTTCCGAAAACCAACCCACACTAATCGTTATCTTAACGCCCAATCTCAGCATCAATCATCGCAACTAAACTCCGTGGTTCGAACACTAGTAACACGATCCCTTAAACTAACGGACAACAACAATAAACAGACAGAATTAAACTTTATAAGACAGACATTGCTAAAAAACGGATACGACAACAATTACATACTACGAAACATTAGAAACGCACAACAACAAACCACTACACCACAACAAGAACAGACCACACAACACACAGCGTTTTTACCATACATTGAAGGTGTCACCGACAAAATCAGCCGAATTTTTAAAACCCATAATTTCATAACCGTATTCACAACAGAGCAAAAACTGTCAAATTTGATCAAAACTCCCAAGGATACGATTCCAAATGAATCCCACGGAGTTTACGAAATTCCTTGTTCCAACTGTTCCCAAACTTATGTAGGACAAACAAATAGACGCATCCACAATAGAATATATGAACACACACCCGCAGTTAGAAAATCCGACCTCTCCTCTGCGCTGGCCATGCATTATATTCATATAGGACACAAAATAGACTTCGATAATGCCAAAACAATAGCACCGGTTTACAACTTCTAAACGAGAAATATCCGCGAAGCAATCGAGATCAAAAAGCTTCCCGATTGTTTAAATAAGAGAGATGATAGTCTTTGCCTTCCGATTAGTTCGAAACCTATTATATCTTCATTACAAACACACAAAAAGAAAAGAAATTCAATAGACAATTCCATTTCTCCATTATCTATCTCAACAAATGCCGGTAATCCTCTTAATCCTTTAAGTACCATGACCAAAGCATCTGACTTAAATAACCGTGACCCGACCACTTTCACTGATAACGAAGCAGGTAGACGAAACGATACATACAATACAAGACTTGCAATGAACTGCCAGATCTCTCTGAGGCCTAGGGTTGAACACACTGGGACCTTAGAGACGATCTCCAACGAGATTTGGGGCGTAGGCAGATTGAGGCCCCGTAATCGAGCTACAACAACACAACCCACCTTTGTCCAACGCTCTAAGGAGTAGGCAGATTGAACATTCAAATGGACCTTGGATTTGGGTTCTAGGGGCCCTAATTCATGATCATTTGAAAAAAAATTCCAAAAGTCTCACCATCGTTACCTCTCTATTAGTGAATTTTCTTAATGAAAATTCACTAATTACAGACTATTTCAAACAGTAACTGTCAACAATTTTTTTTACTTTTTTCAATTTTTAACATTTCCAATTATTTTTCCAAAGAATCTAATCTTTATTTGATATGTTTCTAGAATATATGATATTTGATGTTTAATTTTTATCAAAATATCTTATTTTAGAATAAATAAGTTGTGTGTGTGTTTTGTTTCTTTAACGTCGGCCTATTTCTGCGACTATGGCCAATCACCGACGGCAGGGAGCAGTTTAACCTCATTATCCTGGAAATTTTGCTGTCTCCTACCTTTCTGTAAGGAGGGTAGGGATCTTTAACGTGCTCAACATCGCATGGACACGGGACCGACGGCTTTACGCTCCCTCCGAAGGGCGGAACGTGCAGACATTCAACTTGCTCAAATACAATGCCAGAACCTCTGTTGATGTTAATGTTACAGTATGTACTGAAAAAGTGAAAGGAGTACCCTGGGATCGAACCCAGTACCCTTTGGTTCAGAGGCACATGTTCTTACCGCTGAACCACCGAGGCTCTAATAAATAAGTTACATAATATATTTACAAGGCGACTTTTTACACACGATAATCCGGATTTCTCTACAGTCTATCGCCCCAAAACTGTATACAACTTAAGACCCAAGCTGCTAGGACATGCTGTGCTCGTATATACAATTAACCTGCCAGACAATTCTTGTAATAAGAACTAAGTTATAGATTATATAATTTACATACTGCTTTAACTTTGCGTAGAAGGTTAGTAATACTCACGGGCGTGCGCTAGCGAGAGGGCCCACAGACGGAGATACGATGCAGTGTGTGAGATAGTGCTCAGCACGTACTCTATGGTGTGGATCGCCTGATGAATCATGATCTCACTCATCTCCTCTTCGTGCTCGCCATGTCCACCTCCCCCACCTCCTTGGTGTTGATTATGTGCCCCAGTGTGACGTGCGTCGCCCGCCGCTCCACCATCTGGAATAACAGTCTGGTTTTCCTGGAATTGGCCCAGCTCCAGCCCACCTGATGTCTGGTTTATGTCACCATTACTCTTTGGCTGCAATAAACAGAACAAAAATATAGCTAATTATAATTATTATTTTGTCGCATCCATCTGGGATTAATACTACACCAGTATCAGCAGTTATTCCTAATAAATACGCCATTTTTATTGAATCTACTTTTGTCACTCGATAAAATATTATTAAATAAGTTATTATTTTCCCCACAAATCACTGACAACTATAAAATGAAGCTGGTTCTGCTCATCGCCAGATCTGAACATGATGGAGAAGATAAATTTCATAAGAAAAATACTTGTATCTCTTCAAAATCTTTCGTCAAGACTCAATATTAGAAACTGTTGACTGGACTAATGAATAAAGGGATGTGTGAGGATCATTAATAATAATCTGCAATACATGTCACGTTTTGATCAGATGTTAGTTTTTCATAGAACTTTTTGTTAGTTAAATCCACTGTGATTCTCTAATTTTGCGCATAAACTTAGAACTGTTTTTAGGATCTGTTTATATTGATTTTCAATATTTGTTTAAATCATTTAAGTAATTGTGTTGTTACGATCGACCTTTTAAGCCGTCGTACATTTTTAATCATCTTACCAACTGTTTGAGAATTTTCAATGGCTATTGTATCTTTTTAATAATTAATAGCGAACAAACTAAACTAAAATTCGCTACAGTAACACACGTCTGACTCCTTGTTAGATATTTTTAAGGGGAATATTATTTCAAGACCGCTAAAAGATTTAACCGCTGGAGTATTTCATACAAAGGAACACTGTTTGAGATGAAAATATTTTTAATTCTTGGTAAAATAACGAGCGAGGCAAATGAATTGCTCTACGTCGCATATTAATACAATGGGCATATTTATTTGGAAATACCGGCGCAGGTGCATCGTCAACAGATTTTTTATATACTCACTTGAGATTTAGGGGCAGTAAAAATCAATATTCTATATCTCAAAATACAATTCTTTGAATTACGAAGACGTTATAGTTTCAAACGGCTGTGGGACTTTTCCATTTAGCCGCGTGTGTACCGGCTAAAAAGGTTTTAGCCAATCAGACGCAAGAAATTCAACGGTAAACGTTATTTGCTCTGTTTATTTTTTGAGAAATGTCTTTTTGTATATCTGTTTTTAATTAATTTATCATATTTGTATTTTAGATTGCCATGCTGTTATATGCAGATCTTTATTGGACAAAACAATGCACTGTTGTATTATACTTTGATTTCACTGGATATTTGAAACATCTGCATCTTTAGTAGGTTATTTTATATTAATTTCATTTACACCTTACTTTGAAGTGCTTTACTTGTGTGGTTTACATGAGTGTCTTTATATTTTGAGTGTATATGAATTTGTTTTATCCATTTTATTTGTTCCACATATACAAAAACATAATCGATATTTATTTACACCTGGCATGTGGATTTCCCTCTCATTATATCTGTTTTAAAATTTTATGTCTACATTTCAGATTGCTTCAAGAATTGATTGGCAATACTCTCCAACATTCTACACAAACCGTTTTGACTGAGATCAGTATTCTGCACAATACCACCCTCGATATCTACTTAAGTTGCTACCAGGTTTTCCACAGTATTGACATTTAGTGGCATTGTTAGTGTTTTGACAATTATCGTTCATAAACCTTTAGTATTTTAATTAGTGATGTGATATTCTAGTTTACTCGTAAGTACTTAGTTTTAAGTTTTTAGTTTTAAGCTTTGCGTGCAGTAGCTAATAATTTATGTTTGATATTGCTACATATCAATACAAGATTATATATATATATATATATATATATATATATATATATATATATATATATATATGTATATATATATATATATATATATATATATATATATATATATATATATATATGCAGCCTTTATAATATTTGTGTAACTAATATGACTTATAGGTGTCACTTACACAGCTTTTACCTAACTGATTGCTTCTTAATTGTGTTTTAGTAGCTTCATCATTTGCAAAATTGTTGTTTAAAGAACTGAAAGACAAACTTTCATCTAAACTTTCTCATACCTGCTTTTGTGTACAAACTGTCTTATAACTTTGGTAGGCATTTTGTTTTGAAATTTACTGATGTAAAAAGATCCACCATAGTAAATGACCATTGAAACTTCAAAGAATATACGAATACTTGAATATGTTTGCTTATAAACAGAGTGTTATCAGTGTTTGATTTAGATTTATTGTAGTATTAGTTAATTCTGGAGGTTCCAATACTGCAAAAATGGGTACCTAAAATATTTATTACTGGAAAACTGCTCGAGTACAACCCATCCCCAAGAAAGGATCCAAAGCGCTTCGCAGCAACTACAGGCCTATTTCTCTCCTTTCAGTCGTCTCTAAAGTGATGGAAAAGTATATAAACACCGAATTACTAAAATTTCTTGAAAAACACAGTCTAATCCACGACAGGCAGTATGGATTCCGTCAGCGCAGATCGACTGCGCACCTCCTTTCCTTTATCACCCATTCTTGGAACAAGTCTATGGAATAACACGGTGAATCCCAGATTGTTGCTCTAGACATATCCAAAGCATTTGACCAGGTCTGGCACGCAGCGCTGCTTAATAAACTTCCGGCCTATGGCCTACCACCAAAACTCTGTATGTGGACAGCAAATTTCCTCTCCAACAGGAGCATATCTGTTGTTGTGGATGGCCATTCCTCTAAACTGTATCTAATTAATGCAGGAGTTCCTCAAGGTTCAGCTTTAGCCCCTACTTTGTTTCTTCTCCACATCAATGACCTCCTCTCGAGCACATCCAACCCAGTTCACAGCTACGCGGACGACAGCACCCTCCATTCAAATATACAATATTCTAAGCCTGTCTCTTTAGCCCAATTAGATGAGGATTGCACACTCATGGAGGGTTCTGTCTCCGTGGATCTCCAAAAAATATTAGACTGGGGAAGTAGAAATCTTGTACAATTCAACCCCACCAAAACTAAGTCTTGCTTTCTTTCTCACAAGAGATACACCAGCCCTAGACCCATCACAATGAACAACCAAGTTATTCAAAGTAATGAGTCCTTTTCTCTTGTTGGCATTTCTGTGGATCGAAATCTTAATTGGCACCAACATGTCACATCAATTGCAGAAGCGGCTGCTAAGAAATTAGGTTTCCTCTTCCGGGCTCGCAAATACTTTTCACCAGCTAATCTCTATACCTTATATACTTTACAAATAAGGCCAAACCTCGAATACTGCTCCCACATCTGGGGTGCCGCTGCCGCTTCTACACTCGCTATCCTGAACTCCATTCAAAAGAGAGCTATACGTCTCATCGGTGACCCTACCCTCACCCAAAGGCTGCCATCCCTTGACCACCGACGTGCCGTTGGTGACCTATCTCTCTTTTATAGATATCTGCACGGGCACTGCTCAGAGGAGCTTTCCTCCATAGTTCCCCACCTGCTGCTCCCAACAGATCTACCAGGGGAACAGAGCGAATGCACCCTTTTACTGTCCAGGTCACCAGACATAGAACATATTGTTATGCCCGCTCTTTTGTCCCGAGGACTTCCAAGTTGTGGAATTCCTTGCCGGCACATGTCTTTCCTTCTCCTCCGAACCTCCAAACCTTCAAGTCCAGAATTAACAAGCTGCCTCTTTCCTCCTTGTCGACACCCACGGTACGATAGTATTTGGGCTGTAAGCCCTCATGGTGTGTTGTTGAAATTAAAAAAAAAAAATGACCTTTTAATTTGAATATCAAAGGCGCATCATTTTTTTTTTAAAGTAACGACATAGGTTTTATCAATAAAGTGATCTTCACAACTACCTTAATGTGGCCTCTTGCCGTTTATCTCACTTTTTCCAAACACAAAATAAAAGAGGAGACATTATTCAATTATTATATATCATAGTTTCCAAAACAGGCGATTTAATCATTATCGGATGAATCGTGATAACATTACAGCTTTTATCTCACAAAAATGCTTTATTAGACGATAGACACAACATCCTTATAGTCATGTCGTATGCTATTTGGTTATAGTATACTTATAAAGCTCAATACAATTACTTTTTTTAAGGTGGAGTAGAACTTTATAACACTAAGAAAAAATAACTTTATTACACTTATTGATATCACGCTTATAAAGCCGCTGTGTATGTATTAGCCAGTCATGCCAGAATATGACAAATTTGTTTTATACAGGTTTTATAGGATCCAAAATGGTATCCCCAACTGAGCTCACTTTTACTTTTTAGAAGCTTTATATACAACAAGTTCTAAAGCTGGTCAGCTTTTTAATAGTTGGCTGGTGTGATATACTTGCAATATGGTAGGTGGTAGTGGAATTTTCCTTTACGTGATAGTAAAGGATTTTTTTCACGCCCGAGGAGGTACCACCCCCTGCATCAAGGGGCCGGTGAAGTCCCAACGGACGTTTCCGGTTCTGGTGTACGAGCCGGTTTCCCTTATAAACAAAAATGATGATGGCTCCTCCTTGTACAAAAGATTCCGGAGGTAAAATACCCCTCCATTCGGATCTCCGGGAGAGGGGTGTACAGGGGGCGCCAGCATCGAGATTTGCAATATCCTCTCGAATATATGTGGCCTAAATTCTAACCTAAACTCCGTCCACCATTTCCTCCAGGCTAATAGGGCCCAACTCCTCTCCCTGACCGAAATTCAAATCAGTGCTAAAACAGCCACTAATCACCTTAATTTCCCGGGGTATGACCTCCTTACTTCCTTTAGATTGCATGAAGCCGTGTGCGCATACGTCCGTAGCAATCTACCCTGCACCAGACTCCCCAATTTAGAAGCTGGAAGAAAATACATACTATGGATAAAAGTCTCTCTCAAGGCTGCAACCAAATTCATCTGTTGCATTTACCAGTCACCTTCTGACAACAACTTTATCCAGCTCTTTCACTACCTTTCTGAAAAAACCGACCATCTGATTTCTGAATATCCTTCCTCCGAGGTCACTATTCTTGGTGTTTCCAATGTCCATAATAAGGAATGGCTAGGATCTTCAAAAACCGATCCACAAGGAAGAGCAGCAGAGGCCTTTGCAGTCAGCAATTCTTTAGCCAATATGGTTCAGCAACCTACTTACTTTCCTCACATCCCAACGCACAGCTCAAATCCCTTGGATCTCCTTCTTACTACAAATCCTGACTGCTATAAGATATCAGTCACCGCCCCCCCTGGGGCGCTCAGACCACGGCATGGTCACTGCTTCCTGTGCAATGCAACCCGAGGTCACACAGTCATCACACCCACGTATCGTTTGGCACTACAATTCCGCGAACTGGGACATAATGCGAGATTACTTTTCCTCATTTCCATGGGCGTGTGTCTGCTTCTCTCATCCTGACCCCTTTATGATATCTCACAAAACGTCACCGAAATTATCCAAGTTGGCATGGAATTATTTATTCCACGGACACAGAAAACCTCTGCAGCCACTCAAAAGCCCTGGTTCTCTAAATCCTGTGACAAGGCCAGACTTGAAAAGGTCAAAGCTCACAAAAAGCTTCTACACAATCCCAGTCAAGAAAACCGTCAAGCATTTAACGATGCAAGAAACTGCTATGTCCGCATTGTTTCTGAGGCAAAAAACTCGTTTAATAACCACATCAAAAACAAAGTCCTCTTAAGCTCCAGCGGCAGCAAACCCTTCTGGACTCTTGCTAAATCTATTGGGAATAATTTCTGCAAGAGAACGTTCCCACCTCTTGTCTCAGGGGATGAAATTGTTTCTACCGCCCTGGGCAAGGCTGAACTTTTTGCCTCGTTGTTCGCCGGCAATTCTACTCTCAACCCACCTCCAAATGTTCAACCACCAACAGTCCCCAATGACGCGCATAAAATGAAGCATATCATTTTCAAAAATAGAAAGGTACGTAAGATGCTCTCTTCTCTTAATACCAGGAAAGCCTCTGTCCTTGACGAGATCCCAACAATTGTTCTCAAAAAATGCGCACCAGAACTTGCTCCTGTCCTGACTCGTCTGTTTCAGACATATTACAATAGAAACATATTCCCTAGTAACTGGAAAACTGCTCGAGTACAACCCGTCCCTAAGAAAGGATCCAAAGCGCTTTCTAGCAACTACAGGCCTATTTCTCTCCTTTCAGTCATCTCTAAAGTGATGAAAAAGTATATAAACACCGAATTACTCAAATTTCTTGAAAAACACAGTCTAATCCACGACAGGCAGTATGGATTCCATCAGCGCAGATCAACTGCCAACCTCCTTTCCTTCATCACCCATTCTTGGAACAAGTCTATGGAACTACACCGTGAATCCCAGATTGTCGCCTAGACATATCCAAAGCATTCGAGCAGGTCTGGCACGCAGCGCTGCTTAATAAACTACCGGCCTATGGCCTACCACCTAAACTCTGTACGTGGACAGCAAATTTCCTCTTCAACCGGAGCATTTCTGTTGTCTTGGATGGACATTCCTCTAAACTGTATCCAATTAATGCAGGAGTTCCTCAAGGTTCAGCTTTAGCCCCTACTTTGTTTCTTCTCCACATCAATGACCTTCTCTCTAGCACATCCAACCCAGTTCAGAGTTACGCGGACGACAGCACCCTCCACTCAAATATACAATTTTCTAAGCCTGTCTCTTTAGCCCAATTAGATGCCCGCTCTTTTGTCCCGAGGACTTCCAAGTGGTGGAATTCCTTGCCGGCACATGTTTTTCCTTCTCCTCCGAACCTGCAAACCTTCAAGTCCAGAATTAACAAGCTGCCTCTTTCCTCCTTGTCGACACCCACAGTACGATAGTATTTAGGTTGTAAGCCCTCGTGGTGTGTTGTTGAAATAAAAAAATAAAAAAACTGTATAAATGTTAACAGAACGTCGTGTAGAAGACAGTATTGTAGTATTAACGTTGACATAAACAGTACTTATACAATAAAATTGTTGTACAAATTTGTGCCCATTTTGGACATAAAGGGGTTCTATTAATACTGGGAACATGTTTTTGAAGTCTAATTATAAAACTTTAAATACTTATTAAAAAACTGAGTAAAGGTTCTCACAACTTTTATAAAAGGAATTTTGTTAGTTGGGAAACTACGGCTAAATTAAATTATTTTTTATTCTATTATAGGTATTCACTAGCTGTCATGAACACAGTAGATCTTTCACTATTGGATTATTTTTACTGGAGATAACTCAAATCAAATCGTCTTCTCGAAAGTTAACTTAATAGACTTACCATAGTTTTTCTTTTTCTCTGAAACATGATGTAAAATGGTTTTCCAAGTAACAACACTGGTATACACAACAATGAACCAAACACAAAGAACTTCTGTAGACCATCTTGGCCCTCGAACATGTATATGTGGTCACAATCCTTGATCTTGTCTGTCTCTTTGAAGAGCATCATGTTGATGAAGTAGATCAGCACCGAAGGAGCACAAGAACTACCAATATTCTTGTCTAAAATAGAAAACTCAATATTACATCACATTAAAAGATGTCATCAGTACTAGTACCTACCGCCATGATTATCTGCGGTATATTTAAACCACTTGATAAACATCATCACTACCATCCACATAAACAGGAAAAGCAAAAGGATTATCTGTGGTAGGAACTCAAAAAGAATGCTAGAGAATTTACGGAAATGGCTGAAAAATAGAAATTTAAGAATATGTAGTACAACAGTCATATAATAGTTTTGTTATTAATGTTACAGATGCATGGAGACACTTTTGTGCCTATTGTAGTAGTTTTGTTGTAATCGCTTGTAATGAAGTCCGATTTATTGCTGTTATTTGAATACCTAATAAGTCGTTTAGGCGGTGTAAATAACGGATATTTGCTGGGCAATAAATCTGACTCACTTTAGAGACACTTCAAAGTAGGAAAATTCGCCACAGTCGAAACGTAGATTTTGTAGAGTGGAACGCAAGGCGCCGGTCGGACAGGCGCGATGAGATTCATTCTGAGTACGTGATAGGGCGCATGTCAGGTAAGCGGGCAGGGAAGACGGAACACGATCGAGAGAGGTCTTCAGCAATCGCCCGCGTCAACAGGTCACTGTCGTCCGTAAGTTCGTTGTAATTGTTAAAGCGTTGGTTAGGTGCAATACCTGGGGGAGATTATTTCGCTGTGCTACAGAGTAGTGGAAAAACAGCGTGATACTCGTTTAATAGTAAAGAACGAGAGTCTATGCAGACTGTGTTCTGTTTAGGTGTAATACCTGGGGGAGATTATTCCGTTTGCTACAGAGTAGTGGAAAGACAGCGTGTTAATCGTTTATTAATAAAGAACGAGAGTCTATGAAGACTGTATTTTGTAAAGGATAAGTTTGCAAGGTTAGTTATAGCTTCGGGAAACGTGCAGAAGTATAATTTGTAAACTGGTAAATTTGTTTGTGTTTTATTAATGCTGTTCTATGTGAAATATTGACAGCAGGTTAGGATTTCACGCGTATACAGAGTGTACGGTACTTGGTAGTGACAAAACTAGTCACGGTTACCCATTTAAGGGAGGTCGAAGTAAGGTAAATAATTATACCGTATTGTAGTGGAATTAGGGTGTTCTAGCGAATCAAAGTGTACTATACAGGGTGGACTACGCTAGTTTGGAGGGACGTTCTGCCCTCTGAGGAAGCATGGCTCTATTCTGGAGGGTATGCGCTCGCTAAACCAGGTGGTTAACTAGCTAAAGTGTCCAGCCTAGATAAGGGCCAAGCTGGTCACGTTTCATACCCATACAAGGGAAATGGGAGCACGCACAGTGCTGATTTAGTGTGCCCGGCATCCTGTGCTGTATTGGGTCGACTACGCTTGTTTGGAGGGACGTTCACCCCTCTGAGGAAGCATAGCTCGATCCAGAATGGTACGTAACCGCTGGAGGGGGTTTGATAGGAATAGGGGACCAGTTACCCGGTGGTATTAGTTAGCCAGTTAGAGTGCTGTGCTAAAGCTAATATCGTGCTTGATTTGTAATAATTAGTACAAATGTTATTTTGATCGAATATCCTTGTATTTTTAAATATTAACATATTTGTGTAAATTCCACTATAAAAGAATGTCTTATTAGAGATAACGTTATCTGACCTGAGATATGTGTCTCTGTATTCACATGAATTGTAGCGAATTTTTGGTTGTAATTATTTTATGGATTTTTATTGTTGTCAATTTCATTTTGTAAATATTGTAAATGTTATTAGAGGGTTTTATGAAATTAGTTGTGTTTCACTGCAATGCCTGTAGATAGTTGCGCTAGTGTAGGTGTGTTGAGCTAGAATCCTGTGACGGAAAACAGCCATTATTCGGGAGTGAGTAATTAAAGCCTACTTACCTCCTGAGAACTCTACGGGATACAATAACTTTCGACCCCTAGCTATAGTTTTCGTCTCCACTCGAGTTACCCTGGGACAAGGCTGTTATGAAACAGTAACTTTGTGGTGTTCTACGAGGGCCTTAGCAGAAGTCCTCACGGGGATCTGACCCCGTCCTATTCAATAGGGAATAAAGATGGGGCCCGAGGATAGTTTAGCGTAGAATGTTTAGGTCACGCCCGAATGACGGATTGGCAACTTATCCGTCAGGCCGTCTGCTGAGCCGAAGTACATCACACGCAAATGGATACACGGAGACACTTTTGTGTTAAGAGTAAGTGTATAAATCACAAGTCGCTGTGTACAGGTGTCTTATTTTCGTTGTAAATGTGGAGTACCTCAGTTATTATTGAAGATAGAGAAAGACGGTTTTCGCAATACTGTCCTCGATTTTTATGAAACGAAAAATGGCAGTGACAGAAAAGTCACCACCTTCTTAGTTTCGTGGATACAGGACGCTTTTAAAAAATTTGCAATTTCGGACCCCACTTGTATTTTCTTTATTCAACAAGATACCGAGAAGGTGAAAACGGATTCTGGTAGAACTTTTACCGTAGAATAAAGTGGTGTATTAAGATATTTTCAAAAAAAATTAATTTTTGAGAAAAATGTCAAAGTTGTGTTTTTTTAATTGGGACACCTATATATTGTTAGCTTTTTTAATACTTCTAATTAAGGCGATTCCAACAATATGTGGTTTGACATATTTACCCTTTTAATTTTCGTCAAAAATGCCAAAGTTGTGTTTCTTAATGAGACATATAAAATAACTGTGAAAACCAAATAGTTCTCACGGACACAAAGAAGGAAGCTACAAAAAGACGAAAAAATAAAGGCAGAGAGCTAAAAACAGGAGAATGCTGCCCTTGGGAATATCGGGGCTCGGCAAGAACGGACCCAGTACTAGGCAGGGGGGTGCAAAAAGCGATAAAAGATACCACACACTGACGCTAGCAACCCGATGCAAAAGCAGCCAAAAAAGAAAAACCGCCGTAGCAAGCGGACTTCTTAGTTATGGCTGTCATATACAGACCACATGCGGATGTCACCCTGAACCAGGAACAAGCAGAGTTGATCCAGAGAAAGTTGTGGCGGCGATAGTGGAGACTCTATCAAGGAGCACTTGGTCTCCAGTCTGAAACCACACGCTTTGTATGGAGAATCCTATGGAGGGTGTGCCAGTTCCCCACACTCGAACTTGACTTTGGGAGACAGTTAGGGAATTGAACAACTGTACGAAGGAGCGGACACGACGGTGGTCGAGTCCAAGGACCTCCATAAACGCCACAAGGCCCTCGTCTAGATACCTGACCAAGGCGAAGTGGATCAAATCAAGGCTATGTTCGAAAAACAGAACCCAGGTTTAAAGACAGACAGCTGGAATTTGTTAAGCAGGAAGATAGAAAAGGAAGGACAAATCCTGGCCTTCTCAATAGATCCAGCATCTGACAAAGTACTTGAACTGAGCCTGTGCAAGTCCTACTACAGGATGTGGACCACCAAGTGGAGCTGTGATGAAAGTGACGAGAGTGATCTTCCATTGCAATAAGGCGGCCTCAGCTGCCCTGTGCTAAATGATGGAGGGCTGCGACTGCTTATGTTAAGTTATTGATTACACTGTAAACTCTTTCTTTTGATTAATGTTAGTCTGTTTCCGTGACTAATGCAAATTACCGAAGCCAGAGAGCAGTGTCACGAAGCCAGAGAGCAGTGTCACGAAGCCAGGGAGCAGTGTCACCTCATTACTCTGGAAATATTTAGCAAACCTTTTTCCTTTCTGTAGGGTAGGGATCTTTAACATTCCATGGTGCACGGGACCAACTGCTTTATGTAGCTTCCGCCTCTGCAAAGGGTGGAACATGCAGACATTTAACTTTGCAAACAATTGACAAGATTGGTTTTGAATTGACAACTTGCATGCTTTTTTTCCTTATCACATCTGATAGATCTCCTACAAAGATGATTTTTAATATTTTTTTCATTTCACATACTACAAAAATAAAGATGAAAAAAAATATTTGAAAATGCGAATTTCATAATTGATTTCAAACGCCACTGTTTTGCCGCTATGATCTGTGACGTCACGGGACAGTACAAAAATATCAACAATGAACTTGTTTCCCTGTGTTTACATCCTCTGCTACAAGTTATTGATAGAATCTCGGCTTCTGCACCTGATTTTATTTAATAATATTCAAAGTAAAGCTTATATAAGTACTGTCTAGTACCAACAGGTACAAATTCGACTATAAAAACTCCAGAAAAACTATTTTTTATTGTTACAAAAGTGGTTCAAATTAGAAATCAATGGTGCAAAGTTACAAAGCGGGATGAAAGGAAAAATATACCGTTATCTGAGAAAACCGCCTTATATTGTTGTGAAGACCCTTTTAATGTAAGTACCTCCTCGGACCCTATTGAGAGCCGATCTCTGCTGGTACTCTGACGGCTCCAAAACCAATATGGGAGTAGGAGCCGGCGCATATGGGGGCAGCACCGATGCTAGACTATCAACTAGCTAAAATATAAAAAACCAGTGCAAACACAAATCGATAACGATATATGCAGATAGCCAAGCTGCAATAAAGGCTCTTGGTTCCTACCGGTGTAATTCAAAAACGGTATGGAGTTGTAAATCTGCCCTTAACGAACTGGGCAGCTGTAATGAGGTGTCACTGGTCTGGATACCGGGTCACTCGGACCATGATGGCAATGTTGCGGCCGACGCGCTTGCCAGGACTGGTGCCCAGAGAGACTTTGTCGGACCAGAACCGGTGCTGGGAGTAACATCTTGCACAGCAAAACGCACCTTAAAGACCTGGACAGAAAGAATGACAATCCAATATTTGCAAAATCTTCCAGGATTAGCCCACTCTAAGGCCTTCATAAATGGCCTGTCTGAGTCAAGGGCTAAAAAACTTCTAGAGTTAAACAGACAACAACTGAGTACTCTAGTCGGCCTGTATACAGGACACTGCCGCTTGCGGCACCACATGCACCGTATTGGGGTTGGTCAGGAGACCGAGTGCCGGCTGTGTATGGAGAGTGACGAGACAGCAGAGCACGTGCTGTGTTCCTGTCCGGCAGCGGACAGGACTAGATACCTGCTCTTTGGCAAGGTAAAGCATGCTCCAGAGGATCTGGATCAACTTTCGCCCACAAAGATTATCGACCTCTGTAGGAGGCTGGATTTGTTGGGCGAAATATAGACATTAGGCGTGAGCCACAATAGACCTTATGGTCGCGGTGGAGGGACCGGTATGGCCCACTTACATACAAACCTAACCTAACCTAACCTAAGTACTTCCTCATTTTCTCAATGAATATTAGTGATATGGGGTCAAATTCTTGACATACGTTATTAAGTTAGGTTGTAATTTCCATGTGGTCAAGATCGATGTATTATTTCAGTTAGAACAAGATGTGTTCAACTAGCATTGACTTATTTACACATACCTTGCAGCTTTTGCTCCTTTTATTCCAGCACTTATGACACCTGGATTTTCACAAAAGAATAATGTCATCATGATGAATCAATTCTTGTCAAATTATCTGATTGCGTTTGTTTGCCTGCCATTTTATTACACATACTTTACACTATTCCACAAGAAGAAACAAAATAAATGAATAATATTCACCACAATGTTGAGAACCAAGCGATCATACTTATCATAGCATAAGGCCAATGTACACACCAATAACAGAACGTTCACGGTCACATGATAATGATTCGAAATTTTTAGATTTTAAAATCCTTTTTCTGTCCACTACATATATATATATATATATATATATATATATATATATATATATATATATTCATGCATGTAATAATGTTCTATGTATGAAAAACTATTAGGTAAATGTTAAATTCATTTAATGGAAAATCCATGCAAATTGCCTATTGGTTGTCAACCCACTGTATTATCTGGATTTAGCACCATCAGACTATTATTTATTGCCAAAGCAAAAAAAAAATATTTGAAAGGTAAAGGATTTTTGACAAACAACAAAGTCATACGTGTCGTTGAGGAGTGGTTTGAAAACCAAGATAAAAAAATTTGGGGTTTAGAATTCATTTATGAACATTCTAATCAAGTGCCAGAGGAGATTACGTTGAATAAACAAAATATTTTTTTAAAAAATGACAGTGTTTTCTATTGCAGGCTGAATACTTTTCAGTAGGTCTTGATAGTTGTATTTATGCATCATATACTTACACAAAGTTAACAACACTAACACATACTCCAAAAATCATGTGTACTACTCCAAATATTATGGACAACTTCATTTTGTAGGAATTCAGAAAAATAATTTTATTCTTCGCCAACTGAAAATAGAAGTAAACGATATATGTTAGAACAATTGTGAAAATGCACTTTAAATTGTTTGTATATTTTGTACTCAGATAACAAAATTAACATGATACACTATTACCAAATGGAAATGAGGAAAAGTAATCTCGCATTTTGTCCCAGTTCGCGAAGTTGTACACTCATCAGTCAGTCGTCCGACCTCGCACCGTGCAGAGGTCCGTCAAGAGCCAGCAGAGCCAGCCCAGTAGAGCCAGTGTAGTTCATCGTGCAGCCGCAGCCAGGCCAGCGCTGAGGTGAGACTCCGCCTACTTTGTTCCGGATGTCGTGTTCTATACACAGTACTCGCAACAAACGTTGGGTAGTAAGCAACGATTCGGTGGTAAGTTTCACCACAGACGATACTGCCGTTTTCACGGACGTTTTTTCTCGTCTCTTTTGGATCCAGTATTGCAGCTTCGTGCCACCCCAGACACAAGTATCGAGCCCACAACTTTCGAAGAAGTTTCCCAAATAATCAAATCATTAAAAAATAGGAAAGCTCCGGGATACGATGGAATCTCCAACGTAGCCCTGAAAAACCTCCCCCGCAAAGCCATGGTATTCCTAGTTACGATTATGAATGCCATGCTGCGATTTCAACATTTTCCTTCCATGTGGAAACTTGCCGACATTATCAACATCCCAAAACCCAGCAAAGATTTGCTGTTCCCACAGAACTACAGGCCCATTAGCCTGCTACCAGTCATCGGCAAAATCGCTGAAAAACTGATTTAGAAAAGGCTAGCTTCTTTCACCTCAGAAAATCATATCCTCCCGGATGAGCAATTCGGTTTCAGACACCAGCACTCCACCACAGACCAAGTCCTTCGTGTGGTGGAAAACATCACCCAAGGATTGAATAAAAACAAGTCAACTGGTGCAATATTTCTTGACATTGCTCAAGCCTTCGATAGGGTTTGGCATGCAGGCCTCCTAAACAAACTTCTATCATTTAATTATCCTCTCCCTCTGATTCTGCTAATCAAGCCATACCTACAGCAGAGGAAGTACCAGGTCAAACATCTGGGAGCCAGATCTAGAACGTACCCAGCCACGGCTGGTCTCCCGCAGGGTTCTGCTATCTCTCCTCTGCTGTATAATATATTTGTCGCAGACATTCCGACAGCCCCCCTAAACATGACATACGCACTGTACGCAGACGACACTACCATCCTCAGCAGCTCCACTCAGCCGAGGATAATAACCGAACGATTTCAGACCGCCGTGGTCGAGCTGCAATCATGGTATAGGAAATCCCTTCTAGCCATAAACCCCGATAAATGTTCAGCTGTCCTATTTTCCAAGAGGAGACACACACCTCACGAACACGTTTCATTAGACAACTGTCTAATTCCTGGCAAGAATCTGCCAAATACCTCGGAGTTTTCCTCGAAAAACATTTAACTTGGCGCCCCCATGTCGATTACGCCCGAAAAAAAGCCTCGATGTTCATCTCGAAGCTGTTCCCACTTCTAAAGAGAAATTCCAAATTGTCCACGAACAATAAGTTGCTCATGTACAAAGTCATTATCCGGCCAGCCTTGACCTATGCATCACCTGCATGGGCCACCGCGGCCGCAACACACATCAAGACCCTTCAAATCATCCAGAACAAAATTCTGAGAATCGTTACCGGAGCGCCATGGTTTGTCCGAAACAGTCAGATTCACTCTGATCTGGAAATGCCTTCGATACTTGAGTTTATAACTCAACTATTCACAACTCAGTTCGCAAAAGCCGCTTCTCACCCAAATCCTCTTCTCCGTAGTGCCACCGACTACGACGAGCAACTTTCACATAAGCATAAGCGCCCAAAGCTTATACTTACCCGCTAACGCCCCCGCGGCAACAACAGAATGGAAACATTCATACCCAAAAAGTCATTGTGTGTAATCTTTCCGACGGAGGTATGGACTAAGGTCCGGTACTCCCAGGGAGGGGGTTTTAGTGAGTACAGTCTCACAGTACCTCGATATCCCACGGCACCTACAGGACAGTGAATGGGGTAGCATTTCCCCCTCCTGTACAAAAAAAAGCGGAGTTGTAGTGCCAAACGATACGTGGGTGTGATGACTGTGTGACCTCGGGTTGCATTGCGCAGGAAGCAGTGACCATGCCGTGGTCTGAGCGACCCAGGGGGGCGGTGATTGATGTCTTATAGCAGTCAGGATTTGTAGTAAGAAGGAGATCCGAGCAATTTGAGCGGTCTGTTGGGATGCGAGGAAATTAAATAGGTTGCTGAACCATATTGGCTAAAGAATTGCTGACTGCAAAGGCCTCCGCTGCTCTCCTTTGTGGATCGGTTTTTTGAAGATCCGAGCCATTCCTTTATATGGACATTGAAGCCACCAAGAATAGTGACCTCAGAAGACGGATATTCAGAAATCAGATGGTCGGTTTTTTCAGAAAGGTAGTCAAAGAGCTGGCCAAAGTTGTTGCCAGAAGGTGACCGGTAAATGCAACAGATGAATTTAGTTGCAGCCCTGAGAGAGAGTTTAATCCAAAGTGTGTCTTTTCTTCCAGCTTCCAAATTGGGGAGTCTGGTGCAGGGTAGGTTGCTACGGACGTATGCGCACACGCCTCCATGCAATCTAGAGAAAGTAAGGAGCTCATACTCCGGGAAATTAAGGTGATTGGTGGCTGTTTTGGCACTGATTTGGGTTTCGGTGAGGAAGAGGAGTTGGCCTGGAGGAAATGCTGGATGGAGTTCAGGTTAGAATTTAGGCCACATATATTCGAGAAGGATATGTTAAATCTTGACGCCGGCGCCTCCTGCACACCTCTCTTCTGGAGATCCGAATGGAGAGGTATTTTATCTCCGGAATCTTTTGTACAAGGAGGAGCCATCATCATTTTTGTTTATAAGGTAAACCGACTCGTACACCAGAACCGGAAACGTCCGTTGGGACTTCACCGGCCCCTTGATGTAAGGGATGTTACCTCCTCGGGTGTGAAAAAAATCCTTCACTATCACGTAAAGGAAAAGTCCACTACTACATTCATTGAGCTATCATGGAGGAAGTGTCGCCTCGGCAGGACCAATCGTGGGGAAAGTTTCAGGCAGTTGCCTACTAGAAAACCAATTATTTTATTTATCAAGTTGTGGCTAGGTGCGTGGGGAGATGCGTGGTTTGGTGGAGATGGCTGGTATGCATGTTTAAACTCGTATGGTTCTACAGCATTTTTTCACGATAGCCATGCGGCAAGATGCACGGCTATGTGCGACGCGAAGTGACCTGCTCCACTATGTTTTTACCCTTACGAATCACTATATAAAATCTTACCTGCCAAACTGGATCGATCCCGAAGAAATACGGTGTCCCCTTGTAATTAGTTCCATTTGGAAGAAGATCAATCTCATGGTCCATGAAGGTTATATTGCGATAAGGGTAATTGACAAACCATCGTGTCTGGAAGATGTTCATAGACTTGGAGAAGACGTCATTGTAGATGAAACCCGTGTAAAGTGAGAACAACCCCATTAGCAAGATAATGTAACGGCCGGCGAAGAATATGTTGAAGATTTCACTGTCGCTCTTCTTTGCCGAAAGCTTCTTCTCGGCCAACACCATATATAGACCAAAAGATGTCATTATCAGGGCGTGACCCACATCGCCGAACATCACAGCAAATAAGAACGGGAATGTGACGATTGTGTATAAAGCTGAAAAGTAAACAAGCTAAATTATTGTTTTTTAAATCTTGCTGCTACAAAAATACAAAGTCCTGCCACATTTTCATTATGCCTCCTCAGTTTTGTATTTGGCAAATAAAAAAGCTGTAAATGTATTACAATTACTTCAGAATAGAGGAATGAGAATAATATTAGGTTGCAGTAAATATGAGAAAATTATAAACATGTTGGGGGTGCTAAAATCGTTGAATGTTGAGAAACTGTTAAGATTAAATGTACTTATTTTTCTACATAAAATAAAAAAGGAATTATGCCAGTCTATCTTAAAGAATGTCTAACATACTTCAATGAGGTGCACAACTATGGGAAAAGAGGTAAGAATTATTTCTTTCTAGAACATAAGAACACAAAGACGGCACAAAATTCTTTTTTTTTCAAGAGTGCTAAGGAATATAACTCACTTCCTAGTGATATTAAAAACATAGAAAGTGTTAGGTTATTTAAAACTAAAGTTAGAGAGTACCTGACCAAAATATGGATAGTTTTAGTTTTAAATTGTTACCATTAATTTTGTGCAATCAGTTATGTTTGATATAATTTTTGTGATGAAACTATATTAGTAATAGGTGTTTTGAGACTGAGTTTTATATTAGTAATAAGTTTGTAGCTTTGCATTTATTTTATTGTAATTTTTATATGTAGCATTGTGTGCTAAATAAAAGTTATTATTATTATATTAGAGAAGAAATGGGCCAGGACTGACAATATACAAAATTGTTAGTTGGTTGTATAAAGTGTCTATTTTAGAACATTTTGTGTTATTTGGAGCTGTTGTAATACTACCTGGTTCCGCACCAAGATGGCGACCCTGTCGTACATCTCACAATGTTCTGTGGTTGATGTTGAAATTGCCATAAATTAAGAAAGGCAAATATAGAAAATGAGTTAGTAAATATCGGTTTGCAAGTAATAAACAAGAGTTAATAAACTGGTTACATAAGCCTAGGTGCAATGCAGTAGAAATTGACAGTGACATCTTGTTAATGAAATAAAGTTAATCTGGCAACGCTGTCGGATATAACCGTCGTGAGAATGACAGATGACGAGAGACGGCAGACAGTGTTGAACAAAACAAAAGTCTGGACGCAGCAAGTGCGTTATGGTAGTGAATTTTCATAGAAATGATCTGGCACGAAATATTTTTTGTAACTTTTTTTTCTTTTAACATAGAAATATAGATTTTGGTATATAGTTTCCTTTTAATGTCGTAAACTTACGTACCAAATTTGGTTACCATAGCTTTCCTATTTTTTGAGATAATTTTTTTTTTTTCGAAAGAAAACCCAAAATTTTCCTGGAAAACCTGGTCCGATTTTCCTGGCTAACGAACTTATCCAAGCCACTTACAAAAGGAAGGCACATGCTAAATTTTATCAAAATCGGTCCATGATTTTTTGAGTATATATACATATATATATATATATATATATATATATATATATATATATATATATATATATATATATATATATATATATATATATATATATATATATATATATATATATATATATATATATATATATATATATATATATATATATATATATATATATATATATATATATATATATAAACATATAAAAATTGAAACTGACCCTTGATATGGGTTCTAGGGGTCCTAGATCGCGCTCATTTGAAGAAATTTTTTCAAAATTCAAAATCTCCTTAATGAATTTTTTCTAAGAAAATTCACTAAAAAGCACACATATGTTTCAGTAATAACGCTCCCTAAATCCTTATTAATAATTAATAGTAAGTGATATAATAAAGCAGTTATCTTAACCAAAAAAAAGTAGGATATTTAATGGAAGTGTTATTAAAAACGTCGAGATATTAACAATTGAAATGCTATATCTGAAATCCCTAGTAAAATAACTAGAGGACAAAGTGCAAATACAACAAATGGTTATTGATGTTATATATGTGGACCTAACATCGGCCAGTGTTTGAATCAAAGCAGTATCATATAGTCTTCCTCGCACCCGAAGGGGCCTCAACCTCCAGGGGTATTTTCACTCACTAGATAAGTCCCTAACTGGTTTATCTGGACCAGACACCTGCCAGGGCTAGACTCAGGGTGATATATGGAATTTCGCTCACGAGAAGCATCCAAGCTAGGTCGTTTGCCCATGTCGAAGCGCACAGTGGAGGTTTCGACGTTTAGATGTTATTTCATCGCCTCGAGATTTCAGGATTTGTCCTGGTTCATCTGGACCAGACATTTTCCAGTGTTTGACTAAAGGTGGTATCATATGGAGTCCTGCCCGTTTAGAAGCTCACAATTAAGGCCTCAACCTCCAGGGATTATTTCACTCTCTAGAGATTTCAGCCTCACTCCAGTTTCTTCTGGACCTAATACCGCCAGTGTTTGATTCAAGGCGGTATCACACAGAACTCCGCTTTTGACTCCAGTTAGTCTTCTGTTGCAGCAACAGGCAGAAGATCTTGGACATATTACCGACGTGCCGTTGGTGACCTCTCTCTCTTTTATAGATATCTGCACGGGCACTGCTCAGAGGAGCTTTCTTCCATAGTTCCTCCACCTGCTGCCCCCAACAGATCTACCAGGGGAACAGAGCGAATGCACCCTTTTACTGTCCAGGTCACCAGACATAGAACGTCTTGTTATGCCCGCTTTTGTCCCGGGGACTTCCAAGTTGTGGAATTCCTTGCCGGCACATGTTTTTCCTTCTCCTTCGAACCTCCAAACATTCAAGTTCAGAATTAACAAATTGCCTCTTTCCTCCTTGTCGACACCCACAGTATGATAGTATTTAGGCTGTGAGCCCTCGTGGTGTGTTGTTGAAATATATTTTTGTCCCTGGACGCACAGGGGACACACACACACACCAACGTAATCAAATGAACAACGACAATAATGTGAAACTTTAATAAATTCACGGACAGTAAGGTGAAAATTGTTCAGACGGCGACCTACTATTGTCACAGAACCCTCAATCAACTGGAAT
Source organism: Tillus elongatus (assembly GCA_964006375.1). Classification (NCBI taxonomy): domain Eukaryota; kingdom Metazoa; phylum Arthropoda; class Insecta; order Coleoptera; family Cleridae; genus Tillus; species Tillus elongatus. The sequence continues at coordinate 326,323,377 of OZ023262.1, read as the reverse complement.
GGCAATTTGTGTATGTTGTTGAACTTTATGTTTACTCAGAAACTGGAAAACTTAGAAGGAGATTTTGGACAATTTTTTTTTTAATATCTTGGGGCAATATGAGATGTACGATGTTACGAGCCAGATGTCATAACTTGTTTTATTGGTAATAATGTCCATCATTTTAAAAGTTTTGTTCTTCTATTTAACGCGATCTCAAGCGAGTGAGTTAATTAGGTTGACTCAGACCGTGTCTATGTCTGTCCGGGATTCTTGAGCATGTGATATATTCAGTATTCCTGCTCGTATAAATTTATTAGCTCTATGGTAAATATACCATATTGCTGTCTCTTTTATCTGGCTAACATTCTATGGTTGTTAACTGAGAGACGTTCGGTGTCGGTACAGTGGTATGACTGAGTTCTAGCGCTTATGTGTGTGGAGAACGTCTGTCAAGCGAGCCTAGCTCTCTCGTAGGTCTGGACGTCGTAGGGCAATGTGCTATTGTAGCCGTTTTGTGTGTCACTGCTTCTAGTTTATGTGATCATCTTTCACGGCAGACTGGTGCCTGCAGCCAGAATATTAATAACGTTTTTAGGGTCGCCGCTATTTCGAGTGTATAAGTCGCTACTGGCTGAATGTGGGAGCTGTAGTTGTGGCCGTTTTGTGCTGTTCACGGCCTGGCGCCTGCCAATCTGTTTAGTGAATCAGCTGGTGGAGCCGTTTCCTACGGGGCCGTGCAGATGAGTATCCAACAAACATCTCGTATGTGATGTATTTCACCTGCTCATGCTGTATAGTGTTGTGCCATTGCCCGCGACATATCCTTTTTTTTTTGTACGCTATATCTTATTAAGTTAATTAAAATTGCTTGACGTATAATGTCTGATAACGTCATCGTCAGCCATGACAAGCCTATAGTGTTGGTGAACCCGGTTGACATCACCATAGTTTGGTCAATTTAAATGAATATATCAATATGTCCCTTGTTGCTAGATATAATTTCAGTAATAGTCACTTTTGTTTTACGATTACGACGCTATAAGGTCGTGTATGTATTACTCTTTTGGTCTTAAGAACATTAACCCCCGAGGGGGCTTAACATCCAAGTGTTTAATTCAGTAAATCCTGATTAGCCAGTTGTTTTCCTATTGTTTAACTTGCAAGAGCCACTTCACGGGTCTTGTAATTTATTTCTGGAGATTTGGTTTACTTGTTACATAGGTAAAACTATTTCATTGTTTAAGCTCTTCAAGCAAGCCTTTTAAAACCTGATTATATTGTTATACCGTATGTACACGGTTGATGAGCTCATAAACCAGTAATTAACAGCCGATGTTATTAATTAGACCTAATTGTGTTATGTAGGTCAGTGTTGTTATACAGCACATTGTTTTATTTGCTATTGCTGTACTGGATATGTGAATATATGGGTCAGTATTATAACTGGCATTATCATTTGTTAATGTTCCATTGAATTATTACGTTATAGAGCCGCTATAAAGTAATGACTGTGTTCAGGGTCATAACGAGTTGAGTATAGAAGCAGGTTAGCACTGATAACCCTTCTGGTTATACAGTTTTGTGAATATTACATTGTTTGGTGAACTGGCACCTTGCGTTTTTTGTGGCAGTAATCTTAAGTCACCGAGTCATCATAATTACCCGCTTAGGTACTAATTACATCCTGAACCTTGCAACAGGTTGCGGAATAGTTGCTGGCGCCTATTAGAATAAGTCTCAGAGACTTATATAACACTCAGAGTGTTACCAAACACCCGAAACCCCCTCTGAGATGTCTCTATGTTCAAGATTTGCTTAGGCCTTCGCTGCTTATTGAGGGAAATGTGGTGATTCACACCTTTTAGTTAGTTAATAGCAGGGAATCATAGCAACGACAGAGCGTCCACCTCGGTGAGTAACTAGGTAATATGTGATCACAGTAATTCTAATAAACATAAAAAGTTATATGTAGAGACTGAGGACAACCAACCAACAATTTTTAAATCATCAACTTCCTAGGGGAGACATGTATTAAAATACTTCATATGCAAACCCTCTCTTAAACCAGGGCATCTTCTCCTAGGTTTTTAGAACTGAGTAATGAAATAGCTTGTACATAAAATTGTCTTACCTGGATTTGCTTCCCTATAACTGGCTACACCGTAAGAGTCAACCAAATTTTGGAATCCTCGAGTAAATTTATTGGTTCTATTGAATGTTGGTGGATCTTCTGCCGTGTTAATTACATTCAAAAATGAAGGAATCGAACTGCCGCATGCATTCTGAAAGGCAAATCAATAATAGTAAAATGCAGAAAAACATACTTAATTTAGAAAGGGACTTACAGAGCCATCTGTTAGTGCTCTCTGGACTGTTGGAATGTCTTTGGTTGGTAACCAGCATTCTCCAATTAAACATTTCTTTGTAACATCCATGTTAAAAAGGTTGAGGGTATGGTAGATTGCTTTCATTTTGCTAACCATGATACTCCAATTCTGCAATTCTTTGGCAACACTGACCAACACTCTCTGACGATGATCATGAGTTTGATTTAAAACCTACAAGAAAAATTGGGTTTTAGTAAAGAGGGTTTAGGCAAAAGTGTCAAAATTACCGTGTCTCATTTATCACAATATTTAAAAGGAATTTGTTGTTTTTTGATGATTTTTTTTTAATCACTAATAGTGAGGTATCGATGGTGAGACTTTACAAAAATAAGTCCAGCAAGGCACTTCGACCAACAGGTTTTAGTTATATTTAGGACTTTTTTATTCAATATTGGGGCAATGGACGTAATTTATTGGTAAATATGTGCACCGCTTTAGTTGAATCCGAACTCCAGTCACCCACTGAAGGCTGTGCTTATCGCCTCTTCTTAAAAATGAACTGCATTTGTAAAAAATTGTTCTGTAGGATTTATGCGATTATCTTGGTATAAACAAACAATATATATTAGCAAATAGGTATGTCTATCTTTGTTAAAAAATGACAACATATTGAATAATCAAAGACCATACTAATCTCGGTGTAACTATGAAGTAGCCATCTATTTCTGCCATTTAACAGGTTAACAGAAGAGGCATGAAAACACCTATGTAGGTGGTAAAAGAACTTAACTTGCCATACTCTCTACAGATGATGCTATCTCACCGATTCGAAATTATTTGCCTGAATAACTACTTACCATCTTTAAGTCTTCCAAGCGGGTGTTAACGCCTTTTACCATCTCGTTTCTTTCTTGAACTGTACTTGGACATGGATACAAAGACGCATGGAAACCCACACAGACCTTCTTTATTCTTGATTTCAATTGTTCTCCTTGGAAAAACGCAACAAAAACAGTTTTGTTAATCATATTTCCCTAGAAAGATACATAAGACAGTTCAATATTGCATAAACAATATTTAAAATTTTACAAACTATCTGGTTTCACATAAAATCAATGTACACATACAATAAAGCTTCTACTACGCATCATGGATAGACTTCTGTAAATTATTAGTGAATTTAATTTTTGCAAAGTAAACAGTCTAAATAAGCAATCAATTTACACAGACAATAAAGCTTCTACTACGCATCATGGATAGACTTCTGTAAATTATTAGTGAATTTAATTTTTGCAAAGTATACAGCCTAAGTCAGCAAGACACTGTGAGAAAAAAGGCTTATGAAATCGGGACTTGCAAGAAAATGCATTAATTGAAGAGGGAAAATTAGAAAGGGCGTAAGTGCCGATTTGTCAAAAATTTAATTCCTCACATGAAAATGTTCTAAGAACCATGCTTAATGATTTATGAAAGGTTCTAAGTGCCAACATTCAAATTGAAGTTTTAGGCGCTACTCATAGATGTCAGTTCCAAGCATTTACATTACAGCCAACTCTCACAGAAGCTCCGATTCAAAATCAAGATCTCGTTCGCGCAGCAAGTCATTGTCCAGATAAAATTCTTCTTTAAATTCCAGATCAAGGACAAGCTCAACAAGCAGGGGCCCACGGAAGATCCGTAAATTGTCCAGATCTCCTTCAAAGGACTATAAAAGGAAGAGGTCTGTTAGCAAAAAGAAGAGCACATCAAGTAGGCGTTCGCCATCTTGTTCAAAGCAAAGCCGAAGCAGGACTAGACGTAGAAGTGATAGTACGAGAAGAGCCAATAGAGAAAGGGACAGTCTCGGAAGAAAGTGTCCAATAAGAGCCAAATCCCATAAAAAAAAGTGTGGAAACTGAATCAGGGTCCTTTGTCTATGGTCGAAAGCAAGACTACATAGAAATAAAAGAACCAGGGCCATCTAAAATCACTTCAGCTAAGAAAATGAGCGAAAAAGAAGACCCACCTTCTAGGAACTGGGTGGAATATGTTAGAGCTGATAAGAGAAAGGCCGAGAAACGTCTAATTACACCTGAATCACATCACCGCATGGAAAAAACAATGGCAATAAAAAAAGAAAAAACCAATAACAAAGTCTAGGGGTGTTAGCCTGGAATAAAGTCATCATCTCATCCCACGATATGCTCCAACGAGATATTCAAGAATCCTCTCAAGCATTAAAACTAATTAGTTTCCTCTTAAACCACCAAAGCTCGTTGTGGTTACGGAAAAGGAAAAGAAATCTAAAGGTAAAAGAGATAGAGATAGCAATGAACAGAAAGTTAAGAGGAAAAATCAGTTCTGTTTATGAAGAAGAAAAGAAAAAGAAAACAAACAGTGATACCTTAATAGTGAAAAAGAATATTATTTTTGATCTTTTGGGTTTTGGTTTTTGTATTTATTTTATTTTTAAAAATTTTTGGGAAATAAGTCCCGTTTTTCTTTGACAATTTTTATTATCAATTTCAAATTTTTATACAAAATTAAACCCGAAGCTAAAGTTTGCAAAAAACCGCAAGAACAAGACAGAAGACAATCCCAAACCGAATTGTAAAAATTCGCTACCATAACGCACTTGTTTAGTCTGGACTTTTTTAAAGGGGTGTGTTGACACCACTGCTGGTACTAAGCCCTTCTTTAACTTAGTCTCAACTTTCTAAATCGTCGAGTCCTCGAATTTGACATGTCAAGATCATAAAACCTAGAAATCAAAGAGAGAAAAGCATTTTTTTCTTTTCCGAAGTAAGAGGCGGATGTAACGAGGTGGATTAAAATACACCTCCATACGATTTATTTAATTAATTAATTCGTACAATTTAATTCAAAGAGCATATACCAGATACCGAGAAAAATGTGTTTTTATATAAATCAAGGTACATATTATTTAGGCAATAATGTCTTATCACCGTTCATCTACATTTTATCACCGACGACGGATGCATATAAAAAGAGTCGGAAAATTGAAGGAAAATCCATTCACTTTAAGCCTTCTTCAAGCACATCAACAATAGGCAGTACAAGCAGCAGTCCGACCAGTCCACGTACCAGTCAAGCAGCTACAGCCCTAGGTCAGTTTACCCCGCTATTATACCAACGTGTGGTAAATTATTTGCCGGCTATTACAACAGATGTTGGCTCCTGGATGTAATAGCACGATACAATCTAGCTAGCCTGAACCGCCTGCCCCAACTGTTGATATTCCTGGGCGTAAGCGTCAAAGGCTAAACTGCACCGCCACTTTCCTTGTGTTGACCGACCAGGGTGCCTATGAGCGGTGCTGATTCCCGATCGTGACCCACTAAATTTCAACAACACACCACAAGGGCTTACAGCCTAAATACTATCGTACCGTGGGTGTTGACAAGGAGGAAAGAGGCAGCTTGTTAATTCTGGACTTGAAGGTTTGGAGGTTCGGGGGAGAAGGAAAAACATGTGCCGGCAAGGAATTCCACGACTTGGAAGTCCTCGGGACAAAAGAGCGGGCATAACAAGATGTTCTAAGTCTGGTGATCTGGACAGTAAAAGGGTGCATTCGCTCTGTTCCCCTGGTAGATCTGTTGGGGGCAGAAGGTGGGGGAACTATGGAGGAAAGCTCCTCTGAGCAGTGCCCGTGCAGATATCTATAAAAGAGAGAGAGGTCACCAACGGCACGTCGGTGGGCAAGGGATGGCAGCCTTTGGGTGAGGGTAGGGTCACCGATGAGACGTATAGCTCTCTTTTGAATGGAGTCCAGAATAGCGAGTGTAGAAGCGGCAGCGGCACCCCAGATGTGGGAGCAGTATTCGAGGTTTGGCCTTATTTGTGAAGTATATAAGGTATAGAGATTAGCTGGTGAAAAGTATTTGCGAGCCCGGAAGAGGAAACCTAATTTCTTATCAGCCGCTTCTGCCATTGATGTGACATGTTGGTGCCAATTAAGATTTCGATCCACAGAAATGCCAACAAGAGAAAAGGACTCATTACTTTGAATAACTTGGTTGTTCATTGTGATGGGTCTAGGGCTGGTGTATCTCTTGTGAGAAAGAAAGCAAGACTTAGTTTTGGTGGGGTTGAATTGTACAAGATTTCTACTTCCCCAGTCTAATATTTTTTGGAGATCCACAGAGACAGAACCCTCCATGAGTCTGCGATCCTCATCTAATTGGGCTAAAGAGACAGGCTTAGAATATTGTATATTTGAATGGAGGGTGCTGTCGTCCACGTAGCTGTGAACTGGGTTGGATGTGCTAGAGAGGAGGTCATTGATGTGGAGAAGAAACAAAGTAGGGGCTAAAGCTGAACCTTGAGGAACTCCTGCATTAATTGGATACAATTTAGAGGAATGGCCATCCACAACAACAGATATGCTCCTGTTGGAGAGGAAATTTGCTGTCCACATACAGAGTTTTGGTGGTAGGCCATAGGCCGGAAGTTTATTAAGCAGCGCTGCGTGCCAGACCTGGTCGAATGTCTAGAGCAATGCGGACATAGCGGTTTCTTGCGTCGTTAAATGCTTGACGATTTTCTTGACTGGGGTTGTGTAGAAGCGTTTTGTGAGCTTTGACCTTTTCAAGTCTGGCCTTGTAACAGGATTTAGAGAACCAGGGCTTTTGAGTGGCTGAAGAGGTTTTCTGTGTACGTGGGATAAATAATTCCATGCCAGCTTGGATAATTTCGGTGACGTTTTTTGAGATATCAGAGGGGTCAGGATGAGAGAAGCAGACAGACGCCCATGGAAATGAGGAAAAGTAATCCCGCATTTCGTCCCAGTTTGCGGAGTTGTAGTGCCAAACGATACGTGGGTGTGATGACTGTGTGACCTCGGGTTGCATTGCGCAGGAAGCAGTGACTATGCCGTGGTCTGAGCAACCAAGGGGGGCGGTGACTGATATCTTATAGCATTCAGGTTGTGTAGTAAGAAAGAGATCCAAGGGATTTGAGCTGTGTGTTGGGATACGAGGAAAGTAAGTACGTTGCTGAACCATATTGTCTAAAGAATTGCTGACTGCAAAGGCCTCCGCTGCTCTCCCTTGTGGATCGGTTTTTGAAGATCCTAGCCATTCCTTATTATGGACATTGAAGTCACCAAGAATAGTGACCTCGGAGGAAGGATATTCAGAAATCAGATAGTCGGTTTTTTCAGAAAGGTAGTCAAAGAGCTGGACAAAGTTGTTGTCAGAAGGTGACCGGTAAATGCAACAGATGAATTTAGTTGCAGCCCTGAGAGAGAGTTTTATCCATAGTATGTCTTTTCTTCCAGCTTCTAAATTGGGGAGTCTGGTGCAGGGTAGATTGCTACGGACGTATGTGCACACGCCTCCATGCAATCTAAAGGAAGTAAGGAGCTTATACCCCGGTAAATTGAGGTGATTAGTGGCTGTTTTGGCACTGATTTGGGTTTCGGTGAGGAAGAGGAGTTGGGGCCTGTTAGCCTGGAGGAAATGGTGGACCGGGTTCAAGTTAGAATTTAGGCCACATATATTCGAAAAGGATATGTTAAATCTTGATGTTGGCGCCCCCTGTACACCCCTCTCCCGGAGATCCGAATGGAGGCGTATTTTGCCTCCGGAATATTTTGTACAGGGAGCCATCATCATTTTTGCTTATAAGGGAAACCGACTCATACACCAGAACCGGAAACGTCCGATGGGACTTCACTTGATGTATGGGGTGGTACCTCCTCGAGCTTGAAAAAATCCTTTACTATTACGTAAAGGAAAATTCCACTACCACCTGCTATGGATTGGATTGGATCAATGTCTACTCCTTTAAAAATAAGATTAATAAAGGGACTAACAATTGTCCAATAGTTATGCTTTTCGACATAGTAGGAGAATACAAAACATTATCATTTTGCATCCATGCCTATTGTCGGCGAATGGTCTGGCCAAGAAGCCAAAGTTGTTTAGTACCAGGTGCTGAGTCCTGTGTGCTAAATAAGGGAAGCTAATTCCACACGACCCCCCTCCCCTCCACAAAATGACAACTGATAGCTTACCGTCGGCTGGCTAGACTGTAATCTGAGAACTCTAAAAAGGAGTCCTGTCTGAAACAAGTATCAAGGGTTCCGTTCCGCAGTAGAATGAACCGACCAGGCATTATATTGCAAATCATACCAAGTGTAAATAATGTATATACTGTAAATAATATCCGAAACAGCGGGTTGTCATACAAACATTTTATTATTTTTGCAGATCACATGCAAGTGCAAATTGGGTTGTAAAGATGTAACCTGCGCAAAAGACGACTTTGTCACCGTGCGACTATTAAGTGTTTGGACCAATCAAAGAAGAGGAGGACGCTGTTTTGATGACGACCAAAACGTGGAAGAGTTTGTGCGCAATTGGTTAGAGACACGATCAAATTCATTTTTACGATAAACGGCATTAAAAAACTGTATTGATAAAAGGGGCGAGTATTCAAAAATGTTCTTACTTTGTCAATAAATTAATTTTAAAAAATCCGGTTTATATCTGATCCACCCTCGTATATTATTTGGCTAAGACTTGATTTTAATCAAAAAAATGTTACAGTAAGTTAGTCGCGGTCATACGATATATTAAGTGAACCAGCAGAAGTATTAACAACCAAATGTGGAGAAACAGAGATCGGGTCAATAAGCCTAAAAGAAGTATTTGAACTTTGTAGTTCATTAATCAATTGAACTAAGTTGATGTGTAGGCATCTCAACAAGGACTAACAAAATTCATATTTAAACTGTGTAATACATACCGTTGCCGGATCTTCTAAAGGCTTTCCAATTTCATGCTGTCTGAGGAAGACATTGCCTCTGGATATTCTCCAGAGCATACGCTCAAAAGCTGGCACTCTTTCCCTGTTGATGACACCAGCTACGAAACCTAGTCTGCCTCTTATAGATACATTGTGGGAATCCTCTGGGATCAAAGCTTTCTGAGCCGAGTCCATCCCGTTAGCCTCGTCTTGCTCCGTGAAGAATGCATGCGTCTTGTCTAGCACTTCTTTCAGCTCGGTTAGTTCCAGGAAATTGGACTTCATGTTTACAGCACTCTCACTCAACTCTTTGATGTCACCTTCTGTTTTCTCGAGGTGAGCCTACATTGTAACATATCTAATTATTAGGTAGTCTAAACTCTAAAACCGCATGGTAAGAAACCAAAAGTATGTCTAATAAAAATTATAATGTCTATAAAATTAAAACAGAGAATTTAGCCTGTTTATAGGAAAAAATCTTACATTAGACAGTCAAAACCAAAAAGTTCTAGCCTGGCATGCCTAAAGAAAATTTGGAACAACAATAAGTATATGCAGTGGGCTGTGTTTTTTATCAGGTAGTTACTACATGATTTGAAAACATCATAAACCTGTTTGTTGTGCCGACAAATGTATGTTGACTCGTTTAAGTGAATTTTCTTAGAAAAAATTCACTAATGGATAGACCCGACTTTTTAAATTTGAAAAAATTTCTTCAAATGAGCGCGAATTAGAACCCATATCCGGGGTTAGTTTAAATTTATATATATATATATATATATATATATATATATATATATATATATATATATATATATATATATATATATATATATATATATATATATATATATATATATATATATATATATATATATATATATATATATATATATATATATATATATATATATATATATATATATATATATATATATATATATATATATATACATACATACAGGATGGCGCATTGAAAACGAAACAGGCCGATTTGCGTCCAGGGAACTTTTTAAGAAACGTTGAAACACATCAATTTTAATATTGAGGGGGACAAGTTTTGACAGAAAACTCAACTGTGTCACATCAACCCCTTAAGGATGGTGATAACAAACCTTATATTTTAAATAGGGAACATGGGTCGAGTGTTGCATCATTTGAAAGCACTTTCTTTTCTGAATTCAGCACACTAATTTTTTGGAAGTTTTATCAACTTGTTTAAAAATTATTCACAGTTGGAGTTGCAAGAACGTATTTCATTCATTGTGATAAGAAATGCACTAATTAGTCAATGTTTCGTTAAAAAAAACTAAAAAACAAAACCAAACGTTCAAAAATGTTTATTCAGTTAAGTAAGTGTTCAAATTGTTGACCACCAGCTTCCACACAAAAGTACAAATTTTGTTCAAAACGAGCTCTAACATTCTGGAGCATTTGTGGAGTTATTAGACGGCATTCTTCAACAATGCGTCGTCGTAATTCTTTCAGAGACTCCGGTTATGTTGCGTAAATTATATTCTTTAAATGGCCCCATAGAAAGAAGTCTAAAGGAGTTAAATCTGGTGATCTAGGGGGCCACTCAATAGCACCTCTACGCCCAATCCATTGTCCTGGAAACTCTTTGTTCAAAAACTCCCTAACACGTTGTGAAAAATGCGGAGGAGCCCTATCTTGTTGATTTTCTTGGTAGCGATCATCATTTTCAACAATTTCAATTAGTTAAGGGTAAACGATATCTTCTAGTAACTCCAAATACGTTTCGCCACTCAAATTGTCATCAAGAAAAATTGGTCCGATTAAACGGTCTCCAAAAATGCCAGTCCGGACATTCAATTTCTGTGGAGTTTGAGAGTAGACTTCGTGAAAATTTCTAGGATTATTATCTGTCCAATAACGACAATTATGACGATTGACTGTAGAGTTTAATAAAAACGCACACTCGTCTGAAAAACAGATATTGAACAGAAAGTTCCCGTTACCAGCTATTCGTGCAGTCATAACTTCACAAAACTCCAGCCGCCGATCAAAATCATCTTCATTCAGTTGTTGTACAAGATGAATTTTATACGGGTGAAATTTATGATGCTTCAATATTCGCTGAATAGTTCTTCTTTTGATGTTTGAAACAGTGGCCAATTTTCTCGTGCTCAAAGTTGGGTCTGCAGCAATTTGTCCTAAAACTCCAATCTCAGTAGTCTCATTTCTAACCAGAAATTCACGTTCAGGATCCCGTTTTTTGTTGGCTACTGAACCACTTTGTCGAAACTTTGCGCAACTAACTCCAAAATGTATTTTCTGTTAACATGTCTGTTCGGATGTCGTTCATTAAACAAATTTGCGGTACGGTTGGCACAGTCATCGTTTTTGAAAAAAAGAGTAATTATTTCAACTCTTTCTTCTACAGAATACACCATTGTGAAATTAATTTTCGGTAGTACTATCAAGTATCAAACCGACCGATAAACTGAAATAATAAACCGCATTTCTCTCATTCCGATAAGAAGTGTTCTGATAGTAATTTTTTTGTTTACAAGCCAACAAAACATTGACTATCAGCACACTTCTTATCGGAATGAGTGAAATGCGTTTTTGCGTCTTCAACTGTGAATAATTTTTAAACGACTTAATAAAACTTCCAAAAAAATTAGTGTGCTGAATTCAGAAAAGAAAGAGCTTTCAAATGATGTAACATTCGACCCATGTACCCTATTTAAAATATAAGGGTTGTTATCACCACCCTTAAGGGGTTGATGTGACAAAGTTGAGTTTTATGTCAAAACATGCCCCCCTCAATATTAAAATTGACGTGTTTTAGCGTTTCTTAAAAAAAAATTCTCTGGACTCAAATCGGTCTGTTTCGTTTTCAATGCGCCACCCTATATATAATAGATCATACCTACCTCTAGATCAATTATTTCTCTGGGGTTGGGAGCCTTCGGTAACTCAGCCACATCCGGTATGAGAACTCCGTCTTTTTTAACTTCGTTCTCGATATATCTCAACTTTCTTTCCATTTCATCACAACGACGTACTTCATTAACAAATTTTCTTTGGAATGCGTTTACTGCTTCATTTAGCTAAAACAAAATTAAACTGTACTTCGCTTTACCTCCACAGGTCTTTGCAGAATTATTAAATGGAAAGGGGTGTAATCAACATATTATACAAGGTGAAAAAATGTGCCAATATTGCCAATATTTCGAAAACTACTGCACATATTTTTTGACACTTGGTATATTGATGTACTTAAATTTAACACTCTATTGACAAGTAGACAAGTATGTGTAACTATACAGGATGGCTCAGAAATAATACCAACATTTTTATATCAAATGAAACATCCTGTGTGTTTTGCGTTTTCTAAATTTACATCTAATTCTAGGTCTATTTGTATTTGAAGCTTTTTTCCTATTTTCATTCGCTACTGAAAAAATGACTGTTTATTTGTCACAATGAGACATTCGTGTACTCAAACTGAATTCAGTTACATGAATACACTGAAACTATGAAAATAAGTCGTCTCATTTGTAATGTTGCTAGGTACCTTAAAGAAAAATTTGATTCAAAGAGTTAAATCTACAGGGTTTTTCACGTTTATAAGTTTATAAAGTTCCCTGATATCGTAAATTTTGAAATTTTGGCAGCGGTCACAATTCGTAATTGTCTTTTATTCTAAAATATTTTCAAGGTCACATCACTTCCGGTTAGACCGGATGTAGTGCAGGATGTTTAGCGAGAGGTATCCGACTCTATCGGCAATGACTAGAGGAAAATTCGCAAGGATAGAGGAACGATTTAAATTGACTAGAAGTGTCAAAACTACACAACATGATCCAAAGCCAGTAACTGAAAATGTAGATAACGAGATAAACGTTTTTGAATATCAAATCTCATAAAATGCACCCATATTCAGAAATAGTACTACAAGGACCACGACCTGGTGACCATTTAAAAAGAGTGGAATTCTACGAACACATCTTTCTGAATATTCAACAAGATGAGAATTTGCTCTTAAATTATCTGGACCGACGAATCGAAATTTAGAAAGGAAGGAATTATGAATAGGGGAAATAGTCATTCTTGGGCAAGTGAAAACCCTAATATATTTAGAGAAAGATGTTTTCAAACAAATTTTAGTTTCAATGTGCTTTGCATTATTATGGACAATAAGGTATCTTATGAAATTTACGAAGAAAATTTAAACGGTGAAAAGTATTTGAAACTATTAAGGGGATTTGTCCATAATTTTCTGGCAAGGCTACCACTAGATATAAGGCAAAGTTGCTGGTATCAGCTAGACGGCGCGCCTGCCCACTCCACCGGTGAAGTGTACTGGCACTTCACCCAATTATTTAAAGACAGATGGATTGGGCCCTACGGTCCTTGTAGATGACCTCCCCGCTTGCCTGATTTAACGCCTGCCGATTTTTATCTCTGGGGGCGTATAAAAAGTCAAGTGTATGATACCAGAGTGCAAAGTAGGGATGATCTTTTAAATCGTGTAATTAGAGCTTTTAGAGATTTGGATCCAAATGAAATCAAAAGAGCTACTACGAATGAGATGAACCGTAGAATTTTGCAGTGCCTTGACAAAGATGGTGGTCACATAGAACATTTATAGTGATCGTAGCATTTAAATTTGATTTTTTTTATTTGTCTTTGTTCAGTTTTTTGTTTATTGTTAATATTTGTTTTTAATTTTTTTAAATAATTACATTAAATATTTTTATGAAATTATATCACTTTTGTTATCTGACTGACAATCACAGCTGCATTTGTTGTGTAGTCTAACGTGTACTCTTTAGAAGAGGAGGTTGTTACCTAAAAATGCTAATAACAAGCAACATATTGAAGATAGGTATAGAAAAACTTATATCAAATCGGTATAGAATTAAATCTAGAACTCGAGTTTTTAATAATATACACGGTGTTTTATTTGAAAACAAATATTTTTGCCACGTTGAATATGTCTAAGCTAGTAACTAAATTTAGAACACTCTGTATGACACAGGTAAACTTAAGGCACATAATATGAAAGCTCGCTCCCACAAGTTACGAAATTCTAACTTCGAGCCTTTTATCTTTAAAAACATGTGAAATACAAACTATTATAAATAAAGTTGCAAAATCACCGAAATACAGAGAAATCACAATATCTTTGAAACAGTTGAAGATAGGGATAGGAAAGCCTAATATAAATCTTCACAAAATTTTATGGAGAATTCGAATATGCAATAAAAAATTGGGCATTCTATTCAAATTAGCAAAGTTGATGACTACTTCCCGTCTAACCGGAAGTGATGTGACCTTGAAAATATTTTTTAGAATAAGACAATTACGAATTGTGACCGCTGCCAAAATTTCAAAATTTAGAATATCAGGGAACTTCATGAACTTCTAATGCACGGCTATCGTGAAAAACCCTGTATATGCAATAGCCAGCTATCAGCAAGAAGCAAAGTAAAAGCAGTGAACACCTGTGCCGCACCGACAATAACCTACAGCTTTGGAATAATTAACTGGTCTCGCACTGACCTAAAAGACCTGAATAGGAAAATCATAGTGATCTTCACCAACTTCAGGCGCCACCACGTACACAGCTCAGTAGAACGTTTCCATCTTCGCAGAAACTTAGGTGGAGAAGCGTTTCCGTTGTCAATGTGAACTACTCACAGATCGAGAAACTACCACATTTCATCAAGAGGGGTACTTCTGACAGAATATACAATGAGATAGCAAAGTCTGACAGAAACCTCACCTCGCTGACTGGGGAGATAGAACCTACACTCCACTTCAAGTACAGGTAACTAACGAACAACAAATCGAAATATGGAAACAAAAACCCAGGCATGGGAAACATATCAACATCACGAACAATTATGTTAATTTCGAATCGACGCATGGATGGCTCTTGAGAGGAAATATCTTCTCTAAGGATGAAGGATCGATGTTTGCGACACAAGATCGTGTGGTACCCACAAGAAGTTACATGAAGCACGTGGTCAAGAAGAACAGCATAGAAGACAGATGCCGCATATGCATAAAGGCCGAGAAAACAATTGAACATGTCATAAGCGAGTGTCAAGCATTAGCCGAAAATATGTACACCGAGAGACATAACAATGTGGCAATCCATCAACACCTAGCACACTCTATAGAGCCTCAGAATACAGAAGTATCATACTTTCAATAAACCTCTCTCAATGTAGTGCAAACAGAAACACAAACTCTACACTGGGACGGAACGGTATTAACGGCTTACTATATATGCTACAATAGACCAGACTTGTACTGAGACAAATTGAAGAAATATTTGACCATAATTGACATAGCTGTACCACATGTAAAGAAAATAGAGTGTACAAGAATGGAGAAAATCGCCATATACTTGGACCTCGCGAGAGCTGAAAACTATATGGGACGTCAAGACGGTAAACATCGTACCGATTATCATCGATGCAACGAGATAAGTTCCTCTCTACATGCATGCTGCAAAAGAGTGTGATTTTAGACACCTGTAGGATAGTCAGGAACAAAACAACAGAAGACTGCTTGTAGATTAAAAAAACATATTAAACCAAACCACACTCCATACCATGAAATATAAAACGGTTATATTTACTTGCTGGGTGATTTGTCACAAGCCGTAGTATGACCTTCAATCCTGAAAAAAGTGCATCAACCGATAATAATAATAATAAAACTCCGCCATCGCCGGTCTCAAACCCGGGTGAGATAGGAGGGGGTGGAGTAACAACCACGTTAAAAAAACAGGGTCCGTCTGGCCCGGACGGTAGTACCCTGTAAGGGCCACTGGATAGGGTCACAGGTCTGTCTCGTCCGTGGGTGTACTGCTTCCAGCAGTATGCTCACCGCTACTCGTAACGACGTAGACGGTACAGCCAGTGACGTCAGCTGTCCGCTGTCTTATTTACCCTGTTTCTCCTTAACCATATTACCTTACTCCTTTCTTCATCCCTACGTGGGCCACCAAGGTTAATTGGCGGTACATCCATAGAAATGAAGCAAAACCAAAGCCTCGGAAAAATGCCGCGGGCTGGGGTTCGCCAGGGCATGTCTAGCGCCGGCGCTGGACATGACAGCATGCGGGACGCCGGTGGCGGGATGCTGATGATGCGGGCCCCTGACATGCAAGAAATTTCAGCCCAAAATCAACAGCAGGGGAGTCTAGTAATACCAAGAGCTCCACCCACTAAGGATGCTGCGCATGAAAGGGACTATGGATATGAATGAAACAATTATGCGCATTTACTTCAAATTAACACAACTCAAACAACAGACGACCGGATATAGGCAACAACTTCACACCGAATTTCTCAGAATGTACTCACACATACAGGTGACTCAACAGAGAGTAGCGCTTCCGTATCGTGTCATTATTAGGAATAACCTTATTCCACAAACGAGACTGCATATCATCAGACAGGAAGTTGAATATTAAATAAACATAGCGGTTACGGAAAATAACGACAGCCTGTTTGATGGTAGTAATCTGCAACCTGTACATACTGAGCAAGAAGAATACATCGAGGGTACGCAAGAAAATGAGGAACTCATTGACAAACTGTCCACAGAAATGAATCGTGCAGTCGCGGACTATGAAGGAAAAAACCTCTTGCTAGACCACCATTACCTAGGCTAAGATTATCTAGAAAGCTGGCAATTATATTGGAACTTTTGGACAGAATAATTTTGCCATCGCACCTTCTAGAGATCAACACATTGGAGCACATGCATACACTCATTTACTGTGCAGCAACTGCAGAAATAAAAACTTTAGGCATTAAGATTTCTGTTCGAAGGTCCAATCACAGAGACTCGCCTCAAAGAGTGCCCCCGTGGGAAAAAAATGATAAGTAGAGTGGAAACACCTCGAAAAGAAATTGGAGAACTGACGCAATATATTGGGGGAGTACAGACGGAGTACAGACAAGAAAATTGCAGAAACGAGTAGAGTAAACAATAGGCCGAGTTCTACAACACTCGGCACAAGACCCAGTCAACCACACTGCACAAGAATGTTTGGACGCCTTAAACCAGAAGCTTTCTGTATATGCAGGACGGTTGGGGAGATATAAAGCGAGCAACAATAAGAAGTGCGACAATACAATGTTTGAACGCTCTGAAAGGACTTTCTACCGCCAACTTAATCCAGCAACGAACGCAGCCACCGATACTTCTCCAAATAAAGAACAAATTGAAGCGTTCTGGCAAACTTAACTTGCCACAACAGCCTCCTGTAATATTGGCTCCAGCTGGGTTAACGAAGAACACCGAGCTTGTCAGAGTTATGAACAGATGCAGCATGAGCCGTTTACACAGATGAAGTCTCCGAGGTTATTAAAGAGCTTCATAATTGGAAGGCATCCGGGTCTGATGGCGTCCAAAACTTTTGGCTGACGAAATTTGGGTGTAGACATCATCTATTGGCGGTGTTAATAAATGATGTTATACTTGACCCAAACAAGATGCCATTATTTTTCACACAAGGAGATACGTATCTTCTGCCAAATGACCAGCATTGTTCTGCAGACCCCGGTAGATACCGATCAATAATTTGTCTTCCGACCCTATATAAGTTGATAATACCCTGCCTTAAAAAACGCATATATGTGCACTGCGAACGAAACAACATAATTGCGAGCAAAAAGGATGTGCCAAAGGATGTATGGGATGCAAATAACAACTAATAATTGATTCGGTTGTGTGCAATCAAGCTTACAATGGACGAGGAAATATCTTTGCTGCCTACGTGGATTACAAAAAGGCATTTCATTCAGTTCCACATGAATGGCTCATAAGTGTGCTGAACATCTATAAGATCGATACTTACATCATGAGGTTCCTTGAACACGCAATGTCTACCTGGAGAACAAAAATTGAGTTTCGGGTGACAACATCGTAACCAGCACGATACAAATTAGAAGAGGCATATTTCAAGGCGCCTCGCTAAGCCCAGTGTGGTTTTGCCTCTCATTCAATCCACTATCAAACCGCCTGAACTCCACCAGATATGGCTTCAGTATAAAAAGCAATGGCAGCGAGCAGTCGTCTCTAAGGTGATGGAAAAGTATATAAACACCGAATTACTAAAATTTCTTGAAAAACACAGTCTAATCCACGACAGGCAGTATAGATTTCGTCAGCGCAGATCGACTGCCGACCTCCTTTCCTTTGTCACCCATTCTTGGAATAAGTCTATGAAACAACACGGTGAATCCCAGATTGTTGCTCTAGACATATCCAAAGCATTCGACCAGGTCTGGCACGCAGCGCTGCTTAATAAACTTCCGGCCTATGACCTACCACCAAAACTCTGTATGTGGACAGCAAATTTCCTCTCCAACAGGAGCATATCTGTTGTTGTGGATGGCCATTCCTCTCAACTGTATCCAATTAATGCAGGAGTTCCTCAAGGTTCAGCATTAGCCCCTACTTTGTTTCTTCGCCACATCAATGACCTCCTCTCGAGCACATCCAACCCAGTTCACAGCTACGCGGACGACAGCACCCTCCATTCAAATAAACAATATTCTAAGCCTGTCTCTTTAGCCCAATTAGATGAGGATCGCAGACTCATGGAGGGTTCTGTTTCCGTGGATCTCCAAAAAATATTAGACTAAGGATGTAGAAATCTTGTACAATTCAACCCCACCAAAACTAAGTCTTGCTTTCTTTCTTACAAGAGATACACCAGCCCTAGACCCATCACAATGAACAACCAAGTTATTCAAAGTAATGAGTCCTTTTCTCTTGTTGGCATTTTTGTGGATCGAAATCTTAATTGGCACCAACATGTCACATCAATTGCAGAAGCTGCTGCTAAGAAATTAGGTTTCCTCTTCCGGGCTCGCAAATACTTTTCACCAGCTAATCTCTATACCTTATATACTTCACAAATAAGGCCAAACCTCGAATACTGCTCCCACATCTGGGGTGCCGCTGCCACTTCTATACTCGCTATCCTGGACTCCATTCAGAGCTATACGTCTCATCGGTGACCCTACCCTCACCCAAAGGCTGCCATCCCTTGCCCACCGACGTGCCCTTGGTGACCTCTCTCTCTTTTATAGATATCTGCACGGGCACTGCTCAGAGGAGCTTTCCTCCATAGTTCCCCCACCTGCTGCCCCCAACAGATCTACCAGGGGAACAGAGCGAATGCACCCTTTTACTGTCCAGGTCTCCAGACATAGAACATCTTGTTATGCCCGCTCTTTTTTTCCCGATGACTTCCAAGTTGTGGAATTCCTTGCCGGCACATGTTTTTCCTTCTCCTCCGTACCTCCAAACCTTCAAGTCCAGAATTAACAAGCTGCCTCTTTCCTCCTTGTCAACACCCACGGTACGATAGTATTTAGGCTGTAAGCCCTCGTGGTGTGTTGAAATAATAATTATAAAAAAAAGAAGAGGCTAAATCATCTGCTGTATATGGATGATCTTAAGCTGATGGCCTCCACAAAGAACCACCTGGAACAACTCCTTAAAATCGTGGAAGGGTTTACATGCAGTTTGGGCTCGACAAATGCGCACCTTATGTGTACTCAGGGGGAAAATGCAACCAGGTGTATATGAAATGCAGAACGGCCAGCATATTGCCTCGATGGATGCAAAATAGTGTTACAAATACCTGGGAATACAGCAAGCAAGGAAAATAAACCACTCGGTAATAAAGAACGACCTGACAAATGAGTTTACGAAACGAGTAAAGCAGGTGGTGCGATCACATATTAACAGCAAGAATGTGAATGCATAGTTATGCATGTTCTGCACTTAGCTACTCATTTGGGATTGTGAACGGAAGTAAAACGGACATCGAAAATCTACAACGGAAGGTGCGAACACTCTTAACAAAATCCAAAAAGCATCACCCCTGTAGTGCTATCGAGCTAGTAACCCTACCTAGACATCAAGGTGGAAGAGGAGTGTTGGATATCGGTAAACAGTTGGACCAGAAGATAGTGAACCTGCGTACATATTTACATCAGCAGGCGCTTACTTCTGAACTACACCGTGCCATATGCGAGGCTGATGATTCAACACCGCTACACTTAAAAGAAAGCGAAATACAAAGTCACCATCGGACTGATCAGGACAAGCTGCAATCTCGGATGCAGAAGCCTCTCCATGGACGACATCTGAATTATACCTCCCAGGCACATGTCGACAAATTGGCGTCGAACTACTGGTTGGTGTCCGGACAGATGTTTCCAGAGACAGAGGGATTTTTGCTGGCCATACAAGATCAGGTCATCCCAACAAGAAACTACCTGAAGTATATAGGTGGAGATAATTTGGTCCAAGATGACAAATGTAGATTTGGGTATCAGTCATCAAAAACTATCCAGAACGTCACCGGAGGATGTCAAGCGTTTGCTGCAACAGAATATAAAGAGAGGCACGACGCAGTTGCTAAAATATTTCATCAAGAACTGGCTCAAAAACTGGGACTTTTAAATGTTAGTAAGGTGCCCTACTATAGATACACTCCTGCGCCTGTTCTGGAGAACTCAGGATACAAGTTGTACTGGGATCGGACCGTACTCACAGGCCAAAGAGTTGCCCACAACAGGCCAGATATAATAATAGTGGATAAGGCCTGCAAACAAATGACGCTGATTGATGTAGCCATTCCGAATACCAATAATCTACAGGTAAAATACAACGGGAAGATCGTTAAGTACAGAGACCTCGAAATGCAAGTAAAGAGACAGTGGAGAGCAGATAGTGTCCGAGTGGTCCCGATCGTCATGTCGTCAACTGATATGGTTCCTAAGAACATTCGAAAGAACTTTAGGAGACCGGGCGTTGGAGAGCACCTTGATAAGGTTATGCAGAAAGCGGCGATACTTGCAACTGCCCACACCGTCTGGAGATTTCTGGTAAATGAGGATGTGTCGCGTTGTCCTTCGGAGCCCGATAGCTTGGAAAGGGCTTGATCTGAGCTCAATCCCTTGGGTATCTGAGATATCTGGGATGGGTGAATGTACCCTTTGGGGAAGAGTAAAAGTCCTTCAGGCTAAAGACATAATAATAATTATTATTAAACAACTAGAAAGATTGCTTACACAGTACCTACATATTCCCCACCAAACAGTATGGGATTTTCTTGAAAATTATCTTTTATACCCTATCATATTCACTGTGTACATGCTAATTTATCTAATGATCTTCCATGAAGATTGGCTTCGTGTCGATGGATTGAAGAAAGCATAGCGCCCAATCCTCGATTTTCACCATAAATAATTTTTGAGGCTAACTTCTGCCGTAACGAATTTCGTGAATAATCATATATCGACTTATGAAAACCCACATACGGTGTCAAAAAGCGGTCACCAACACCAGTGTTCCCTTAATGTGTGAGTAGGAAGTGTCGGAGGCTTTCTTAATTATTAATAATCATTAATTAAGCAAGAAGACTATATGTAATACGCTTAGTGTATTTTTAGTAGTTATTATTATTTATTGAACTTACATCTCTAAATTGCACCGTTCCAGTTTCTCCAAGTTCTGATATGGAAAAATACGCAGCTTCTGGCTGGATGAACAGTTGAGCGAGGGTCATCTCCTCACTCCTAAACAAGTCCCCCATCTTTGTTCTGTAAAACTCTTATCGCTGAAACAAAAAAAAACTAGAATTAGTAGTTTCGTAAAGTTTTGTTGTCAAACTAGTAATCATAAATAACTACATATACAGCGTGATTCATTAACAATGAGAACTCCGAAAGCTAGAGATACTACACGTCAAATTATGACAATTGGCGCAAACATGTCTTACCCAAAAGTTGATAGTTTCGGAAATACAGGCTGTTGAAAGCTTAAATTTTAATTCGTTTTTTTGTCATTATTTTGAAAATATCTAGATTAGGAACTCGAAAATTTGTGAAGTTATGTTCACTAGGTGAAGACTGGAACCTGTGAAATACACTTGGAGAGGCGGATTTAAAAAGTGAAAATGGGTATTTTCCTAGAGTTTGGTGTCGTTGTGTGCACGTTATTTTTGAAGTGTTTGACACACATATATGCAAGGTAGAAGAATTTACTAAAAGACTAAATAATCAATTTGAAACAATAAAATTCACGTACGAAATAGAACTTAACAATAAACTTCCTTTTATAGATGTATTAGTTATTAATCTACAAGAAGGAAACCGCCACTATAAGTTACATTCTAAATGACTCGCAAGATAAATGGACCACCAACAAAGAGCCATTATAATACAAAGTACCAGTCCAAGTATGCAGAGTGCAAGGGATCAGAAGGCACATTGGGAAACTACGCAGTAAAGTGTGGGAAGCTGTGTCAACAAAATAGATGTCACCTCTAAGAACAATGGCGCTACGCCCGAGGTGAATTATTATAAATAAACGACTCACCTTCAGCGGGGCGTTCATTCCTGTTTCTTACATCAGACTCTGCACTTCGCGTGCTAAAGTTAATATATCACACTTATGTTGATGTTTGTATTTGTCATTATTTTATATATGTTTTATATCTTAGGTAATAATTGTGTTAATCAGTAAATAAATTGTTTTAAAAATGCGTACGTCTTAATCGTAAAGTTACGTGGCGTAGTCGTTTGTATGGGTTAAAAAGTCAAAAGAACATTGATTTTTAAGCGTATCGACGCCTAATAACCGATTCGAGCCAAGCAGACCCAAGCAGAAGCAAAAGCAGGAGCCAAGCATCCAAATGAGAGTAGAAGCCGTTTTTTTATTTCAACAACACACCACGAGGACTCACAGCCTAAATACTATCCTACCGTCGGTGTCGACAAGGATGAAAGAGGCAACTTGTTAATTCTGTACTTGAAGGTTTGGAGGAGAAGGAAAAACATGTGCCGGCAAGCAATTCCACAACTTGGAAGTCCTGGGAACAAAAAAGCGGACATAACAAGATGTTCTATATCTGGTGACCTGGGCAGTAAAAGGGTGCATTCGCTCTGTTCCCCTGGTAGATCTGTTGGGGGCAGTAGGTGGAGGAACTATGGAAGAAAGCTATCTGTAAAAGAGGGAGAGGTCATCAACGGCACGTCGGTGGGTAAGGGATGGCGGCCTTGGGGTGAGAGTAGGGTTACCGATGAGACGTATAGCTCTCTTCAGAATGGAGTCCAGGATAGCGAGCGTAGAACCGACAGCGGCACCCCAGAGGTGGGAACAGTATTCGAGGTTTGGCCTTATTTGAGAAGTATATAAGCTATAGAGATTAGCTGGTGAAAAGTATTTGCGAGCCCGGAAGAGGAAACCTAATTTCCAGGCAGACGCTTCTACAATTAATATGACATGTTGGTGCCAATTGAGATTTCGATCCACAGAAATGCCAAGAAGTGAAGAGGACTTATTACTTTGAATAACTTGGTTGTTCTTTGTGATGGGTCTAGGGCTGGTGTGTCTCTTATGAAATAGAAGGCAAGACTGAGATTTGGTGGAGTTGAATTGTACAAGATTTATACTTCCCCAGTCTAATATTTTTTGGAGATCCACGCAGACAGAACTCACCATGAGTCTGCGATCTAATTCGGCTAAAGAGACATGCTTAGAATATTGTATATTTGAGTGGTGGGTGCTGTCGTCCGCGTAACTGTGAACTGGGTTGGATGTGCTAGAGAGGAGGTCATTGATGTGGAGAAGAAACAAAGTAGCGGTTAAAGCTGAACCTTGAGGGACTCCTGCATTAATTGGATACAGTTTAGACGAATGGCCATCCACGACAACAGAAATGCTCCGGTTGGAGAGGAAATTTGCTTTCCAGGTACAGAGTTGTGGTGGTAGGACATAGGCCGGAAGTTTATTAAGCAGCGCTGCGTACCAGACCTAATCGAATGATTTGGATATGTCTAGAGCGACAATCTGGGATTCACCGTGTAGTTCCATAGACTTGTTCCAATAATGGGTGACAAAAGAAAGGAGATCGGCGCTGACGGAATCCATACTGCCTGTTGTGGATTAGACTGTGTTTTTTAAGAAATTTTAGTAATTCGGTGTTTATATACTTTTCCATCACTTTAGAGACGACTGAAAGGAGAGAAATAGGCCTAAAGTTGCTAGGAAGCGCTTTGGATCCTTTCTTGGGGACGGGTTATACTCAAGCAGTTTTCCAGTTACTAGGGAATATGCCTCTATTGTAAGATGTCTGAAACAGACGGGTTAGGACAGGAGCAAGTTCTGGTGCGCATTTTTTAGAACAATTGCTGGGATCTCGTCAAGGCCAAAGGCTTTCCTGGTATTAAGAGAAAAGAGCATATTTTGTACCTTTTTAGTTTCAAAAATGATATCCGCCATATAATGCGCCACATTGGGGATTGTTGGTGGTTGTACATTTGGAGGTGGGTTGAGAGTAGAATTGCCGGCGAACAGCGAGGCAAAAAGTTCAGCCTTGCCCAGGGCGGTAGAAACAATTTCTTCCCCTGAAACAAGGGCGTCAGCGCACTCCTGAACTAGTGTTGACCTAATTTTGGCCGCGGAGACTGCCCGGAGGACCGCCTGACTATCCGAGCAAATGTATACACATTTCTCAGGACTCATCCTCACATCCTGTCGATTGGCTACAGACAGGATAGCGTACACGTCCGTTTCGAATGCCGTGGTATATGCGCCTAGAGCATAACTGTCGCGCACCCCGAGGCGGTCGATGTATATTCTAGCACCGGGGGATTGCTGCTCATCCAGTCGCGATCCGTTGGTAAAACAGACCAGGCCTGCGGGCTGAAATGCAACCTCATTTTCCCTCCACTGATCCCTACTGGGGATTCTGAGGGTGTATGTCCTAGTCATTCTGAGATGCCACGCCATAGCCTTCCTTCTGATGCAGATGGGAAGTGGCAGCATCAGCAAGACCTCTAGCGCGGCTGAGGGTGTCGTCCTCATCGCGCCGGTGATATCCAGGATTGCCTGCCTTTGGAGTTTGGCCAGCTTCCTGCTGGTAGTTTGGTTCACACCACACCACCAGACCAACGCCCAGTAAAGGACGCTCGGCCTGACGATTGCAATGTAAATCCAATGAAGGATCCGAGGATTAAGTCCCCAGGTTCTCCCTATCACGCGACGTAGCTGCCAGAACGTCGCTACTCCCTTCCTTACTACTCGTACTATTTGCGACCCCCATCATAGTTTAGAATTCAGGACTACCCCCAGATATTTGACCTCCCGTACTAAAGCTAAAGGTTTTCCAAACATCAACGGCGCCCTGAACACATCCAGATTCCCTTTCTTGGTAAATAGGATCATCTCCGTCTTCGCTGGGTTTACGGAGAGTCCCACCTCACCACGCCACCTTTCAATTTTGCTACAGGCAGCTTGCATGCACGGCACAGACGAAGCTGGGGAATTTTCCGGTGACTAAGATCAGCTCATCATCAGCGTACGCCTGGGCGAAGAAGCCATTCTCGGGGAGCCGCTCTATGAGGCCGTCCATGACCAGACACCATAGATGAGGCAAAAGGCAGCTGCCCTGAGGACAGCCGCCCGTCACTCCAACGTCCAGCCCGCGGACTCTTAAGGTAAGCGAAACTCTCTTGTCCTCCAGCATGCTCGCCAGCAAACCTATTAGGGACCTAGGCGATCCCCTGTCCTGTAAGGCGACACAGACCGTATCCGTCCTTGCTCTATCAAAGGTCCCCTCCACATCGAAGAACACAGCTAATGTGCTCTCCCTGTAGTGTAGGGACCTTTCCACCTTTCGCGTCGCAGCATGGAGCGCCGTCTCCGTCGATTTTGAAACAAGGTAAAAAGTCTGGACGCAGCAAGTGCGTTATGGTAGCGAATTTTCTTTAAAATGTTTTTAATAGCAAATTTCTTTCTTTGGTGAAAGCAGGCATCAAACTTGGTTGCCTATATAGTAGAAACAATGTACCATATTTCATCGAAATAACTTTTATTATTTATTATAACTATTGTTTGAAAACATATAAATATTTTTCAAAAGTCTGGATGCAGCAAGTCTGTTATGGAAGTGAATTTCCATAAAAATGTTTTTAATAGCAAATGCGAGCAGGCATCAATCTGATTACCGGTATAGCCTATGTAGTAGAAACAATGTACTATATTTTATCAAAATTACTTATGGTTGGAAAATATACAAAAATTTTCCGAAAATAAACTTAAATGTTCGTTTCCTAACCAACAACGCTTACGATAATAGCAAATTGAATTATTGAAATTTGAAGGATTTAATGAAAATTCGGTAAATTTACAGATTAGGTCCCGAACGCTTTTCAAAAAAATTGTTTTCAGAAATATTACTAGGACCCCACCTGGGTGCACAAACCACAATAAAAGTTTCTTGTTTACACCCCCCAAGGAAGTTACGGGACTGGGAGTGAATAGGGGTGCTAGGCGGGGTAAGTAGTAAAAAGGAAATATGAGCATAAAATGTGAAGAAAACTGCTTGAAAGCTGTCTATTTGAAGCCATATCCCCATTAAACCCTACCTACCCCGCACAGCACCCCTATTCGCCCCAGGTGACGTAACTTCCTTGGGGGGTATGAACAAGATTTTTTTCTTGTGGTTTATGCAACGAGGGTGTTTGTATGCACACGAGGTGGAAGGGAAATGCCTACGACGAAGCAGGGGGACCCCCCCCCCCCGGTACGACTTGCGACAGGGGTGAGGGGGTTGTGGTGGTTGCATCGTCGTGGGGATTTCCTTTCCCCCTCGCGTGCATATAACCACCCTCGTTGCATAAAACACAAGAAAAATGTCTTGTTCGTACCCGCCAATGAAGTTACGGGACCTGAGGGAATAGGGGTGCTGTGCGGGGTAGGCAGGGTTTAAGGGGGATATGGCTTCAAGATGTGAAAAGACAACTTTCAAGCCCGTTTTATTCGCATTTTCTGCTCATATTTCCTTTTTACTACCTACCCCGCCCAGCACCCCTAGTCACTCCTGGTCCCGTAAATTCCTTGGGGGTGTGAACAAGAAATTTTTCTTGGGGTTTGTGGCTCCAGGGGTGGCCCTAGGCAGGTTTCTGAAAACAGTTTTTTCAAAAGCGTTTGGGAGTTAATTTGCAAATTTACCAAAAATTCGCTATCAAAACGCATTTACTGCGTCCAGATTTTTTCTTACAAACATGCATCATATTTCGATAAAAAATGCAAAAATGCATTAACGAATTTGTTCTACGAAAATTAGCTAAAATTATAGACCGTTAAACCATAAACTTCACCAAACCTATAGCGAAAGCATCAACTCAACTAAACCGACAGCCAAAGCATCAGAGAAAGGGTCTATTTGAAATGGATATTCTGGATATATTTTATTAAAATGAAGGGCAATGACGGTTGAATCTGAAACTTAAGGGTTGACAGAACACTCTTCTTCCAACATTTTCTTTTCACAATCCGTATTTAATTTACGTTCTTTGCCTAAACATTGCCAATTTTGACGTTTCAAATTGCGAGTTTGACGTTTTGAGGAAAACTCCAAAATGCATTTCTTTAACTGCCCATAACTTCTTTGTCTTTAAAGCTAGAGATCTAAATTTTGGTACAGGGTTCACTCTTTATAAGACAAACGCAGATTGGTTGCCCTTACTTTGTTATTTCCGGAGATATAAATTTGTTTAGAAAGAAAACACCAAATTTTCCGGGAAAACCTGGTCAGATTTTCCTGGCTAACGAAGTTATCCAAGCCACTTGCAAAAGGAAGGTACTCACCAAATTTGATCAAGATCGGTCCATTATTTTTTGAGTTATCGGTCGGATATATATATATATATATATATATATATATATATATATATATATATATATATATATATATATATATTCCTCATTAGCGAATTAAAAAAAAATCGCTAATAACACCAGAACAAATCTCTACTAAATATTTGCCTAAAATTAATAAATTTCAACCTAAATATAAAATTATCAGCTTAATTATTAATCGGTTTTTCTTTGAGTAAATAATCTAACTGCTTTAGTTGGGGCAAACAAGAATATATAATTAATTGAAAAAATGATTGATCTTTCGTGTTTTTGCATCAAATCAAATTATATGTTATACGTACAGTGTGAAAACTTATTAACTGTAATTCTCAAAACAATTAAAATTTTAACATTCAACACCCTGTATTTCCGAAACTATCAACTTTCGAATAAGGAGTGTTTGCGCCAGTGGTCACAGTTCGACATGTAGTATTTCCAGCTTTCGGATTTCCCATTGTTAATCAATCACCTGTTGTTGTGGTAATGGATGCAAATTATTTACTACATATCGTTAT
This sequence comes from Tillus elongatus, assembly GCA_964006375.1. Classification (NCBI taxonomy): domain Eukaryota; kingdom Metazoa; phylum Arthropoda; class Insecta; order Coleoptera; family Cleridae; genus Tillus; species Tillus elongatus. Next base: position 326,295,077 of record OZ023262.1, on the reverse strand, counting down.
CTACAGCCGCGCCGGTGACCACAAATACAAGGTCACTACTTATACTCTGCTCCTGACCCATATAATGAAAACTTTGGACGCAGCATGTGCGTTATGGTAGTGAATTTTCATTAAAATATGTTTCTAATTTCAAATATGTCCTTTGTTTAATGAACAACATCAAATCTGGTAGGAGATAGCATTTATAGTAGAAAGCGTGTATCATATTTCATCCAAATAACTTTATAGTTCAAACTAAGGAAGGTCTGTGGAGTCGCTTCAATAATAAGTGGACCATTATTAAAAGTGACATCCAATTACAGAGTCGACGAAGGGTGCAGTTGTGTGTGAGAGAAAATGGAAGTCATTTTCAGCAATATATTTAGTGTTTTTTTATTTATTAGTTTTTAATAGCGTTTGTTAAATTTCAGATCAATTAGTGTTTAATAAAGTCTTCAAGGGACATAATTTCGTTTTGATGTCCACTATAAAAATCTCAATTTTCTAAAAAACGGGTAGTTTGTCGAAAATTGACGAGGAAAAATAATAAAATCTCGGGACGCAGCAAGTGCGTTATGGTAGTGAATTTTCATAGAAATGATCTGGCGCAAAATATGTTATTATAACTTTTTTTTCTTGTAACATAGAAATCTAAATTTTGGTGTATAGTTTACTTTTTATATCGTAAACCTACCTACCAAATTTGGTTATCATAGATTTTTTATTTTTTAAGATAAAAATTTTTTTCAAATGAAAACTCAAAATTTTTTCAGAAAACCTCGTTCGATTTATCTGATTAACGAACTTAGCAAAGCCATTTATAAAAGGAAGGTACATGCCAAATTTTATTAAAATCGGCTTATTATTCTTTGAGATAAAATTTTTTTTCGAATGAAAACTCAAAATTTTTCCGGAAAACCTTGTCCGATTTTCCTGACTAACAAACTTGTCAAAGCCATTTACAAAAGGAAGGTACATGCCAAATTTTATTAAAATCGGCTTATTAGTTTAAGAATTTTTTTCGAATGAAAACTCAAAATTTTCCCAGAAAACCTCGTCCGATTTTCCTGACTAACGAACTTATCCAAGCTATTTACAAAAGAAAAGTACATGCCAAATTTTATCAAAATCGGCCCATTATTTTTTGAGTTATCGGTGTGATACATATATATATATATATATATATATATATATATATATATATATATATATATATATATATATATATATATATATATATATATATATATATATATATATATATATATATATATATATATATATATATATAAACATATAAAAATTGAAACTGACCCCGGATATGGGTTCTAGGGGTCCTAGATCGCGCTCATTTGAAGAAATTTTTTCAAAATTCAAAAGTCGAGATCTCCTCAATAGTGAATTTTTTCTAAGAAAATTCACTAAAAGATAGAAAATTTAATTTGCTAAAGAATTGATGGACTCTAACTTTTAATTAGGTTAGGGATTAAAAAAATCAAATCATTAAAAGGGTTACCCACCCCTAATTCACCCCTTTTTGAGTTTATATTCACTTCCAATTTGTGTCAAAAGAAAAATTTTGGTGAATTTGCAGTTTAACTCACGGACGATTTGAAAAATATCAACTGCTGATAGATAAAGTTTGCAATGGTACATGCCAAATTTTATCAAAATCGGCCTATTATTCTTTGAGATAAAATTTTTTTCGAATGAAAACTCAAAATTTTCCCGGAAAACCTCGTCAGATTTTCCTGACTAACGAAGTTATCCAAGCCATTTACAAAAGAAACGTACATGCTAAATTTGATCAAAATCGGCCCATTATTTTTTGAGTTATCGGTATGATACACACACATATATATATATATATATATATATATATATATATATATATATATATATATATATATATATATATATATATATATATATATATATATATATATATATATATATATATATATAAACATATAAAAATTGAAACTGACCCCGGATATGGGTTCTAGGGGTCCTAGATCGCGCTCATTTGAAGAAATTTTTTCACAATTCAAAAGTCGAGATCTCATTAGTGAATTTTTTCTAAGAAAATTCACTAATAATGGGCCGATTTTGATGAAATTTGGTGGTACCTGCCTTTCGTAAGTCGCTTGGATAAGTTCGTTAGCCAGGAAAATTTGACTAGGTTTTCCGGGGAAATTTTGGGTTTCCTATCGGAAAATTGTACTATCTCCGAAAATAACAACGCTATGACAACCAAATTTGGCATATACGTTTCTACTATCAAACTTACCCTACATGTTGAAATTCAGATATCTACGTTAAAAGAAAAAAAACAGTTATAGACATTTAAAGGAAAAAAATTGGGTGCCACTGGTGATCAAAGGAAAGCACAAGAACAAAACATTTTATGTGGTTCACAAAACCAATTGAATATTACATACAACGGTTAAGTTTTCTTGACGCAAAAAGGTCAAGAAGTAGCAGAAAAAATATTTTGAAAATTTTATAATTTTTCTTCTTAAAACGTCAAAGTCGCGAATTAAAACATAAAAATTGGCAATTTTTAGACAAATAATCTGAAACAAATACGGATTGTGCTGAAGAAATGTCGTAATAGGTGTGTTTTACAAAGCCTAAAATTTCAGCTTCAACCATCATTCTCCTTCATTTTACTAAGATATTATCGCAAAATCCCCTTTTCTGATGCTTTTGCAGTAGAAAAAATAGAATATAGTGTAACATTACTGAAGTCAATTTCGGCCAAAAAAATTGTGAACTTTTTTAAAAGACATTTTTGCAAAATTTAAAAAATTTGTTTTTCGGCTTGGGTCATAAATCTGTTTGTCGATAATTATATCTTGGCAGGTGTGTAAATAGCTTGAAGAAGTTCATTGGCCAGGAAAATCTGGTACAGTTTTTTTTAGAACTTTTTAAGTTTATTTTCGGAAAATGTTTGTACTTTTGGAAACAACAACTGAAATGTGGTACATTGTTACTGCTATATATGTTATACTGCCAACCAAATGTCCTTTTAAAAACAATACATATTTGAAATTAAAAACATTTTATGAAAATTCGCTACCTTAACGCTCTTGCTGTGTCCGGAGTTTTAGTGAATTTTCTTTAAAAAAAATCACTAATGAGAAGAGATATAATATATATATATATATATATATATATATATATATATATATATATATATATATATATATATATATATATATATATATATATTATATCTCTTCTCATTAGTGATTTTTTTTTAAGAAAATTCACTAAAACTCCGGACACAGCAAGAGCGTTAAGGAAAAACCGATTAATAATTAAGCTGATAATTTTATATTTAGGTTGAAATTTATTAATTTTAGGCAAATATTTAGTAGAGATTTGTTCTGGTGTTATTAGCGATTTTTTTTTAATTCGCTAATGAGGAATATATATATATATATATATATATATATATATATATATATATATATATATATATATATATATATATATCGGACCGATAACTCAAAAAATAATGGACCGATCTCGATCAAATTTGGTGAATACCTTCCTTTTGCAAGTGGCTTGGATAACTTCGTTAGCCAGGAAAATCGGACCAGGTTTTCCGTGTAATTTTTATGTTTTCTTCCTAAAAAAAATTATATCTCCGGAAATAACAAAGTAAGGGCAACCCAATTTGGTACGCGTGTTTGTATTATAAAGAGTCAATCATGTACCAAAATTAAGTCTCTAGGTTTAAAGACAAAAAAGTAATGGGCAGTTAAGGAAAAAAATTTGGAGTTTTCCTCAAAACGTCAAACTCGCGATTTTAAACGTCAAAATTGGAAATGTTAGACAAAGAACGTGAAACAAATACGGATTGTGAATAGAAAATGTTACAATAAGAGTGTTCTGCGAACCCTTAAGTTTAAGCTTCAACCGTCATTACCCTTTATTTTACTAAAATATTTACAGAAAATTCATTTTAAATAGACACTTTCTCTGATGCTTTGGCTGTCGGTTTAGTTAAGTTGACGCTTTCGCTGTAGGTTTATTTAAGTTTATGGTTTAACGGTCTATAATTTTTAGCTAATTTTCCTAGAACAAATTCGTTATTGCATTTTTGCATTTTTATCGAAATATTAGGCATGTTTGTAAGAAAAGAAATAAGTGGGTATTGGTAGCGAATTTTCATTAAATCCTACAAATTTCAATAACTCAATTTGCTATTAACGTAAGGTTTGTTGGCTAGGAAACCAACATTTAAGTTTCTTTTCAGAAAATTTGTGTACTATTTCAAACAATAAGTAATTTTGATAAAATATAGTACATTGTTTCTACTACATAGGCTATACCGGTAATCAGATTGATGCCTGCTCGCATTTGCTATTAAAAACATGTTTATAAAAATTCACTTCCATAACGCACTTGCTGCGTCCAGAGTTTTTTTCTATAGGCGATAATAACGATGATAATGGGTGAATAATTTATAATGAATACCTGTACCGTATTTCATCAAAATAACTCTATTATTTGAAAAAGTACAAATATTTTCCGAAAATAAATAAAATTGTCCTAAAAAACTGGTCCGATTTTCCGGGCCAAGAAACCTATTCAGAAAATTTTCACAAAAACTGGATATAATTATGCACAAAAAGCTTTTCGGCAAATATTCCACACAAAAATGTTTTCATTTAAATATACAAGAAACTCCTTTCACTAAAAAAATTAGCGATTTTTTTTAAACAAAAATTGGCTAAAGTAATGTCGCACGAAATTAATATAAAAGTCTAAATTATCTAAAAAGTTTTTTACACGACATTTTGCTAAACAAATCTTTACACGAAAATTCGAAAACAGATTTTTCGTGTGAATTCGCAAACATCTTTTAGTGAATTTTCTTTTAAAAAATACACAAATGAGCGCTATATATATATATATATATATATATATATATATATATATATATATATATATTATATATATATATATATATATATAAATCCAAACTGATCCCGGATATATGTGCTAGGGGGCCTAATTAGCACTCATTTGAAGAAATTTTTTCAAAATTCAAAAGTATGGAATCTCCTCGTTAGTGAATTTTTTAAAAGAAAATTCACTAAAATATGTTTGCGAACTCACATGAAAAATCTGTTTTCGAATTATATATATACATATATACATATATATATATATATATATATATATATATATATATATATATATATATATATATATATATATATATATATATATATATATATAATTTTTGTGAATACCTTCCTTTTGAGAGTGGATTTTGTGTTTTCTTTCGAAAAAATGTATATCTCCATAAATAACAAAGTGATGGCAACCAAATTTGGTACGCGGGTTTATATCATTGTAGGTAAATTATCTACCAAGATTTAGCTCTGTAAGTTAAGAGACAAAAACGTTAGAGGCATTTAAAGAAAAATAAATTGGAGTTTTCCTCAAAATGTCAAAGTCGCGATTTAAAACGTCAAAATTGGCAATAGTTGGGCAAAGAACTTGAAACTAATACGGGCTATGTAAAAAAAATATCTCAAGAAGAATGTTTTACAAACCCTGCAATCTTATATTCAACCGTCAATGTCGTTCATTTTACTAAAATATTTCCAGAAAATTCATTTCAAATAGACCCTTTCTCTGATGCTTTGGCAGTAGTCTTAGCTATAGAGTTTATCGTTTAATAGTATATAATTTTTGACGAATTTTCGTAAAAAATCAATAAAGCTCGATATATCTGTTATTATACAAGATACGAAAAAAATGTATACATTAATAATAGGGTGTCTTGAGCTACATCTTAAAAAAATATTTCTACAATCACAGGCTAGCCCATAAGTCGTTGGTGATATACATTTTCTTTTTGTTTTAATCTAACACGCCTTATGTTATTGCATTTTCCATCAAAATATAATGCATGTTTGTAAGAAAAGAAATTCGGGACGCAGTAAGTGCGTTATGGTAGCGAATTTTCATTAAATGCTTCAAATTTGAATAGCTCAATTTGCTATTAACCTATAAGGTTGACCAAGAAATCAGTTTTTTGGGAACACTTTAAGTTTTCTTTCGGAAATTTTTGTATATTTTCAAACAATAAAGTTATTTTGATGAAACATGGGACATTGTTTCTACTATATAAGTTATACTGGCAACCAAATTTGATGCCTGATTTCTTACAAAAAAACACACATATTTGCTATTAAAAACATGTTTATGAAAATTCACTACCATAACGCACTTGCTGCGTCCAGACTTTTTTTAGAATAACCTATTAAACATTACTTATTATTCACAAAAATTTGACAAAAAAAATTTGGCGAAAACTGACTGATACATTTTACACAACATTTAAAAGTCGCGATCTCCTGAATACCAATTTTTTGTACGAAAAATTGCTAAAAATTGTAGACTATTAAACCACAAACTCTATAAGTGAAACTGCTGCCAAAGGATCATAGGATGGGTCCATTTGAGATTAATTTTCTGCAAATATTTTAAGAAAATACATGAAAATGGCGGTTGAACTAGGAACTTAAGGCTTTGTAAAACACATTTCTTACGATATTATGGCTCTTCTACATAACGCGCATTCTGTTCAGAATCTTTGTCTAAAACATGTAAATTTTGACGTTTTTTTTTAACAAGACACCACGAGGCCTTACAACCTAAATACTATCGTACCGTGGGTGTCGACAAGGAGGAAAGAGGCAACTTGTTAATTCTGGACTTGAAGGTTTGGAGGTTCCGAGGAGAAGGAAAAACATGCGCCGGCAAGGAATTCCACAACTTGGAAGTCCCCGGGACAAAAGAGGGGGCAGCAGGTGAAGGAACTATGGAAGAAAGCTCCTCTGAGCAGTGCCCGTGCACAGCACTGCACCAACTGGTGCTGAAACTGGAGAATACGCTGGAGAACAAGGAGGTGGCGCTGGGGGCCTTCCTAGACATAGAGGGGGCCTTTAGCAACACCTCGTTCGGATCGGTTCTGACAGCTGCCCGGGAGCGTGGAATAGAGGAGACCTGCTGCAGGTGGATCGGTTCCATGCTCAGGGACAGGGCGGTGTTCACCTCACTCGCGGGAGGGACTCTGCTGGCGGGGGTCGCGGCGGGGTGTCCGCAGGGGAGCGTTCTGTCTCCCTTGCTCTGGTGTCTAGTCGTGGACGGCCTGCTGGGGAGGCTCTCGGGAGGGGGGTATGAGGTACAGGGCTATGCGGACGACATTGTCATCATAGTCCGAGGAAAGGTCACACAGGCAGTGTGGGAGCGTATGCAGACTGCACTGAAAGTGGTGGAAGGGTGGACGGTTGATCAAGGGCTCGGGGTGAGCCCCGAGAAAGCAACCGTCGTGCCGTTTACGAGGAGGAGGAAGTGTGAAAGCCACAGAACTCTCACTCTATACGGTAGGAGCGTTCCAATGGCCAGGGAGGTAAAATATCTTGGGGTCGTATTGGACTCTAAGCTAACCTGGAATGGTCACATTGGAAAAATACTGCGTAAGGCAGTCATGACCTTAGCCGTCACTAGGCGGCTATATGGAAAAACGTGGGGACTAAGACCTAGTATGGCCCACTGGCTGTACACAAGGGTGGTCAGACCATCGTTAACATATGCGGCACTGGTCTGGTGGCCTAAGGTGACACAATCCAGTGCCAAACAAAAACTAGGCAAGATCCAAAGGATGGCTTGCCTAGGCATCACAGGGGCCATGTATTCAACCCCAACAGCCGCCATGGAGGTGTTGCTGGATCTACCCCCCCTACACTTAGTTATTATGGGAGAGGCCAGGCTAGGACTATACAGACTAGCCTGCAATGGTAGACTGAAGATCAACCCAGGCTTCAGGGGCCACTGCAAAATTCAGGAGATCGTGAAGGAACCCATGCTTGAAATGAGGTCAGACTTCGCGAGCCCACGAATGTGCAGGGAAAACAACTTCACAGTGGAAATCCCTGATCGCGGGGCATGGCGGGAGGAGACGCCGGCCATACCACGGGACGCGCTCGTCTGGTTCACGGACGGATCTGGCGGGGAGCGTGGGACGGGGGCAGGTGTTTACTCGGAAGGACCGAGGGTAAGTCACAGTATTTCCCTCGGAGCCCATGCAACGGTGTTTCAGGCCGAGATGTACGCCATCCTGCACTGTGTGCGGGAGAACAGGAGGAGGGGCTACACCAACAAGCGGATCCTCATAGCCACAGACAGCCAGGCAGCCCTTAAGGCACTAAGTAGCCCACGGGTAAATTCCTGGCTGGTGAGTGAGTGCCGAGACGAGACGAGCGACCTGGCTGGGCAGAATGAGGTGACCCTCATCTGGGTGCCGGGTCACTCGGGGGTCAAAGGCAATGAAGAAGCTGACAGTCTCGCGAAGAGAGGGTCAGCAGAACCATTTATGGGACCAGAACCGGCTCTAGGCGTGTCAAAGAGCACTGCCAGGGGAGCCATTAAGTCCTGGGTCAGAAACCAACACAAGGTGTACTGGGCGGACTGTCCAGGGCTCAGACATGGGAAGTCAATAATTGACGGACCCAGTTCAAAGAGAGCTGTGGAGCTGCTAAACCTTAGCAGAGGACAGCTCAGAAACACAACAGGTCTCTTGACGGGACACATGGCCGTCAAGAAACACCTACATAAAATGGGGCGGTTCGAAGGGGACCTCGCATGCAGACTCTGCGGCGAGGGGGAGGAATCAGCCCAGCACATCTTGTGCGAGTGTATAGCTCTGGACCGGAAAAGACAACTGATCTACGGTCACTCTAGACCGGAGACAGAGCAATATAAAACTTCACCCTACCAATCGCTGTGCAGACTAGTTCAAGGCACAGTGATTTTGGAATGGGTGGAGTAAGACTAGGGGTATGCACAATCAACCAAGGGTTGCGGTGCTATCGGGGCGGCAAGGCCGCGGACGAGCCCTGAGGGAACAAAAAAAAAAAAAGTGCCCGTGCAGATATATATATATATATATATATATATATATATATATATATATATATATATATATATATATATATATATATATATATATATATATATATATATATATGAGAGAGAGAGAGGTCACCAACGGCACGTCGGTGGGCAAGGGATGACAGCCTTTGGGTGAGGGTAAGGACACCAATGAGACGTATAGCTCTCTTCTGAATGGAGTCCAGGATAGCGAGTATAGAAGCGGCAGCAGCACCCCAGATCTGGGAGCAGTATTCGAGGTTTGGCCTTATTTGTGAAATATATAAGGTATAGAGTTTAGCTGGTGAAAAGTATTTGCGAGCCCCGAATAGGAAACCTAACTTCTTAGCAGCCGCTTCTGCAATTGATGTGACATGTTGGTGCCAATTGAGATTTCGATCCACAAAAACGCCAACAAGTGCAAAGGACTCATTACTTTGAATAACTTGGTTGTTCATTGTGATGGGTCTAGGGCTGGTATATCTTTTATGAGAAAGAAAGCAAGACTGAGATTTGGTGGGGTTGAATTGTACAAGATTTCTACTTCCCCAGTCTAATATTTTTTGGAGATCCACAGAGACAGAACCCTCCATGTGACTGCGATCCTCATCTAATTGGGCCAAAGAGACAGGCTTAGAATATTGATTTTGACCCTGGATCTGGGTTCTACCCGGCCCAGTTCGCACTCATTTGAAGATATTTTTTCAAAACTCAAAAGTCACGATGTCCTCAATATAGAATTTTTTCTACGAAAATTCACTAACAATGCGAAAATTGGTAGTCGCGGTTTCGTCATGAGCGAAATGTTTCTAAGAACATTCGCTAAAAATTCAGAGAAGCAAAATCACATGACAAAATTCTATATCTATCTATACATGAACTTTAAACTGAATATTCTAATAAAAATATCTTAATAAAAGAAATTAACATTATACGCAAAGAGATGATAAGTAATACATTAAAAGAATCTAAAACCCAATTAAAAAAAAAAGAAAAAACCGCAACATATCCAATTGAAAGATAATAATTAATTGCCTTTGAAAAGTAAGCGCCTAAAACTTGTTATTTCATTAATATGAGTAGTTTAAATGATGGATTATTCAAATTATTAAATTAATACAAATTACTTACACAGTTATATAAACAGTATTTTTAACCCTTATTGAAGTAAATCAAAGAAGAGATTTAATCCATCAAACACCGCACCTTAAAACTGAATGTGAGATCTTCTATATAACAACAGTATCACATGATAAGGCACGTATGTGTGTGCATAATAGCGAGCTCTATGTATCTGTGTGAGTATGTGTGAGTGTATATTACTATGTATGTACGATATGTACGAGGTCAGAGCTACATTTCATTGAATAATCAACAGAAAAATGTGATATTAAACTAGGCGCCAAATGTTTTTTGATGAGAAAAAATTTCGGAGCACAGCATGTGCGTTATCGTGGGAAATTTTCATAAGAATTGTACACTACTACTACTACGGCATATTACTAAAATTAATAGTTTAAACTTACACAGACTAGTACAGGCAATAGAGGTGCCCGTTACTATTGTCCATAATGCACTAAACTACAGGAGTTCTTTTTTTTGATAGATAGGTTCAGAATGACGTACTGAATGTAAAAACACAAAATCCTTACAAATTAGGATGGCGGAAGTGCCGCCATTTTAGAAAAACCGTTTCGGCCTATATTACCGCAACCGTGCAGTTTAGGCCAAAAATGGTAATGACCTTTATTGTAGATAATTAGATATCTCATCTTTTTTGTTAAATACTGTTTTGTGTATCACTCACCGTTTACAACTTATACGACTATTAGCATTCATTTATTGACTTTTTTACCTATATCTTGGTTAATAATTGTTTAAGAAATAAAAAGCTTATAACTTAACTTTTTAGTCGACAGTCCTACAACTTTTACTAACAACTTTTTTTTCTCAAATCAATATTTTCAAAGTTATAACGCGTTAAATGTTGCACTTTTCAATCGACAAATTTTTCTGGAAATATTTTAGTAAAATGAAGGACAATGACGGTCAACAGGCTTTGTAAAACATTCTTCTTGAGACATTTTCTTTCCACAGCTCATATTAGTTTCAGGTTCTTTGCGTAAATATTGCCAATTTTGACGTTTTAATTCGCGACTTTGACGTTTTGGGGAAAACCCCAATTTTTTTTAAATGCCTATAACTTTTTCGTCTTTTAACCTACAAAACTATATTTTGGTAGGTAATTAACCTATTATGATATAAACCGGCGTACCAAATTTGGTTGCCCTTACTTTATTATTTCCAAAGATATGCTTTTTTTTTAAAGGAAAACACAAAATTTTCCGGGAAAACCTGGGCCGATTTTCCTGGCTAACGAACTTACCAAGCCAGTTGCAAAAGCAAGGTATTCACCAAATTTAATCAAAATCGGCCCATTATTTTTTGAGTTATCGTTGTGATATATATATATATATATATATATATATATATATATATATATATATATATATATATATATATATATATATATATATATATATATATATATATATATATATATATATATATAATAAACATATATACAAATTGAAACTGACCCCGAATATGTGTTTTAGGGGGCATAATTAACGCACATTTGAAAAACAAAATTCAAAACTCGGGGTCTCAGTGAATTTTTTTTTAAAGAAAATTCACTAATATTAATTTGAGAAAAATAAGTTTTAAGTAACAGTTCTAGAAAATTTGTAGATTAAAAAGTTAAGTTAAAAGCATTTTATTTTTTAAACCATTATTAACAAAGCTATAGGTAAAAAAGTCAATAAATGAATGATAATAGTCGTATAAGTTGTAAACGGTTAGTGATACAAAAAAAATATTTTACAAAAAAGATGAGATATCCAATTATCTACAATAAAGGTCATTACCATTTTTGGCCTAAAGTGCACGGTTATGGAGATATAGGCCGAAACGGTTTTTCTCAAAATGGCGGCACTTCCGCCCTCCTAATTTGTAAGGATTTTGTGTTTTTTACATTCAGTACGTCATTCAGAACCTATCTAACAAAAAAAAACTCCTGTAGTTTAATGCAGAAACAAATTCTCTATTGCCTGTACTAATTGTACACTACTACTACAGCATATTACTAAAATTAATAGTTTAAATTTACACAGACCTTGAAGAACGGTTTTAACGGTCATTTGACAACTTTTTTTCGAGACTGTTGCCATCGATATCTCTCTATTATCAAAAATGCTCGGGAGGCAGCAAGTGCGTTATGGTAGTGATTTTTTATTAAATGCATTGAATGGCTCAATTTTCTATAAACTTAGAAAGTTGAATTTTGGTATGTAGTTAGGTCTTTTCTAAGGCAATATATCTACCAAACTTAATTAAAATAACCTTGTAATTTTCGGAGAATTTTTTTTTCCAATAAAACTCAAAATTTGAATAACTCAATTTTCTCTAAACTTAGAAAGTTGAATTTTGGCATGTAGTAAGGTCTTTCCCAGGGCAATATATTCGCCAAATTTCATTAAAATAGCTTTGTAATTTTTGGAGTCAAAAATTTTTTTCGAAAGAAAACTCCAAATAAAATAAAGGCACTTGCCGAGTTTCATCGGAATCGGTTAGTTATTTTAGCGATTTTTTTTAATTCGTTAATGAGGCGATCTGTGTTTATTTATATATATATATATATATATATATATATATATATATATATATATATATATATATATATATATATATATATATATATATATATCGTACCGATAACTCAAAAAAGAATGGACTGACCTTGATCAAATTTGGTGAGTACCGTCCTTTTGCAAGTAGCTTGAATAAGTTCGTTAGCCAGGAAAATCGGACCAGGTTTTCCCGGAAAATTTTGTGTTTTTTTTTCTAAAAAAATTCATATCTCCGGAAATAACAAAGCAGGGGCAAAATTCGGAAAGCGTGTTTATATTATAAAGAGTGAACTCTACCAAAATTTAGGTCTCTGGCTTTAAAGACAAGGAAGTTATGGGCAGATAAAGAAACAAATTTTGGAGTTTTCCTCAAAACGTCAAACTCGCAATTTTAAACGTCAAAACTGGCAATGTTTTGGCAAAGAACGTGAAACAAATACGGATTGTGAAAAGAAAATGTTGCAAGAAGAGTGTGCTGCAAACCCTGAAGTTTCAGATTCAACCGCACTGTCCTTCATTTTACTAAAATGTTTACAGAAAATTCATTTCGAATAGACCCTTTCTCTGATGCTTTGGCTGTCGGTTTAGTTAAGTTGATGCTTTCACTGTAGGTTTAGTGAAGTTTATGGTTTGACGGTCTATAATTTTTTTTAGCTATTTTTCGTAGAATAAATTCGTTAATGCATTTTTTCATTTTTTTATCGAAATATGATGCGTTTGTACGAAAAAATCTGGATGCAGTAACTGCCTTTTGGTAGTGCATTTTCGGTAAATTTGCAGATTAGCTCCCGAACGCTTTTCAAAAAACTGTTTTCAGAAACCAGGCTAGGATCCACAAACCCCAAGAAAAATTTCTTGTTCACACCCCCCAAGGAAGTTACGGGACCAGGAGTGAGTAGGGGTGCTGAGCGTGGTAGGTAGTAAAAAGGAAATATGAGCAGAAAATGCGAATAAAACCGGCTTGAAAGCTGTCTTTTTCACATCTTGAAGCCATATCCCCCTTAAACCCTGCCTACCCCGCACATCACCCCAATCCCCCCAGGTGTCACAACTTCCTTGGCAGGTATGAACAAGACATTTTTCTTGTGGTTTATGCAGTGAGGGTGGTTGAATGCACGCGAGTGGGAAAGAAAAATCGCCACGATGAAGCAGCCATCCCTAACCCGCCACCCCGGCCGCAAAGTCGAACCGGGGGGGGGGGGGGGGGGTGGAAGGTGTTTTGCTTCGTCGTAGGCATTTTCCTTCCCCCTCATGTGCATTCAACCACCCTCGTTGCATAAACCACAAGAAAAACTTCTTGTTCATACCCCCCAAGGTAGTTAGGTAACCTGGGACGAATAGGGGTGCTGCGCGGGGTAGTCAGGGTTCAATGAGGATATGGCTTTAAATAGACAGCTTTCAAGCAGCTTTCTTCGCATTTTCTGCTCATATTTCCTTTTTACTACCTACCCCGCCTAGCACCCCTATTCACTCCCAGTCTCGTAACTTCCTTGGGGGGTGTGAATAAGAAACTTTTATTGTGGTTTGTGCACCCAGGTGGGGTCCTAGTAATGTTTCTGAAAACATTTTTGTGAAAAGTGTTCGGAAGCTAATCTGCAAATTTACCGAATTTTCATTAAATCCTTCAAATTTCAGTAACTCAATTTGCTATTAACGTAAGCTTTGTTGGTTAGGAAACCAACATTTAAGTTTATTTCCGGAAAATTTTTGTATATTTTCAAACCATAAGTAATTTTGATAAAATATAGTAAATTGTTTCTACTACATAGGCTATACCGGTAATCAGACTGATGCCTGCTCGCATTTGCTATTAAAAACATTTTTATGGAAATTCACTTCCATAACACACTTGCTGCATCCAGACATTTAAAAAATGCTTATATATTTTCAAACAATAAAGTTATTTCGATGAAATATGGTACATTGTTTCTACTATATAGGCAACCAAGTTTGATGCCTGCTTTTATCAAAGAAAGACATTTGCTATTAAAAATATGTAATAAAAATTCACTAAAAGTCTGGAAGCAGCAAATGTGTTATGGTAGTGAATTTTCACAAAAATGTTTTTAATAACTACATGATTTTTTTTAAGAAAGCAGGCATAAAATTTGGTTACCAGTGTGGCGGTGGTTCCGACCGCAGTGTTTCCGTCAACACTACTCTATGTTTCTGCATAAATACTCTTGACAGTTAAACGTTGCGTTACGTTATGCTACAGCCAGCTGTCAAGAACTACGGCATATAAGAGACACCATGCGATCTCTCTCGCTCTCTTCTCTACCAACGCTACAGTGAACACACGTCCTCCACGCTCGGTCAGTTATCTGCTATGTACTCGTGTACTGTTGTAATTGTTATTATATCATAAAGTGTATTATAGTTAAATGTATCATATAGTTTATTCAGTTAGTGAAGTAATAAAGTTATATTAAATGTTTACGTATGGATTTAATATCAACAAGTGCAATTAACATCCATATTGGTGACCCCGTGCCGCAAGCCGAAGATGCCGAGCCTGATGTTCCAGCCGACGTCGCCTACCTTCCATGCACGTGCTCGTGCCTACAACAGGTCAGTCCTTTCTAATTTAAAAATTATCTGATTTTTTTCACAATGGCCGAAGATTCTTCAAACAGCAATATCATGGCAAGGGTTGCAATAAAATTACCTCCTATATGGAGACGTAACGTGAAAATCTGGCAGATGCAGGTTGACGCCCAGTTCGATATATCGCAGATCAGTTCTGAAAAGACAAAATTCAGTCATGTACTCGCTATACTCGATCCTGATGTCGCAGAGTCAATTTGAGACTTTTTACCCAACCATTATCATCAACCCCCTATTCAGATCTAATGAAACGTCTTTTATTAGAATTTGAAGAGTCCGAAAGTCGCAAAATAAATAAACTTTTAACAGAATTAGAATTAGGCGACAGAAAACCATCGCAACTTTTACGCGAAATGAAGATTTTAGCCGGTAGTCAGATTGGAGAGGATTTCCTTAAAATTTTATTTTTAGAACGTTTACCAGTCAACGTTCGTTTAATTTTGGCTTCGAGCAACGATTCTCTAGAAAATTTGTCGGTTATAGCAGACAAAATCGTGGAATATTCCGGAGATAAATACAACGTGGCTGAAATTCAGTCACGCGAGCCCGACAAGCTAGCCAAGTTAGAAGCGCAATTAGAGAAGCTAACAGCATCAGTCAACGAATTGCGAACGCGTTCCCGATCTACCTCCCGAGAAAGACCCAAGCTTTCTCGAAATTCCATAAACACAAATTCCTCAACCTCCACGTGTTGGTATCATGAACGATTTGGCAACAAGGCCAAACGTTGCATCCAACCTTGCAATTTTAAAGCAAAACATGTGTCGGAAAACTAATAAGGCACTCCCTCCACGCGGCAGGAGACGAGAGCCACCTAACACGCCGCCTTTTTATTTTTGATAGACGCTCCAATATGAAATTTCTAATCGACTCTGGAGCGGATATTTCAGTTATTCCACCCACTCACGACCAACGGAAATTTCAATCGAAACGCACCTTGTATGCTGCAAACGGGACCCCTATTCATACCTATGGCGAACAACTATTAGATTTCGATCTAGGTTTACGCCGTAGGTTCTGCTGGCCCTTCACACTTGCCGATATCAAGCAACCAATTAGAGGCGCTGATTTTCTAGCAGAGTTTGCTTTACTTGTGGATATGAAACATAGACGTTTAATCGATACAAAGACAAACCTCTCTAAGACCGGTGCTAACCCACCACCAGGAATTAATTCTAAAATTCATCTCGTAGACCCGACACACCAGTACTTCAAATTGCTACAACAATTTCCTGACCTTTTTAAGGAAACTTCTTCTAGCAACCTTCCAGAGGCTAAGTTCTTCCATACTATAAGTACGGAAGGACCACCTGTCACTGCAAAAGCTAGAAGATTGCCCCCGGAAAAGCTAGCTCAAGCAAAGCTAGAATTCCAGCACATGATAAACTTGGGAATGTGTAGACCCTCCAAAAGTCCATGGTCAAGCCACCTCCACATGGTGCAAAAAAAAAGATGGCTCATGGAGACCATGTGGGGATTACCGAGCACTAAACGCTAAAACAATCACAGACAAATATCCCATTCCAAATTTGCAGGATTTTAATGCCCAGTTAGAAGGCAAACGTATTTTTTCAAAATTAGATATCATTCGCGCTTTCAATCACATCCCCGTAGCACCTCAAGATATTCCCAAAACAGCAGTCATAACTCCATTTGGGTTATTCGAATTTGTTAAAACCCCATTTGGCCTTCGTAATTCAGCACAAACATTTCAAATATATTTACATTCAATTTTAAGACATCTTGACTTTGCCTACTCCTACCTTGACGATATTCTCGTTGCATCAGCCTCTGAAAAAGAACATCAAGAGCATCTAGCAAAACTTTTTCAGACACTTCAAGACAACGGCATCCATATCAATTCATCTAAATGTGAATTCGGAGTGGCCGAAATTTCATTTTTAGGTTTTCGTGTAAATAAATCTGGATTATTTCCACTTCCTGAACGCATCAAAGCTATTACCGACCTACCTCTTACCGATACCATTGAAAAACTCAGAAGATTTCTAGGTCTCATAAATTTCTACCGTCGTTCTCTTCCACGTGCTGCGGAAATTCAGCAACCACTATTCGGCCTCTGCCAGAATCCCAAAAAACGCGACAAACGTAAAATCGAGTGGACTCTTCAGACTCGAGAAGCATTCGAACGTTTGAAAGAGGCACTAAAAACGCTACACTAATAGCTCATCCGTCTTCTTCGCTACCACTGATTCTCCATGTCGATGCTTCTGATTATGCCGTAGGCGCTTCCCTCCAACAACTACTTGATCAAACACTAGAACCCCTGGGTTTCTACTCTAAAAAGCTTACTTCAGCCCAAAAATCTTACAGCACCTACGATTGCGAACTTCTAGCTGCTTATCAGGCAGTTAAATAGTTTAGATATACCCTAGAAGGTCGCCATTTCACCATTTATACGGACCACAAACCTTTGACATACGCTTTTGAACAACGCGTCGATAAAGCATCTCCAAGGCAACTACGACATTTAGACTTCCTAGGTCAATTTACCACAGACATTCGCTACATACCAGGTCCTACAAACATTCCCGCAGACTATTGTTCTCGCATTGAAACAATTTCACTTTCTTCCACTGTGTCACTCCAAGATATTGCGCAAGCTCAATCATCTTGTGAGGAACTCAAACACCTTCTGCAGTCTAAATCTCCCTCATACAAATTTTAAAACATGCCTCTTGACAACCGATTGAATCTTATTTGCGATTCTTCTTCAAAGAAACTTCGTCCATTCATTCCGCTCAAATTTCGCCGAAAGATTTTCGATTCTATCCACAATTTATCTCCCCAGGCATATCAACTTCAGTCGATCTGGTCCAGGATAGATTTTAATGGCCCAAATTGAAACGCGATGTATCTCTTTGGTCTAAAACTTGCATTCCCTGCCAGAAAGTCAAGATATGGAGACACACTTCCAGTGCCATTGGACAATACACACCAGCCATGAGAAGATTCTCGCATATAAATGTTGACATTGTGGGACCATTACCACCATCACAAGGTCAACGCTATTTGTTAACAATAATAGACAGATTTTCTCGATGGCCCGAAGCAATTCCATTGTCAGATATTACAGCAGAAACAGTAGCGAACACTATTTTATCATGCTGGATCTCTCGTTTAGGTGTTCCGCAATACATCATCACAGACAGAGGTAAACAATTCGATTGCCACATTTTCACACACCTCACTAAAACACTAGGTGCAGACCACATCAAGACCACAGCTTACCACCCAGCAGCAAATGGTGTAATCGAGAGATGGCATAGAGTTCTGAAACAGGCCTTGAAAGCTCATATGGACGAAAACTGGGTCGCTAAATTGCCAATTGTATTATTAGGACTCAGATCGTACATAATTCCAGAATATCGCTCAACACCCGCTGAAACAGTCTACGGAGAATCAATCAAACTTCCCACCGATTTTTTCAACAGCACACAAGCTCATGATGTTCCACCACTTATATCTCAGCTGGAAGAAGACATAAGGAAACTTTGACCAGTACCTTTTAAACATCATACTGCAAAAAAGGCATTTGTCCATCCTAAGCTTATGGAAACTCCTTTTGTTTTTGTTCGCATTGATATTCCGCGAAAAACCCTCGAACCACTTTATGACGGCCCCTTTGAAGTGTTATCCCGAACTGACAAAGTCTTCAAAATCAAGAAATCACACGGAGAAGAGACAATTTCTGTTGACCGTCTTAAACACGCATTCATTCTTTGTGATAACGAAAAGACAACTTTCCAGCCTCAGAGACATCCTAGTGAAACTGAAAGTGACAGTGAAAGTCCAACACCTAGTGAAACTGAAAGTGACAGTGAAAGTCCAACACCTAGTGAAACTGAAAGTGACAGTGAAGTTCCCGTTCCCGTTCAAACTACACGCCATGGACGTAGAGTTCGATTTCCACGAAGATACTTGAACTAATAGCGTTGCCACTGAGAGGGGAGTATGTGACGGTGGTTCCGACCGCAGTGTTTCCGTCAACACTACTCTATGTTTCTGCATAAATACTCTTGACAGTTAAACGTTGCGTTACGTTATGCGACAGCCAGCTGTCAAGAACTACGGCATATAAGAGACACCAGGCGATCTCTCTCGCTCTCTTCTCTACCAACGCTACAGTGAACACACCTCCTCCACGCTCGGTCAGTTATCTGCTATGTACTCGTGTACTGTTGTAATTGTTATTATATCATAAAGTGTATTATAGTTAAATGTATCATATAGTTTATTCAGTTAGTGAAGTAATAAAGTTATATTAAATGTTTACGTATGGATTTAATATCAACAAATGCAATTAACATCCATAACCAGTATAACCAACATAGTAGAAACAATGTACAAAAACTAACAAATAATATAGGCGAAAGCATCTCTGAAGGAGTCATTGTTATGGGATCCGTTATCTATTGGTAAAAACGCCGTATAACAATTTTCGATATGCGCCAAAAATATGAAAGGTTGCATAACAAGGGAAATACTCGAAAACGAAGAACAGTATAATATTTTTCCTTACAAACAAACATTATAATTCGATGCAAAATGCAAAGATGCAATAAAATAAGGGGTATTGACGTCCATATAGGGGCTCTTGAGGGTGTCCAACGGAGATTTGTAATGTTCCTTGCATACAGAGCGGATCGGGTGTATCCCGCTACTGGTACACCACAGGCCGATTTACTGTCGAGGTTCTCATTGGAATCTCTGCAGGCTAGGCGTATTTATTCTGCTCTCTGAAAGATGATTTATATCATCAACGACTAATGGACCAGTCTGTGATTAATAAAATAATTTTGTAAGATGCAGCTCAAGACACCCTACAATTAACGTATACAATTACTTCCACATCGTCACGTGTGGAAGTATCGCATCGTCGACAGAAATTTAAAAATTCGCTTTAATGTCGTAAAAAGTATTAAAACATATATAAAACATGATTTGGGAACGAAACTTTTTTTGTCTGTCGGTCTGTATGTCTGTCTGCCACAATAACTTCAGAACGAATTGAGATATCGTCTTCAAATTTGGTATACAGTTAGCACTCGACAAACGACCGGTTCGGATTGTTTTGGGGTCAAATCGCTTCAGGGGGTAGGGGATGGATGGGGGGGTGATTTGGAAAAAATGAAATTTTTTCGTTAAAACTCGAGTAATATAACGTTTTAGGGTTTATTTATTAGAAAACTTTTAATTTCATCAAAAAACTGGTATTCTGTGCTGAAATTAAATTAAGGGTTGAATGTGCGGGGGTGGAATACTGTTGACAAAAATTTCTATTTTTTTGCTAAAACGGCGTAAAAAGCCACAAAACATATATAAAACTTGATTCTGGAACGAAAATTTTTTTGCCTGTCAGGCATTGGACTTTAACCACTAAGTCGTTTCAACGGATGTCTTTCAGATTTTATTTTTAATTTGGAAGAAACTCTGAATATTGTGTATCAAATTACTTAAAATTCACAAAGAAGAAAAATGTCTGTTATAGCTGATATACGAACTTGTCCGCGGTCTTAATACAATGCAGATATGTGCCGAGTTTCCTTCAAATCAGTTGAGTATTTTTTGAGTTGTCGCTCGGATACACACACACACACACACACACACACACACACTATAATAATGTCAGAAATGTGATGTCAAATTTTTGTCTTAGAAGAATTAAAATTTTTGGAGAGATATAGTTGTAGAAAAGTAATTATTTTTATACCAAAGTAAATTTAAATATAAAATGCTAAAGTGGATATATTGGTGATATTTGGGATTGAAGAGGAGATAAGTTCAGAGGAAATTTGGAAAGTGACAGAATAAAATCGTTTGACAGTTTGATTTTTAGAAGAAGTTTAAAATTATGTCATTTGCAAGCACAAGCTAAGCTTTTTTGTGAGACATGCTGTAATTAAGATAAGAATAAATAAATAAGTATATATATATATATATATATATATATATATATATATATATATATATATATATATATATATATATATATATATATATATATATATATATACAGGGTTTGGAACTTGGAGTTTCTAAGGATACAGTGAACAGGACTTTAAGAGAACAGCAATTACATCCATTTGACCTCCAAACAGTGCAAGAACTTTTACCTAACGACCTCGAATTAAGACTATGCTTTTGTCGTTTTATTAATGAAAAGATGGAAAATGATCCAAATTTTCATAGAAATATTTTATATACCGATGAGTGCTGTTGTACAAGAAGGGCTATGAAAAATTTACATAATGAACACATTTATGCTGGCGAAAACCCCCATGCAATAAAGGGTTTGCATTATCAACGTGAATTCAAAATTAACGTGTGGGCAGGAATTATTGACAGATTTATCACAGGTCCTGTCATCTTGCCACGTCGCTTAAATGGTTTAAACTACCAAGAGCATTTAATTAATTTGCCTGATTTATTTAATGAACTTATAATAGCTGTTAGGCAAAACATATGGTCCATGCACGACGGTGCACCACCACATTTCACACTGAACGTCAGAAATCATTTAAATGACAAATTTTGGAATCGATGGACCGGCAGAGGAAACAATGCTCCTGTAAATTGGCCACTTCGCTCACCGGATTTAACGCCCATGGATTACTTTTTATGGGGAACCCTTAAACAGTTGGTATATTCTAGACCAATAAACACCAAAGAAGAATTGTGGGTGCGACTGCAAAATTCAGTAAACATTTTACGGTTAGATGCAGAGATAATGGATAGGGTACAGTTCAATTTTCTCCGTAGAATTGATCTTTGTGTAAACGAAAACGGGGGTCACTTTCAACATTTACTTAAGAGTGTTATACAACAATTAATAATTTAATAAAAGTTTGCGTTTTGGTTTGTTATTGACTTAGTATCCTACTCCTCCTGTTCTTTGCCAGTAAAGTTTTAGTGTTGCTTGTCGATTGGTCCTTAAACATGCTCCAATATTAAGTGGGTGGTGGACGTGCCGCCACCTAGTTGCGGAACCAAGTAGTATGTTGTCACGCCAGCTCCAAATAACACAAAGTGTTAAACAAAAATAGAGACTGTATACAACTAACAATTTAGTAAATTGTTAACCCTGGCCCATTTCTACCCTAATATAGAGACAAAGTATGCAAGGCTAGATGCATTCTCGCAACAATTAGAACCGTAGACCGGTTTCGCTCTTCAGTACAGCATGCTAATTGTAGCAAAAATACACCTATAAAGTAATACGGCTATAGTAGCCAGCGCTTGAACACTAAGTGGATGGTGGACGTGCCGCCACCTAGTTGCGGAACCAAGTAGTATGTTGTATTACTTTATAGGTGTATTTTTGCTGCAATTAGTTTGCCGCACTGAAGAGCTCTAATGAGAGCGAAACCGGTCTACGGTTCTAATTGTTGTGAGAATGCATCTAGCCTTGCATACTTTGTCTCTATATTAGGGTAGAAATGGGCCAGGGCTAACAATTTACTAAATTGTTAGTTAGTTGTATACAGTCTCTATTTTTTAACACTTTGTGATATTTGGAGCTGGCGTGACAACATACTACTTGGTTCCGCAACTAGGTGGCGGCACGTCCACCACCCACTTAGTGTTCAAGGGCTGGCTACTATAGCCGTATTACTTTATAAGTGTATTTTCGCTGCAATTAGTATGCCGTACTGAAGAGCTCTAATGAGAGCGAAACCGGTCTACGGTTCTAACTGTTGCGAGAATGCATCTAGCCTTACATACTTTGTCCCTATATTAGGATAGAAATGGGCCAGGGCTAACAATTTACTAAATTGTTAGTTAGTTGTATACTCTATTTTTTAACACTTTGTATTATTTGGAGCTGGCGTGACAACATACTACTTGATTCCGCAACTAGGTGGCGGCACGTCCACCACCCACTTAGTGTTGAAGAGCTAACTACTATAGCCGTATTACTTTATAGGTGTATTTTTGCTGCAATTAGTATGCCGTACTGAAGAGCTCTAATGAGAGCGAAACCGGTCTACGGTTCTAATTGTTGCGAGAATGCATCTAGCCTTACATGCTCCAATGTAAATTATAAGTGTTGTTGGTCGGTTGGTATTTACACATGCTTCAAACTTCTTGGACCAGTCCTAAGCCTGGATAGTTTGTTGTAGTTACTATGATGAATGTTAGAACGCAATGAAACACTTAAATTCGATTATCACAGAAACGGCTCCTCAAATCAAGATCCACAAGGTATACCTTTTTGAAAGATTACATATCAGGTAATTTAACTTTAAATGTAGACAAAGGGCTGCTGGTGGTGCCCTCTGCGAGGTACATCAAAACTATGATCAAGCATGGATTTTGCATCCTGAAAAACCTCTAAGTGCCAAATTTCATGCACATCCTGTTATTACTAAGATAGATATTTAAAAAGGAGTTTAACAAATAATGACTTCGACACCCTGTATTTTGAAAACTATCAATTGGGCTAGATCCTCATATTTTAGCCTAAGGGATATGCCATAGCATTTTGTACATACCTTTTAGAGACATCCTGTATATATATATATATATATATATATATATATATATATATATATATATATATATATATATATATATATATATATATAGGGTGGCGCATTGAAAACGAAACAGACCGATTTGCGTCCAGAGAATTTTTTTAAGAAACGCTGAAACACGTCAATTTTAATATTGAGGGGGACATGTTTTGACATAAAACTCAAACATGGGTCGAGTGTTACATCATTTGAAAGCTCTTTCTTTTCTGAATTCAGCACACTAATTTTTTTGGAAGTTTTATCAACTCGTTTAAAAATTATTCGCAGTTAGAGTTGCAAGAACGTATTTCATTCACTGTGATAAGAAATGCACTAATTAATCAATTTTTCGTTAAAAAAAACTAAAAAACAAAACCAAACGTTCAAAAATGTTTATTCAGTTGATTAAGTGTTCAAATTGTTGACCACCAGCTTCCATACAAAAGTAAATATAATTTAATTCGTTGGTATATCTACTTTTGTTTAAATTTAAACATACGAATACAGATATTTTTAAACATAAGGATACAGATATTTCCGCCAAACGAAACTATGTTAATTTAGTTGTCGTTTAACCTTCCCAAAATTACTAGAGATGAACACTTTTTAGATAAATTAATAAAGACAGTTCAAATACCTCATCCGGCGATAAAAATGCAATACACTGTAGAATTTGCCTGCGACTAGTTCCCTTCTCGGTCCCGTCTCTTTACCTAAGACCCGGTATATAAGGTGATGTTAGTTTTTAAAGTAGTTAGAACTTTTCATCCTCTGATGACCCTAACTTGGTTAGTGAAACGATCGTCAGGTCTTTTTAAATGTTTTGTGGTGATTTGCGTTCTCCAAGTGTACTCATCGGTGCTCATCACAGGTTCCAATCTTCACTTAGTTCGCTATCACACGCTAAAAAATTAATAACTAGTTGCGTTTAATTCTTGATAATGAGAAAAAAAATCTTAATGTAGGAGATGTTCAAAATCTTAATGTAGGAGATGTTCAAAATTCATGCCTCGCACGTCTTGGCAGCATCCTAAACGTAGATATACATGCCTTCTAACGTTAATCAGCATCTGAGGCGTGACCAAAGAGGTTGTATATGTTAGAGGGAACAAAGCCGAGTTTGCAGCCTGTCGATTTCCCACTCCTGTCACCGTCCAATCACAAACAAAATTTTGAATAACGCGCTAATGTGTTTTGTTTTGATTCGTTCCCCCAACCGCTCTTGAAGTTATTGTCAGCTGTCAACAAGTATTTGAAGTGTTTGTTGATTTGCGATTAGAGGTTATCTTGTGTGTTTTGCCGTTTTTTAGCAGTGTTTTAAGAGTGTAAAAGTTAAAAAATGCCAAGGTGTATTGTGAAGAACTGTATGTACAATAAAAGTGCCAATTATGAAAAGGATAAAGCAACTGTGCATTTATTTCGGTAAGTTGTTTACATGTCTTCTGTTTCCTTGTTTGGCGCCAAATGTTTATTGGTTTTCACAGGTCCGTATTTACACATTGTATTGCTTTTGTTAAATCTTTAGCATTTATTATTGTCAATTGTGTTTTTTCAAGAAATAAAATCTTAATAATGCATTATTTATTGAATATTTGTAATGAAATTAGGCATTTTGTTTGGCAATTATTATTTGAATTAGATGTATTTACCTATGTAGTTCCAGTAGAAGCAGAAAAAAAGTAGAATAGTTTTGTTTTATCTATTACTGCATCTTTCTAGAGGTTCAGTCACTGATAAAGTAGATAATTTGAAATATTATTTTCAGATTTCCCAAAGCTGGTGAAAGATACGAGGCTTGGAAACGAGCATTAAATTTAAGCGATGAAGATATTTTTATGAACTCAAATGTGTGCAATTTACATTTTACCGAGGAATCTTATGATTTAGAAAAATCACCTTTTGCAGTATACTTAAAAAAAAGTTCTATACCTGTATTGGTAAGTACTGAATCAAGGTTATTAATTTATGTAACTATTAGTGATATATATATATATATATATATATATATATATATATATATATATATATATATATATATATATATATATATATATATATATATATATATATATATATAGCCAAACAGCGGTTTTTCAATGGCACTGATATCAGTGATGGCTATTTTTAAATAACAGGGACTTTAAACAGCTACTGCGATTGTGGTTTAGCCATTTACAATGCTGCATGTGCGTATGCTATTATTTTAAAGACTTACAAGGTGTTAGTGTTAACCGCTTAATTGAAACCACAATATGATCTTCAGATAACTTTTAAATTATATATTAATTTTAAAACTACTCAGATTTTTACTATTAATAGAAGTTCTATAAAATTAGCATATTACAAGAATATACGATGAGAGAAATCTACATATTATTTTAATTTTAATATAATGAAAAAGTTGGAAGGCATATATATGCTACAGTTCGGTGCTGCTTTAATTCTAGATTCAGCAGGTTTTTCCATGATATAATGACTTACAAGATATATGATATTGCGCATATGCCCCGTCCCCTCCTATGACATCACATGGTGAGTAACGTTATAGAAGGCCAACTACACACTTAACACAAAGTCATTCGCAATCAAAAAGTTTCTATACGTCACTTTAATGTGGTTGAAGTTACATTCCATTCCATTTTTATATTACATATATATATATATATATATATATATATATATATATATATATATATATATATATATATATATATATATGCACAAGTGAAGTATAATAATTAAGGGGAGCCCTGAATTAGCATTGGTGATACACAAACTTAAAAAGTAGAGAAGACGTTCGTAGACATTTACAGGGGGCCTTAACATTCATAAACTTGATTTGATCATCATGTCACATAATCATAGTATAGTATTCTGATCTTAAAAAGTTAATTCCAACTGTATGCACTCAAATATCAGTAAAATACCTAATTTGTTAAGGGGTTGTGATGAACCGTCAAACTCCACTGTACGACAGCATATTATTATTGCATTGGACTCACCACATGACGCCATGCGCGTGACGGTTCTAAAAATAGATAGTCTCATTATCATATCTCGCGTTATTTGTATCATGAGTTTTTCGTTTTCTACCTATAAGAAAAGGAGAAATGTTGTATTCTAATAATGGCGAGAAGGAAAGTATACAGATACTTCTACTCGCTCGCACAAACTGCGATTGCGTGTATTATGAATACAGCAATTGCTGTTTGTCATGGAGTTTTTAGTATAAGATGAATTTCATAGAAATAATTACTCTAATGATTTGTGTAAATCTCGGTTTTCACAATCGCTGTTGTTTTGTGTTTTAATAACAGCTACTAACAGCGATCTTTTAATAGAAGCGATTAAATCACCGGTAGCTATATATCGCTCATCTCTAGTAACTATGCTACTAATTACATTCACGTAATATATTGTTATGATATTTATCGTAATTTAATTAGCCCTGCAAATTTACATTAATGGTATTCGTTTCAAATTTATTTATGCAGGTAACAAACAAGCCATCAACACAAGTCGTTTTTGGCGAGCAGCCAATGACTGATATAACTGCTATCAATGTGCCATTTGCAGCTAACCCGTCAACTAGTACTTGGTCTGGTAGCAATGTACCTGTAATGGATTATTCTCGGCCATCAACAAGTGCTGGTTTTTATGAAGAGAAAACTGTTGTAGAGGTACCGCAAAGATCGTTTAGTAGTTTAGGATTTGCTGAAATGAAAACACCTTCAATGCCACCCACTTTGAAGGACATGGTGAGTTAAATTCAGTTTTTGCCGTTTATGAAATCAGTATAATTTTAAAAAACCTAATATGTTATTCCATCACATTTTATATGGTGTTTAAGTTTGTATAGTCCATGATTAAATAAGTTAGAAACAACTGTTTTGCAATTTATCTCAACCACTATTAACCAAAATGTGTTGTTGGAAATTTTGTTTATATATTCATTTTACTTGAGAAAATAAATGGTTTATCACTGAACATTTTTTATAGGTTGTTACACCGCGCAAACGTAAACTGAAGAAGCAGTTATTCGATGCACGAAAAAAAATTAAACGGCTCAGCAGTAGTGTTCATCATTATAAGAAGAGAACAGCAACCCTTGCGAATATAATCAAACAACTAAAAGGTAAAGTAACCGACGAAACATTAGAAACATTAATGCAAATAGGACCTAATGAAGAATTTTTACAAAGACAATTAGGTCGTAAACATAAGTATGAAAATCAACTTAAAGCTTTTTCTCTTACGCTGCATTATTACTCTCCCAAAGCTTACAGTTTTGTCAGAAACACATTTAACTCGGCTCTTCCTCATCCAAAAACTATATCTAGATGGTATCAAAGCGTTAATGGGGAAGCTGGTTTTACGTCAGAGGTGTTCAACTTATTAAAGTCAAAATCAGAAAGCACAAATGGAAAACTTATATGTTCTTTAGTCATAGATGAGATGGCAATTCGCCAACATATAGAATGGGATGGGGTAAAATATTATGGGTTTGTAGATTTTGGTATAAATCTTGAGACCGATTGTAACCCTGTAGCCAAAGAAGCTCTTGTTTTTATGCTTGTTAGCATTAATCAATCATGGAAGCTTCCTCTTGGATATTTTTTAATCGACTCTTTAAGGGGTACACAAAAACAAAATTTGGTATTACAGTGTTTAACGCTACTAAATGAGTCGGGCATATACGTGGTCTCAATAACTTTTGATGAGGCAACAAATAACCTAACGTTAGCAAAAGAACTTGGCTGCGATTTGAATTGGAGGAACATTAACTCTACGTTTGTTGATCCTAGTTCAGGTAGGAAAATTGCAGTCTTTTTTGATCCATGTCATATGATCAAACTGATAAGAAACACATTAGGCGATAAAAAATTAATAATTGATGAGAATGGGGAAAATATAAAGTGGGATTATTTAGTAAAATTAAATGAGTTACAGGATCAGGAGGGCGTTCATTTGGCAAATAAATTAAGAAAATCGCATATATTTTATACAAACCAAAAAATGAAGGTTAAATTAGCCACACAACTTTTTAGCCACTCAGTGGCACACATTCTTTGGAATATTGCAATGAAGTTTTACATCTTGAGGAGTTCAAAGAATGTGAGGGAACTGTGAAATTTATCCGACTTATAAACAATTTATTTGACATTCTTAATTCTAGAAATTTAAACAATTCAGATTTTAAGAAAGCAATAAACGCAGAAAATTTTGAAAACATTAATGTATTTTTAAAAGAGCTATCACAATATTTAACGTCACTTAGGATAATTGATGGACCGCTTCTGTGTGAGAGTGGTAGAAAAATGGGTATAATTGGCTTTTTATTTTGCATACAAAGTTTGCAATTTGTTTATAAAACTTTAATTGCCGACAATAATTTTTTGCTGTATTTTCCCACTTACAAAATCAGTCAGGATCATATTGAGCTTTTTTTTGGGCAAATTAGATCCATGGGAGGCTATAACAATAACCCATCAGCAAAGCAATTTAAAAGTGCATATAAAAGGATGATGGTGCATCTTGAATTAAAAGATTCATTTAAAGGAAATTGTATCCCTTTGGAAGCAATTCCTATTCTGTCACCCATTGAGGTAATAAATAAAACTTGTGGGCGAGAACGAATATCTGAAGAACCAGATGAAGACATGAGTCAAATAGATAATTTTGACGACGACACAGTTCTTCAAATATTAGATATGAATATATCAGAGTTTAAGAAAGAAGTCGTGACATATATATCTGGCTATGTAGTAAGGAAAATAACAAAAGCTCTGAGATGCGAAGAATGCGCGGGTGAACTTGTTGGGGAGAGGTCTGTGTTATTAACATCGTTTATAGATCAGAAAGACAAAGGTCAACTCCTCACATACCCATCTGACGATGTAATATCTATTTGCACTATTGCAGAAAAAGTTCTTCAAACATACTTAAATGAATCTGCGGTGATTATAAATGTAAAGGAAATAAACATGCGAATATTAAAAACTATAATAAACCAAAACAGCATATTTAAAAAACTTGAAGTTCACTTTCGAGAACAAAATCTTTTGACTTGCCATTATGGCCATCTAATTAAACTAATATCTTCTATGTATGTTTCTATTAGAATACATCATTATAACAAAAATCTATTTGATAAAAGTAGAAGTTTAAGGGCTGTTTATAACAAACTTCTCTTATTTAAGGGCCAATAATTCAGTGTACATTTCAAGTACTCGTATGTCCTTCAAATAATGTTATCGGAAAGTTATTATGTCTTATAATATGACCAATAAATTTTAGCTTCCTCTCTATTTCTTTGAGCAACCCTCTTTATTCTTTCACCTCTCCTAGCACACTTTGAAGCGTCTTTCTATCAACCTGCACTGTCTTTGAAATTTTTCTTGTCTACATTTCAAAAGCTTATATTCTCTTCATATCCTGCTTAACTACAGCCCAAGTTTCCGCCCCATACATTACCATACTCCATACACGTACGACTTGCATTTGTTCCTCATGTACAGGTTAAAATGTTTATTAGTGAGAACAGTACTGTGGTTATTGAATGCTTGTTTTGCCATCGCGATCCTCTTCAGACCTTTCCTACACTTACCATCATCTGTGATAATACTTCCAATCAATTATTTGAAATAATCTAATAAATCAAGCGTCATGTTCTAAGATTTAAAAGCTACTTTTGTATTTGTATAGGTATTCAAAATTTGTGAAATGCACACGTAACGCAATCTACATCGATCAAACTTCTAGAAATTTTAACACCCAATACAAAGAACATATTTTTGCATTTAGAAATAACCATGCTGACAAATCTACATTTGCAAAACATATTATTGATACCCAACATAGACCCACAGTAAATAACGGCATAAAACCACAACATTTTTGTCATGACAAGTGTAAACTAGACTTGTTTTAAGCTTTAGAAGTAAAAAAGCATATACACGACAATATTTAGGATTTCTGAGATATTCTTCTTCCTAATTAAATAAATCAGACAACATAAATCTAACTATTTTTTCCAAAAAGTTGTTATAAGACATGATGTGTGTCGATATTTTCATTGTATAGTCTGCTTTATTAATGTGTTTGTTTAGTTATTTTATTGTTGTAATTGTTATTATAGTTATTACTGTTATAGGTTTCTTCTATCTTTATGTTAAATATTGATATACATCACATAGACATTTTAAAGGCGTCATCCGTCATATTTGTTTTACTTTATTTTCACTTTTAAAGATTTTTTTGATTATAACATCATAAAATAGCAACAGATCTTTATTTGTAATTGTCATGATTTCGTATTAATTCAATTTTTTTCTGTCTGAGGATACTATCAAGCAGCAAAACCAGTAACAGAGACGTTGAAGAACATCTAGAATTCAGAAGGGCCACTTGCTTCAGTTAGCTTACGCGCTGGCTACGTCCTTCACCTACAAAAACGAAAACCAACAGTGAAGCCAGAGAAGTAGTCTCCAAGTCTGTATGAAGTATGGACCAGTTTCACGAAGTAAGGGCAACAGCAATCAATGAAATTAATCTCTATTTCTTTAAAAAAGACAAGGAATGTTAACATTAATTTGTAAACAGTACAATGTACTTTATGTTGTATTTTCTTCTGTTGTTGAAATAAAAACTATTATTATTTATCTAACCTTTTGAATATAAAACTTTATCCAATATATTCATCCAACAATTTATCCAACCAATAACCCAAAAAATATTTCACTGATTTGGAGAAAATTTTGGAATTAAGCTTATTTTGCTAATGGCTTGGATGAGTTCGTTCATCAGATCTTAACACATAGTTTTTCCTAACAGAAAATTAAATATATTTTTTTAAACGCAATAGCTTTCAAATTGTTTAAGTGATTGGAACGAAAATTTACAACTTAAAATAACATACAGAGATGTGGTTGTGTACCAATTTTCAAGTCTTTTGATCAAAGAAAAATGAAGTTATTCGAAATTAATAATAAAATAATCCTCGACATCACTTCAAATTCTGTAATGCAATATCTACAATGTTGGACAAAGGCAGAGCAATACAGCTACCTGTACTGTTATGCTATTTAAATAAATTGTAGATAAAATCTAAATAATGGAAGTCACAACCATTGCCAGATGTCAAGATGTTGCTGACCGGGGTTGCCCGATCTTCAGAAATTTCATGTAGTTAAACCTTTCATGTATAAACATATGAAATTTTTACAACTTCTGATAATAAAGAAAACATTTTATAAAATTTAATTTTATCAGTCAGTTAAAAAATACTGTGTTTAATACCTGCAAATTTCGAATTACCCATTTCTCATGATTTTCAACTTAGGTATCCCTCCGATCATAATTTACTCTATTCGACAACTTTGTTAGACTGCGTATGTGCTGAAGCTCAGCTGTCATTTGTCATTGTGTGGTAGTGTTATTTATTGACAATATCAAATTGGAAATTTAGGACAGTAGAAACAGACACCATAAACAAAGAAGAAATTGGAAATTTAGCCTCTAGTGTAGGTTTTTGACATGATACCATTACTAGAGAGATATGATAATGTGGCAGCATAATAATATTATGCTAATGCTGTGGTACAGTCAGTTTGGCGTTTCATCACATCTCGTAACACACCAGCTGTTGTGTGCATACAGTTAGATGTAATTTTTTATTATCAGAATACTACTGTAACATGATGAAATCAAGTTTATAACTGTTAACATACTGTAAATAATTTCTTCACTTTTCAAGTTTGTGTTGCTGCAATGTTAATTAAGGGTTCCCTTAATTATACGCATATTGTGCGTATAAATGTAATATAAAAAAAAATGAAAATGCAAGTGAACCTATTTAATTTAGCTCTGTATTCTACATTATCTGAAAAAGACATTATAGGCGACGAAGTAGAATGTAATTTCGGTAAATTTGCAGTTGACTGCATGAGGGTTTTAGATATTTTTTTCCAGCAACATGCTTAGAACCTTCCTCGGCCACAAGGCAAATTTTCTGGCAAACAACCCCCAAGAAAATTAAGGGACTTTGAAAACATGCGTTTTTCACATTTTACAGCAATACCTCCTTTAAACCCTGTCTACCCCATATTCGCCCAGGTCCAGCAACCTTCTTGGGGGTTGCTCACAAGAAATTTTTCTTGTGCTTTATGCTTTGAAGGTAGTTGTATGCATGCACAAGGGGAAGGAGAACCCCCCGAATTTTTGGGTGAGGAGCAGAAACCCTCTTCCTCCTGGGGGTTCTTCTCCTGCATGCATACAATCACCCTCAATGCATCAACCAAAGGATTTTTTTTCCAGCTTTCTAGTGTATTTTTCTAGAGTATATTTCCTGTTTATCAATTGCTTTGTTTGAGTTTTGTATCCAAATTACTCTATAAATATATGTCATAGATCATGTTTTTGCTTGTCCTTCTTTACCTTGTTTTACTGTTCCTAATTAAATAAATTAATTTTCATAACTTTTAATATAAGGCTAAATCTTACAGCTTATATAAATATATTATTTAATATTGTTATGAAAATTCACTATCATAACGCACTTGCTGCGTTCCGAACCTTTTTAGGTTACCTATTTATACAAAAGCTTAAGAAATTCATGAATAAGCATTACATTTCAATGATTGAATAATTTCAGTTTTATTTCTAACCAAACTAAAAATTCCTAAATACGTCCCTGACGTTTCTCCCACTCAAGTCACCGAACTCCGCCCAGTTTGGAAAAGTGTACAGGCTTCTTGTATTGCAAAACTGCACCTTTGTTACCTCTATCCCTTACAACCTCTTTGGGCGTGACCGACCTAAAATTTGGTTTGGTTTCTACGGAAACAAGTGTGCTTAAGCTGAACAAAAATCTCTTAAAAACCACAAATCACCCTGTATGTTAAACACAAGCGGCCAGAGGACATTTTTATCTGTTGTTCTGTTAAAAAGTTAATTAAGTACACAAACATATTTTTGCGGCTTGCTTGATAATTTATATCAGACAAGGATTTTATTGTTCCCACCTCGTATATGTATATGTATGTGTGAGTGTAGTACATCCTTGTAAAATGGTGAGGATAATTCGTACGTACTCTCTCACATAAAAACCTAAATGACAAACATGGCTAAACAAAAGGTACTCGAAAATGAATATATCTCTGTCATTATCTAATATAACTAAATGGGCTTATCAGCAAGGCAATCGATTTCAACTTCTAATTATGTCTTAATGCAGAGTAATTTATAATCTTGAGGAAAAACTATATAGAACGACCAATTTACAATCATTTATAGTATTAGTCAATTTTCATATGTATTTATATATATATATATATATATATATATATATATATATATATATATATATATATATATATATACAAGGTGTTTAAAAATGATGGTCTATGTTACAGGTGCACATTCAGCACAAAAAAAAGACTATTTTTTTATATAAACATGGGTCTGCAAATGTTTAGTTTTTTAAATACAGCGTGTTAAAGTTATTTGTCTTTGTCAGTTTTTCACGAATAAGTCCGAGTCAAATTAAAATTTTGACGTGAAAATTGGCATGTGGGGTTTTCGATGGCAAGAAATTTAATATTGTTAATAACACTGCTCACAGAGGGCGCCACCTATAAGACATGGCTTGCATTCAATTGGCTATAATTTTTTGACACCCAGTAATATCGACCACCTACCGTATAGCTACATTGCGGCCCTTATCAATTGTAAGCAAAAAATCTATACCTGATTTAAATCTCTCAAACACACCATTTTCGAGATATTCCAATTTTTGTATGTCGATGTCGCTCAAAAATTAGTTCTGCGACAAATCATAGGAATACACTTTTCACCTTTTAATTGCTATCAGTATGTATAAACTTAATTTTCTTATTCTCTAGTTCAAAATTAAAATCCTACCAGAAAAAAGAACTGACAAGACACAATCATGAAGATAAAATAAAAAGCCATGATAACAAACTTTGAACAAACCATTTAACAAAGTGGTTTCAACCGTTACGGGACTTGACTTTTGCGTTTTCGTCGTGACATATACTACATTTGACTTTTACGTTTGAGACTACTCACTGTATTTAAGTAATTAATTGTATTGTCCGTAATTTTTTTGAATAAATATGGAAGTATTTACCAACAATGAACTAACAGACATGCATGTTATGTATTCACGGGGTTTTGGTAACTGTTATGAGGCGAAACGACTGTATGAAGAAGTCTTCCCAAATCGGAGAATTCCAGACAGAAGGATGTTTCAACGGATTGACATCCGTCTGCGAGAAACAAGTACATACTTACATTATCTAATACATCGATCTGTCTCTTTCGAATATATATTTTTTACCAGGTACCCTAATAAAGTTACTGCTGATCGAGGCAGACCACGAAGTGCACGAAATCCTGATTTTGAAGAGGCTGTTCTGGATGAAATTGCACAAAAGACAAAAATAAGTACTAAGAAAATGGCCAATCATCTGGGAGCATCCAATGCAACAATATGGAGAGTTCTTCACGAGCAACAATTGCGTCCATATCACATCCAACGTGTGCAGGCACTATCGCCTGAAAGAGATTTTATACCTCGCCTACAATTTTGCCAATGGTTTCTTTAACATAATAATGTAGAGAACTTGTTGAATTGTGTATTGTTCACTGACGAGTCTGGATTTAGGCGCGACGGGATCGTCAATTTTCGTAACAGCCATATTTGGGCTGACGAAAATCCCGACGCAGTTTTTGAAAGGCATCATCAACAGCAATTTTCTTTAAATGTATGGGCTGGAATTGTAGGGTGTAATTTGATAGGACCATTTTTTTTACCTCACGGACTTAAATGCTACAACTTATCTTCAATTCCTGCAAAATCAACTAAATGTGTTATTAGAAAATGTACCTCTTGACAGAAGACATAATCTGTGGTTTATGCATGACGGAGCTCCCCCACATTTCGCTCTAAATGTCAGAAATTACCTAAGCAATAATTTTGGACGCAGATGGATCGGACGTGGTGGACCTCAGCCATGGCCGGCTCGATCCCCTGATTTAAATCCTATGGACTTTTATTTATGGGGGCATCTCAAAAGTATTGTTTGTGAAGCAAATATTGAAAATGTTGATGATCTGCAGCAAAGAATTATACTTGGATGCGAACAAATTAGAAATACACGAGAAATATTTCACAGACTACGACGTTGTATGCTCCGCATAATACGAAAGTGTATTGAAGTAGAGGGTGACCATTTTGAACATTTATTGTACTCAGGTATCATAAAATGTCATAAACTTTTTTATTTGTTGTTTTATTTGTTGTTAAAATTTGCAGACAATACAATTAATTACTTGAGAAAAATTAATTTTTGAGCGATATCGACATACTAAAATTGAAATATCTCGAAAATGGTATGTCTCAGAGATTTGGATCAAATATATATTTTTTGCTTACAATTGATAAGGGCTGCAATGTAGCTATACGGTAAGTCGATATTACTGGGTGTCAAAACATTACAGCCAATTGAATGCAAGCATAGTCTTACAGGTGGCGCCCTCTACCAGCAGTGTTATTAACAATAACATATTTAAATTTCTTGCCTCCAAAAACCCCCGCATGCCAACATTCACGCCAAAATCTTATTTTGACTCAGACTTATTCGTGAAAAACTGACAAAAACAAATAACACGCTGTATTTAAAAAACTAAGCATTTGCGGACCCTTGTTTATATGAAAAAAAAGACTTATTTTTTGTGCTGAATGTGCACCTGTAACATAGACCATCATTTTTGAAACAGCCTGTATATATATATATATATATATATATATATATATATATATATATATATATATATATATATATATATATATATATATATATATATATGTGTATGTATCACACCGGTAACTCAAAAAATAATGGGCCGATTTTGATAAAATTTGGCATGTACCTTTCTTTTGTAAGTGGCTTGGATAAGTTCGTTAGCCACGAAAATCGGACTAGATTTTCCGGGAAAATTTTGAGTTTACTTTCGAAGAAAATTTTCATCTCAAAAAATAAAAAGTTCGGGACGCAGCAAGTGCGTTATGATAGTGAATTTTCATAAAAATGTTTTCAATAGCAAATATGTGTTTTTTTTTCAGAAAGCAGGCATCAAATTTGATCACCAGTATAACATATATAGTAAAAACAATGTACCATGTTTCATCAAAATAACTTTATTGTTTGAAAACGTACAGAAATTTCCGAAAGTAAACTTAAATGTGTAACCGAAAAAATCCGTTTCTTGGTCAACCTTATAGATTAATAGCAAATTGAGCTGTTCAAATATGAAGCATTTAATCAAAATTCGCTACCATAACGCACTTGCTGCGTCCAGAATTTCTTAACTTACAAACATGCATTATATTTCGATGGAAATTATAAAACATAGGGCGTTTTCGACAACAAAAAAATTTGTATCACCAACGACTTATGGGCCACCCTGTGATTGTAGCAATAATTTTTTAAGATGTAGCTCAAGACACCGTATAATTAATGTATACAATATTTTTTCATATCTTGTATAATAACGGATATATTGAGCTTTATTGATTTTTTACGGAAATTCGACCCAAATTATATACCATTAAACGATAAACTATATAGCTAAGACTACTGCCAAGCATCAGAGAAAGGGTCTATTTGAAATGAATTTTCTGCAAATATTTTAGTAAAATGAAGGACAATGACGGTTGCAACTAAGACATCAGGGTTTGTAAAACATTCTTCTTGAGACATTTGATTTCCATAGCCCGTATTAGATCGAAGTTCTTTGCCTAAATGTTGCCAATTTTGACGTTTAAAATCGCAACTTTAACGTTCACTAAAAGCTGTGGCAACCAAATTTAATAGGTAGGTTTACGATATAAAAGGTAAACTATACACCAAAATTTAGATTTCTGTGTTACAAGAAAAAAAGTTATAAGAAAATATTTGGTGCCAGATCACTTCTATGAAAATTCACTACCATAGCGCACTTGCTGCGTCCAGACTTTTAATAACATCACCCATTCTCAAACAGAAGAATTTTGTTTTGTCCTTGCTGCCTGTGACGCGAACCCAATCTGGGAAGGGAAGTGTCAATGTTGACCAGCCGATGTTAGCAGGTTTGCAGAATCACGTCGGCTCTTGAAATGTTTTAATTTGTGTCAAATAAACAAGCTTCTTTTGACTGATTTCGTTGTAAACATACATGATCAATAGCCGATTTACTTTTCAACCTTGTTTTAACCCAATTAACTGCAATTTCCGATAAGAAATTGTAAAAATAAAAGCATTACTCAATTAGAGCAGCTGCATAATTAAAAGGCAGTGACCCCGAGGTATTTGGTGTATTATGTCAAGGTTTCTATATATTGATTAAGCATTATGTATACAGTCAGGTTCAAAAGTATGGAAACACCTAGATATCTCTTCGAACGCTCGTTACTATGATTTTCCACATAAGTACACTTGGAGAACCCAAATCACCACAACACATTTTAAAAGACCTGACGATCATTTCACTAACCAAGTTAGCGTCATCAGAGGATGAAAAATAATTTTCTCTGATGACGCTAACTTGGTTGGTGAAACGATCGTCAGGTCTTTTAAAATGTATTGTGGTGATTTGGGTTCTCCAAGTGTAATTATCAGTGCTCATCACAGGTTCCAATCTTTACTTAGTGAATTTTCCACATGTCAAATTTATATTTGATATTGGCATTCTTGCTACGTTTCTCCTTTTCTCGGCAATTATACCAACTTTTAGTGAATTTTCGGTTCCCATTCCAAATTCATGTTTGATATGGGCATTGTTGCTATGTTTTTTTTTTTCAGGAATTACCTCAACTTTTAGTGAATTTTCTTTAAAAAATTTCACTAATGAGGAGATCCCGACTTTTGAATTTTGAAAAAATTTCTTCAAATGAGCGCTAATTAGGCCCCCCAGAACACATATCCGGGGTCAGTTTCAATTTTTATATATATATATATATATATATATATATATATATATATATATATATATATATATATATATATATATATATATATATATATATATATATGTATCACACCGATAACTCAAAAAATAATAGGCCGATTTTGATTAAATTTGGTGAATAAATTATATATAATAATAAAATAATAAATAATAAATCAAAATGTCAAAATTGTTGTGTTGTAATTAATATCAGTATTTTGGAAGAATTTTCTGGTTTAATAGGGGGAGTTATTGTAAAATGAGAGCTGAACATTTAGAGTGGTAGTCCAATTGTTAGTGACAGAAAGGAAGTTCAAAATTATTGACTATTTAACAAAATTGTAAATGTGACAGTAGCAAGATTTGGCAGTTCCCTTTAAGCGAGTCAGAAATCAAAATTGTGTTTATTGCAAGCACAAGCATTAGGCTTATTTGTGAAACACATTGTAAAATTATGTACTAATAAATATGCTATGCTATATATATATATATATATATATATATATATATATATATATATATATATATATATATATATATATATATATATATCTCCGACCGATAACTAAAAAAATAATGGACCGATCTTGATCAAATTTGGTGAGTACCTTCCTTTTGCAAGTGTCTTGGATAAGTTCGTTAGCCAGGAAAATCTGCCCAGGTTTTCCCGGAAAATTTTGTGTTTTCTTTCGAAAAAAAATTATATTTCCGAAATTAACAAAGTCAGGGCAACCAAATTTGGTTTATTATTTTTTTATTATTACATCCTTATAGGTAAGTTACCCACCAAAATTTAGCTATGTAGGTCAAAAGACAAAATAGTTATAGGCATTTAAAAAAAATGGGGTTTTCCTCAAAACATCAAAGTTGCGTTTTAAAACGTCAAAATCGGCAACATTTAGGAAAATAACTTGAATCTAATACGGGCTATGGAAATCAAATGTCTCAAGAAGGATGTTTTACAAACCCTGAGGTCTTAGTTTCAACCATCATTGTCCTTCATTTTACTAAAATGTTTCTAGAAAATTCATTTCAAATAGACCCTTTCTCTGATGCTTGGCAGTAGTCTTAGCTATAGAGTTTATCGTTAAATGGTATATAATTTTTGTATAATTTTCGTAAAAAATCAATAAAGCTCAATATATCCGTTATTATACAAGATATGAAAAAAATCTTTATACATTAATTATACGGTGTCTTGAGCTACATCTTAAAAAAATATTTCTACAATCACAGGCTGGCCCATAAGTCGTTGGTAATACAAATTTTCTTTTTTTTTTTAATCAAACACGCCTTATGTTATTGCATTTTCCATCGAAATATAATGCATGTTTGTAAGAAAAGAAATTCGGGACGCAGCAAGTGCGTTATGGTAGCGAATTTTGATCAAATGATTCATATTTGAATAGCCCAATTTACTATTAACCTATAAGGTTGACCAAGAAACGAGTTTTTCCGGAAACACTTTAAGTTTATTTTTGGAAATTTTTGTACATTTTCACACAATAAAGTTATTTTTATGAAACATGGCACATTGTTTTTACCATATAGGTTATACTGGTAACCAAAATTGATGCCTGCTTTCTTAAATAAAAAGAAAACACACATATTTGCAATAAATACATTTTTATGAAAATTCACTACCATAACGCACTTGCTGCGTCCAGAGTTTTTTCTATTTTAAATGGCTTATTCTATTATTTTTTTTAGATTGTCCCCTTCATTCTGAACAACTTTAATATGACATGTCATATTCCTAACTGAACTTGTTACCGAGTTATGGTTAAATATCACTGGCAAGTAGTGAAAATAAAATAAATCCTAATTTAAATGTTTTTAATACAATAAAGGAAAAAGAAAAATAAAACTCAACAGATTTTAAAAATGTTGGCCACATAGTTCTTGGCAATACCCTAATTTATTTTCATAAGAATTGTACACTATTATTATACGGCATATTATTAAAGTTAATACGTTAACCTTACACAGACCTTGAAGATCGATTTTAGAGTTCCTAGTAGGCGCACATTTGAAGAATTCTTTGGAACGTATTACCATCGTTATCTCTATTATAAAAAAAACCTTCCTTCTAACTTCTTTTGAGAACAATGCCCAAAACTCAATTGTCTATGAAGCTAAAGAACTAAATTTTGCTATATCTGTAGATAGTGTAAGTCTCTTTAAAGGAAACTTGTATTACAAATTTCATTAAAGTTATACAGAAGATTTCCAGAAGGAAACTTAACTCATATTAAAAAAAGTAAAGTATCTGCCAAATTATACACCTACCAGTTATTTTTCCTTCTTAGTCGCCAGTATGATTATGTTTTAGTCCAATCCAATTAATTTCAACAACACACCACGAGGGCTTACAGCCTAAATACTATCGTAACGTGGGTGTCGACAAGGAGGAAAGAGGCAACTTGTTAATTCTGGACTTGAAGGTTTGGAGCTTCGGAGGTGAAGGAAAAACATGCGCCGGCAAGGAATTCCACAACTTGGAAGTCATCGAGACAAAAGAGCGGGCATAACAAGATGTTCTATCTCTGGTGACCTGGACAGTAAAAGGGTGCATTCGCTCTGTTCCACTGGTAGATCTGTTGGGGGCAGCAGGTGGAGGAACTATGGAAGAAAGCTCTTCTGAGCAGTGCCCGTGCAGATATCTATAAAAGAGAGAGAGAGAGGTCACGAACGGCACGTCGGTGGGCAAGGGATGCCAGCCTTTAGGTGAGGGTAGGGTCACCAATAAGACGTATAGCTCTCTTCTGAATTGAGTCCAGGATAGCGAGTGTAGAAGCGTCGGCAGCACCCCATATGTGGGAGCAGTATTCGAGGTTTGGCCTTATTTGCGAAGTATATAAGGTATAGAGATTAGCTGATGAAAAGCATTTGCGAGCCTGGTAGAGGAAACCTAAGTTTTTAGCAGTCGCTTCTGCAATTGATGTGACATGTTGGTGTCAATTGAGATTTCGATCCACATAAATGCCAACAAGTGAAAATGAATCATTACTTTGAATAACTTGGTTGCTCATTGTGATGGGTCTAGGGCTGGTGTATCTTTTATGAGAAAAAAAGCAAGACTGAGATTTGGTGGGGTTGAATTGTACAAGATTTATACTTCCCCAGTCTAATATTTTTTGGAGATCCGCGGAGACAGAACCCTCCATGAGTCTGCGATCCTCATCTAATTGGGACAAAGAGACAGGCTTAGAATATTGTATATTTGAGTGGAGGGTGCTGTCGTCCGCGTAACTGTGAACTGGGTTGTATGTGCTAGAGAGGAGGTCATTGATGTGGAGAAGAAACAAAGTAGGGGCTAAAGCTGAACCTTGAGGAACTCCTGCATTAATTGGATATATTTTAGAGGAATGGCCATCCACGACAACAGAAATGCTCCGGTTGGAGAGGAAGTTTGCTGTCCAGGTACAGAGTTTTGGTGATAGACCATATGCGGGAAGTTTATTAAGCAGCGCTGCGTGCCAGACCTGCTGGAATGCTTTGGATATGTCTAGAGCGACAATCTGGGATTCACCGTGTAGTTCCATAGACTTGTTCCAAGAATGGTTGACAAAGGAAAGGAGGTCGGTCAGCAGCAATTAGTCTAATCAAACCGGTTTTTTAGATATCAACAATAACAAAATTATAATTTCAGGCTCAAAGGTTACAAACTTATTTAGGTGTTTTAAACAAAAATGAGATCTTGTTCAAAACGTATGAAATCTGTGCACTATAGTTTCTCCAAATGTCAAAATAAAATATAAAAGAACATACATTCATCGAGCTGGATTCGATGGTGCAACCTTCTTCTTAGGAGCCAAGCGCGATGCCCCCTGCGCCATCTAGGCACACGTAAACTAACGTTTTATTTGCGTGATACTTTAGATCGGCTTCATGCCCCGGATATTATATTCAAAGTATACGTAACAACGAATTACAGAATTAGTAGAATTACCATTGAAACACATCCCACAACTGTTCGGTCTTATATGACGTCATATGTTTGTTTAAAGATAAAATAAACTATTTTAGAATCATTTTTATAGAGACTTGGCTTGACTTTGTTTACATTTCTGCTACATTATGTGACAACATATATCTATGCTGCGGTAAAACTGTATTTAAGGCCGTTCATAAAGCTACAAATATAGTGTATTTTAATAATTAGTTAAATAACAATCACTTGGCAAATTTTTTATTTCATGTTGTCTGTCATTTTCCATAATTGCGGCCGAACTTTCACGATTGGTGGTTCGGGTAGTATGTTTTAAGCCCAGTATATATTTAGTTTTGTTACCGTTGATGTATGGTTTATACCTGTTGTATGAATCAATCTACACGTGGCAGTGAACTACTCTGTCTGTCAGCCATTGGACTTAACCACTGAGTCGTTTCAACCCATGTCTTTGGGATTTTATTTTCAATTTGGAGAAATCTCTAAATATTGTACCAAATTGCTTAAAATTCACAACATAGGTTTATTTGCACTATTTCTAGCCACATGTAAAGTCTCATTCCAGTTACTCTGGTACTTACAAAATCATAGCGTTTTTTTAAGTTTTCCACGATTTTCCACCGGAAAAACTTGAACATAAAGGCTGCTTAACAAACTCGACCTCGGTTATCGCCAAAACAAGATATTTGCCAAGTTTGATTGAAATCAGTTTAGTATTTTTTGGGTTATCGCTCGGATACATACATACACACACACACACAGATATATATATATATATATATATATATATATATATATATATATATATATATATATATATATATATATATATAAACATATAGAAATGTTAACAGACCTTCATTTTGGGTTCTAAGGACCCAAATTCGCGCTCATCTGAAGAAAGCTTTTCATCGTGACCTCTCTACTAGCGATTTTTTCTCAATGAAAATTCGCTAAAACACAAAAGTGGTAGTTCGATTTTTATTCCTTCCGAAGTTACAAGCCTAATAAGTTATGACAAGATTTAAATTCTATAACCAAACAAATCCTGACTTGTTTAACAAATCCTTAATCCAATCATGTATTGAAAATGCCCTGCTCTTTCTTTTTGTAGTGTCCTTGGAAAAAAGTGCTGGACCATTTCTATGAAGATTTGCTACTATAACGCACTTACTGCGTCCAGACTGTCTTTTTAGTGATTTTTTTCTACGAAAATTCACTAAACAAACAGTCTGGACGCATGCATATATATATATATATATATATATATATATATATATATATATATATATATATATATATATATATATATATATATATATATATATATATATATATATATATATTGGAAAAAATTGTATCTCCCAAAATATAAAAGCTATGGTAACCAAATTTGATAGGTACGTTAACGTCATAAAAGGCATTTAATGAAAAAACATTTTTGGTACTAGATCATTTCTATGAAAATTCGCTACCATAACGCACTTTCTGCGTCCAGGATTTGTTTATATAATAATGAAAGCAGTCTTGTATTGATTAATTGATCGGTCTGCAGTTGCAACTTTATCTGTAGAAGAAAACTAAAAGGTCAAGTTTTCGCTCAATGTTTATGAACAATGATGCCGTGAACTAAAATCGATAAAAAGCATAAATTAATATTTAGTGAATGCCACAGAAAATAAATATTGAAGTCAACGTGGTCTACCATACGCTAGAAAGAAAGCAGGCGTTTTACGATAGTCGGGACTATCTTATCCACGAGCTTTTTATCGACCATTGCGGTAGAAAAGTCATATAGTTTAGGCACTTCACACCAATCATTCTGTCCACTCCCACGTGTGTGCTTCATGGATGTGTTATTTCTATTCTACTTTGGTAAATTAAACTGACCTAATCTGGAATTCCGTGCCTCTTCATTCCAATTACAATGTCACTATTATAAGCTTACATTATAACACCTCTGCCCCTGAGAAATGTATATAATTTCGCATTGTAAGCTCATTTCTAATGCAACTGCAGTAATTTAATCATTTTAATGAGAACCTCGGTGGTTCAGGGGTAAGAACGTGTGCCTCCGAACCGAAGGGTATTGGGTTCGATCCCAGCGTACTCCTTTCACTTTTTCACTACAAACTGTAACATTAACATCAACCGAGGTTCTGGCATTGAATGTCTGCACGTTCCGCCCTTCGGAGGGGGCGTAAAGCCGTCGGTCCCGTGTCCATGCGATGTTGGGCACGTTAA
This sequence comes from Tillus elongatus, assembly GCA_964006375.1. Taxonomy (NCBI): domain Eukaryota; kingdom Metazoa; phylum Arthropoda; class Insecta; order Coleoptera; family Cleridae; genus Tillus; species Tillus elongatus. The sequence goes on along the minus strand of OZ023262.1, from coordinate 326,250,102 downwards.
AGATCCCTACCCTTCTTACAGAAAGGCAGGGGTTCGGCAAAATTCCCAGGATAGTGAGGTGAAACTGCTCCCTGGCGTCGGTGATTGGCCATAGTCGCGGAAATAGGCCGACGTTAAAGAAACAAAAACACACACACACACAATCATTTTAATTATCATTTAATTTTTATCTGACATCTACCACAGTGCCCGGATCCTCAGTGATCCAGGGGTAAAAACGTGTGTCTCTCCGGTTATTTTTACTATATCACATGGAACTACGAATTACTACATGTTGATAACAAGGTAGTGACAATAAAATAACAGATAGTTCAACAAATAACATTTATTCTACTGACATAATGAGATGAAACGTCCCCATAAATAAAAATCCACAAAACTCAAATTAGGCGACCAAGCTGGCCAAGGAAACAGACTTCTTTTTCGTATTCATCTGCTGGAAAACGCCTGATCTAAGAAATATGTCACATTTGAACAATAATGTGTGGAACCGGTATATCAATAATAACACAGTAGAATAGGCTACAAATGGCTGAAGCTACCAGTGAAAACCGCAGTTCGATATCATCGCTCTAGCGGTAGATATTAGCGATCAAAGTTGGAACTACGAATTACCACATCTTGATAACAACGTATCAACAACAATGGAGTTTTCCACCATTTCTAGATATAAATTATCCTGAAAATATTAGAGTGAGCTAAGTCGAAAACCTTTACCACTGACAGGTATGAAAATATATTCTTTTTTTATTTCAACAACACACCACGAGCCTAAATACTATCGTACCGTGGGTGTCGACAAGGAGGAAAGAGGCAACTTGTTAATTCTGGACTTGGAGGTTTGGAGGTTCGGGGGAGAAGGAAAAACATGTGCCGGCAAGGAATTGCACAACTTGGAAGTCCTCGGGACAAAAAAGCGGGCATAACAAGATGTTCTATGTCTGGTGACCTGGACAGTAAAAGGGTGCATTCGCTCTCTTCCCCTGGTATATCTGTTGGGGGCAGCAGGTGGAGGAAATAAAGAAGAAAGCTCCTCTGAGCAGTGCCCGTGCAGATATCTATAAAAGAGAGAGAGAGGTCACTAACGGCACGTCGGTGGGCAAGGGATGGCAGCCTTTGGGTGAGGGTATGGTCACCGATGAGACGTATAGCTCTCTTCTGAATGGAGTCCAGGATAGCGAGTGTAGAAGCGGCAGCGGCACCCCAGTTGTGGGAGCAGTATTCGAGGTTTGGTCTTATTTGTGAAGTATATAAAGTATAGAGATTAGCTGGTGAAAAGTATTTGCGAGCCCGGAAGAGGAAACCTAATTTCTTAGCAGCCGCTTCTGCAATTGATGTGACATGTTGGTGCCAATTGAGATTTCGTTCCACAAAAATGCCAACAAGTGAAAAGGACTCATTACTTTGAATAACTTGGTTGTTCATTGTGTGTCTAGGTCTGGTGCATCTCTTCTGAGATAGAAAGCAAGACAGATTTGGTGGAGCTGAATTGTACAAGATTTCTACTTCCCCAGTCTAATATTTTTTGGAGATCCACGGGGATAGAACCCTACATGAGTCTGCGATCCTCATCTAATTGGGCTAAAGAGACAGGCTTGGAATATTGTATATTTGAGTGGAGAGTGCTGTCGTCCGCGTAACTGTGAACTGGGTTGGATGTGCTAGAGAGGAGGTCATTGATGTGGAGAAGAAACAAAGTAGGGCTAAAGCTGAACCTTGAGGAACTCATGCGTTAATTGGATACAGTTTAGAGGAATGGCCATCCATGACAACAGAAATGCTCCGGTTGGAGAGTTAATTTGCTGTCCACGTACACAGTTTTGGTGGTAGGCGATAGGCCGGTAGTTTATTAAGCAGCGCTGCGTGGCAGACCTGGCCGAATGCTTTGGATATGTCTAGAGCGAGAATCTGGGATTCACCGTGTAGTTCCATAGACTTGTTCCAAGAATGGGTGACAAAGGAAAGGAGGTCGGCAGTTGATCTGCGCTGACGGAATCCATACTGCCTGTCATGGATTAGACTGTGTTTTTCAAGAAATTTTAGTAATTCGGTGTTTATATACTTTTCCATCACTTTAGAGACGACTGAAAGGAGAGAAATAGGCCTGTAGTTGCTAGGAAGCGCTTTGGATCCTTTCTTGGGGACGGGTTGTACTCGAGCAGTTTTCCAGTTACTAGGGAATATGCCTCTATTGTAAGATGTCTGAAACAGACGAGTCAGGACAGGAGCCAATTCTGGTGCGCATTTTTTGAGAACAATTGCTGGGATCTCTTCAATGCCACAGGCTTTACTGGTATTAAGAGAAGAGGGCATCTTTCGTACCTTTTTAGTTTTGAAAGTGATACCGTCACTTTATGCGCGACATTGGGGACTGTTGGTGGTTGAACATTTGGAGGTGGGTTGAGAGTAGAATTGCGGGCGAACAACGAGGCAAAAAGTTCAGCCTTGCCCAGGGCGGTAGAAACAATTTCATCCCCTGAGACAAGAGGTGGGAACGTGCTCTTGAAGAAATTATTCCCAATAGATTTACCAAGAGTCCAGAAGAGTTTGCTGCCGCTGGAGCTTAAGAGGACTTTGTTTTTGATGTGGTTATTAAACTAGTTTTCAATCAATAATTCATTCCAATATGTGTAACAAAAAACTGGCCCAGCGTAACAAAATGTCTAAAATGTCAAGCATACTGCGAAAATGACAAAATGCAAAGCAAATTGCCAAAATTATTATATTGTCATTCACATTGTTGTTGGTGTGGCTAATTACTACCTTAAGATGATTTTCACGAATCAAGAAGCATTTGACATGCTATCTGTATACTTTCAATGCATGCAAAATGCAACTGTTGCTGCTAGTGGTATGCGGTGAAGTACCCGGGAACACGTCGGTTTTCCGAAGGAGTTTTTCTCCGACTGACGCATCGGTTACGGATGACAGGAAACATGCATCCTCATGTTTGTCAGAGATCCCGCAGAGATGAGAATGTCATCAATGTCTCGGCCTTTGTGGAATCCATCCACATCTGAGCACCCGTATATTATCCACGGACTTAGGAGTAACCTGGACCGCTATTCGAATTATTCTAAAAGACCACGGGTAAGTTAAAGTAATACACATTGATTACTTGTTACAAAGTCGACAGAGAACAAAAATTCTGTGGGTGTGAAATAATAATGCCATCATAATAATAATAATAATAATAATAATAATAATAATAATAATAATAATAATAATAATAATAATAATAATAATAATAATAATAATAATAATAATAATAACAAAATAATAATAATAATAATAATAATAATAAAACTCCGCCATCGCCGGTCCCAATCCGGGGGAGAAAGGAGAAGGGGGTGGAGTAACAACCACATTAAAAACCAGGGACCGTCTAGCCCGGACGGTAGGTGTACTGCTTCTAGCAGTGTGCTCACCGCTACTTGTAACGACGTAGACGGTAGAGCCAGCGACGCCTGCTGTCCGCTGTCCTATTTACCCTCTTTTTCCTTAACCATATTACATTACTCCTTTCTTCTTCCGTACCTGGGCCACCAGGATTAATTGGTGGCACACCCATGGAAATTGAGCAAACCCCAAGCCTCGGAAAAATGCCGCTGTCTGGGGTTGGCCAGAGCATGTCTGGAGCCGGCGCTGGACACGACAGCATGCGCGACGTTGGTGGCGGGGTGCTGATGAGGCGAGCCCCTGTCACGCAAAAAATGACAGCCCAAAATCAGCAGCAGGGCACCCTAGTAAGACCAACAGCTCCAACCACATAGGATGTTGCACAGAAAAATTTGCCAGCGCCCACCCAGATGGGATTGCCAGGACGGAGCTTGAAATGGACTATGGATATGAATGAAACAATTATGCGCATTTACTACAGAGTAACACAACTCGGACAACAGATGACTGGATATAGGCAACAACTTCACACCGAATTTATCAGAATGTATCCACACATACAGGTAATTTAACAGATAGTAGCGGATCATTATCGTGTCATACTTAGGAATAACCTTATTCCACAAACGAGAATACCATTGGACAGGAAACCGAAGATGAAGTTACTAACATAAATAGCAAACTACTAAATTTCCTTGACAATCATAATATATTAACCAAATCTCAGAGTGGATTTAGAAATACCTAAGGAAGGCCTTTGACTTTATTAAACATGACATCTTATTTGCCAAGTTGGAAATGTATGGTGTGAGGACAACCCCTCTCATTGATAAAATCCTATCTTTCCAACCGTATGCAGTGTTTGGTATATATGTGGAAATAGGAACTGGAATAAAGTCTGATTACCAAGCAGTGTTAAGAGGTGTACCGCAGGGGTCGATTATCGGACAACTGTTACGTATCATATATGTGCCAATGACTTACCCAATGCTATAGGAAAACTTTTTTAATGTATACTGATGACATCACTGTAATTTTACATAATTATAATAAAAACCAATTAGACCAAAATATCAAAGGGGTCGTATCTGAGCTCACAGAATGGATTTTATATAATTTCAACAACACACCACGAGTGCTCACAGCCTAAATACTATCGTACCGTGGGTATCGATCGACAAGGAGGAAAGAGGCAACTTGTTAATTCTGGACTTGGAGGTTTGGAGGTTCGGAGGAGAAGGAAAAACCTTGTGCCGACAAGGAATTCCACAACTTAGAAGTCCTCGGAACAAAAGAGCGGGCATAACAAGATGTTCTAAGTCTGGTGACCTGGACAGTAAAAGGGTGCATTCGCTCTGTTCCCCTGGTAAATCTGTTGGCGGCAGCAGGTGGAGGAACTATGGAAGAAAGCTCCTCTGAGCAGTGCCCGTGCAGATATCTATAAAAGAAAGAGGTCACCAACGGCACGTCGGTGGGCAAGGGATGGCAGCCTTTGGGTGAGGGTAGGGTCAGCGATGAGACATATAGCTATCTTCTGAATGGAGTCCAGGATAGCGAGTGTAGAAGCGGCAACGGCACCCCAGATGTGACAGCAGTATTTGAGGTTTGGCCTTATTTGTGAAGTATATAAGGTATAGAGATTAGCTGGTGAAAAGTATTTCCGAGCCCGGAAGAGGAAACCTAATTTCTAAGCACAGCCTTCTCCAATTGATGTGACATGTTGGTGCCAATTGAGATTTCAATCCACAGAAATGCCAACAAGTGTAAAGGACTCATTACTTTGAATAACTTGGCTGTTCATTGTGATAGGTCTAGGGCTGGTGTATCTCTTATGAGATAGAAAGCAAGACAGAGATTTGGTGGAGTTGAATTGTACCAGATTTCTACTTCCCCAGTCTAATATTTTTTGGAGAGCCACAGAGACAGAACCCTCCATGAGTCTGCGATCTTCATCTAATTGGGCTAAAGAGACAGGCTTAGAATATTGTATATTTGAGTGGAGGGTGCTGTCGTCTGCATAACTGTGAACTGGGTTGGATGTGCTAGAGAGGAGGTCATTGATGTGGAGAAGAAACAACGTAGGGGCTAAAGCTGAACCTTGAGGGACTCCTGCATTAATTGAATACAGTTTAGAGGAATGGCCATCCAAAACAACAGATATGCTCCGGTTGAAGAGGAAATTTGCTGTCCAGGTACAGAGTTTTGGTGGCAGACTATAGGCCGCAAGTTTATTAAGAAGCGCTGCGTGCCAGACCTGGTCGAATGCTTTGGATATGTCTAGAGCGACAATCTGGGATTCACCGTGTAGTTCCATAGATTTGTTCCAAGAATGGGTGACAAAGGAAAAGAGGTCGACAGTTGATCTGCGCTGACGAAATCCATACTGCCTGTCGTGGATTAGACTGTGTTTTTCAAGAAATTTTAGTAATTCGGTGTTTATATACCTTTCCATCACTTTAGAAACGACTGCAAGGAGAGAAATAGGCATGTAGTTGCTAGGAAGCGCTTTAGATCCTTTCTTGGGGACGGGTTGTACTCGAGCAGTTTTCCAGTTACTAGAGAATATGCCTCTGCTGTAAGATGTCTGAAACAGACGAGTCAAGGCTGGAGCAAGTTCTGCTGCGCATTTTTTGAGAACAATTGCTGGGATCTCGTCAAGGCCACAGGCTTTCCTGGTATTAAGAGAAGAGAGTATCTTTCGTACTTTTTTAGTTTTGAAAATGATATCCGTCATTCGCGACATTGGGGACTGTTGGTGGTTGAACATTTGGAGGTGGGTTGAGAGTATAATTGCCGGCGAACAACGAGCCAAAAAGTTCAGCCTTGCCCAGAGCGGTAGAAACAATTTCATCCCCTGAAACAAGAGATGGGAACGTGCTCTTGCAGAAATTAATCCCAATAGATTTAGCGAGAGTCCAGAAAGGTTTGCTGCCGTTGGAGCTTGAGAGGACTTTGTTTTTGATGTGGTTATTAAACGAGTTTTTTGCCTCAGAAAGAATGCTGACATAGCGGTTTCTTGCGTCGTTAAATGCTTGACGGTTTTCTTGACTGGGATTGTGTGGAAGCGTTTTGTGAGCTTTGACCTTTTCAAGTCTGGCCTTGTCACAAGATTTAGAGAACCAGGGCTTTTGAGTGGCTGAAGAAGTTTTCTGTGTACGTGGAATAAATAATTCCATGCTAGCTTGGATGATTTCGGTGACTTTTTGTGAGATATCAGAGGGGTCAGGATGAGAGAAGCAGACAGACGCCCATGGAAATGAGGAAAAGTAATCACGCATTTCGTCCCAGTTCGCGGAGTTGTAGTGCCAAACGATGCGTGGGTGTGATGACTGTGTGATCTCGGGTTGCATTGCACAGGAAGCAGTGACCATGCCGTGGTCTGAGTGACCAAGGGGGGCGGTGACTGATGTCTTATAGCATTCAGGTTTTGTAGTAAGAAGGAGATCCAAGGGATTTGAGCTGTGTGTTGGGATGCGAGGAAATTAAGTAAGTTGCTGAACCACATTGGCTAAAGAATTGCTGACTACGAAGGCCCCCGCTGCTCTCCCTTGCCTTCCCTTCAGATTCAGAAAAACAACCTCAGCATAAATATGAATAAAACTATGGTAGTGGAATTCAATAAAAGAGACCAAGAAACGAGTGATAAACTCATTGCTTTAGATAACACTACAAATGTAAAACCATCATATGCAGTTCAATTTCTGGGGGTTGAGGTTGACTCCAGACTAGACTGGAAAGATCATACTGACAAGGTAGTTACAAGGATTGCAAAGTATACACACACGATGGGCACCTTGACATTTCTGGTATCGAGACATACTGACTGCATACCATGGTTATGTTGAAACCTCAATCCGTTATGGCATAATACTGTGGGGGAACTTGGTGGATATGCAGGGGCTGTTGTTAACACAAAAACTATGCATCACGGATCTTTTTAATTTGCGGGTAATGGACAGCTACAGAAGATTTTTTAGGGAATACGGTATATTTACCTGTCATTCAATTTATTTATTGAATACAGTTATGTTCGCTGAAGACAACCCTGTGTTATTCCAAGTGCACCTACAGGAACATGAACGCCAGGCAGATACTAAGATAATTAAACCATGGAATTATTATAAAATAAAAGACCGCGTAAATACAAACAACTTTTGTATTTAATATTTTCATCTACCTCATGCAGTTTTCCAGGAAAGTGATAGGTCAAAGACGCTGTACAGTGTAATATAATATATACGAGTACGTAATTGCTTATCCCATATTTAACAGTTTTATCAACGTTTTAGTGGCCAGGTATAAAACCATGTAACGGTTAATTTTCAAGATAAGAACATATCTGGATTATGATGTAACAGCTATAAATTTACGAATGTAAGATCTACAATGTGCAATAGGTTTTAGAAGCGTTAATCATATTGTTTTCAGTGAATTTTCATTAAGAAAATTCACTAATAGAGAGGTATCGATGGTAAGATTTTTAGAAAATTTCTTCAAATAAGCGCGAATTAGGGCACCTAGAACCTAAATCCAAGGTCAGTTGAAAAGTTTATATAAATATAAATATATATATATATATATATATATATATATATATATATATATATATATATATATATATATATATATATATATATATATATATATATATATATATATATGTGTGTGTGTGTGTGTGTATGTATGTATGTATGTATCAAACCGATAACTCAAAAAATACTTCACCAATCAAAACCAAATTGGACAATTCCCTTCATTTTGTTAATAGCTTGGCTGAGTTTGTTACGTTTGATTTCTGAATATCCTTCCTCCGAGGTCACTATTCTTGGTGACTTCAATGTTCATAATAAGGAATGGCTAGGCTATTCAAAAACCGATCCACAAGGGAGAGCAGCGGAGGCCTTTGCAGTCAGCAGTTCTTTAGCCAGTATGGTTCAGCAACCTACTTACTTTCCTCGCATCCCAACACACATCTCAAATCCCTTGGATCTCCTTCTTACTACAAAACCTGAATGCTATAAGATGTCAGTCACCGCCCCCCTTAGTCGCTCAGACCACGGCATGGTCACTGCTTCCGGCGCAATTCAACCCGAGGTCACACAGTCATCACACCCACGTATCGTTTGGCACTACAACTCCGCGAACTGCGATGAAATGCGGGATTACTTTTCTTCATTTCCATGGGCGTCGGTCTACTTCTCTCATCCTGACCCCTCTGCTATCTCACATAACTTCACGGAAATTATCCAAGCTGGCATGAAATTATTTATTCCACGTACCCAGAACACCTCTTCAGCCACTCAAAAGCCCTGGTTCTCTAAATCATATGACAAGGCCAGACTTGAAAAGTTCAAAGCTCACAAAACGCTTCTACACAATCCCAGTCAAGAAAACCGCCATGCATTTAACGACGCAAGACACCGCTATGTCCGCATTCTTTCTGAGGCAAAAAACTCGTTTAATAACCACATTAAAAAGAAAGTCCTCTCAAGCTCCAACGGCAGAAAACCCTTCTGGACTCTTGCTAAATCTATTGGGGATAATTTCTGCAAGAGCACGTTCCCACCTCTTGTTTCAGGGGATGAAATTGTTTCTACCGCCCTGGGCAAGGCTGAACTTTTTGCTCGTCGTTCGCCGGCAATTCTACTCTCAACCCACCTCCAAATGTTCAAACACCCAATGTCGCGCATAAAATGATAGATATCATTTTCAAAACTAAAAAGGTACGAAAGATGCTCTCTACTCTTAATACCAGGAAATCCTCTGGCCTTGACGAGATCCCAGCAATTGTTCTCAAAAATTGCGCACCAGAACTTGCTCCTGTCCTGACTCGTCTGTTTCAGATATCTTACAATAAAGGCATATTCCCTAGTAACTGGAAAGCTGCTCGAGTACAACCCATCCCCAAGAAAGGATCCAAAGCGCTTCCTAGCAACAACAGGCCCATTTCTCTCCTTTCAGTCGTCTCTAAAGTGATGGAAAAGTATATATAAACACCGAACTACTAAAATTTCTTGAAAAACACAGTAGGTACACGGCAGGTAGTATGGATTCCGTCAGCACGGATCAACTGCCGACCTCCTCTCCTTTGTCACCCATTCTTGGAACAGGTCTATGAAACTACAAGGTGAATCCCAGATTGTCGCTCTAGACATATCCAAAGCATTCGACCAGGTCTGGCACGCAGCGCTGCTTAATAAGCTTCCGGCCTACGGCCTACCACCAAAACTCTGTACCTGGACAGCAAATTTCCTCTCCAACCGGAGCATTTCTGTTGTCGTGGATGGTCATTCCTCTAAACTGTATCCAATTATTGCAGGAGTCCCTCAAGGTTCAGCTTTAGTCGCTAATTTGTTTCTTTTCCACATCAATGACCTCCTCTCTAGCACACCCAACCCAGTCCACATTTACGCGGACGACAGCACCCTCCACTCAAATACACAATATTCTAAGCCTGTCCCTTTAGCCCAATTAGATGAGGATCGTAGACACATGCACGGTTCTGTCTCTGTGGATCTCCAAAAAATATTAGACTGGGGAAGTAGAAATCTTGTACAATTCAACTCCACCAAATCTCAGTCTTGCTTTATATCTCATAAGAGATACACCAGTTCTAGACCCATCACAATGAACAACCAAGTTATTCAAAGTAATGAGTCCTGTTCACTTGTTGGCATTTCTGTGGATCGAAATCTCAATTGGCACCAACATGTCACATCAATTTTTTACCTCTTCCGGGCTCGCAAATACTTTTCACCAGCTAATCTCTATACCTTATATACTTCACAAATAAGGCCAAACCTCGAATACTGATCCCACATCTAGGGTGCCGCTGCCGCTTCTACACTCGCTATCCTGGACTCCATTCAGAAGAGAGCTATACGTCTCATCGGTGACCCTACCCTCACCCAAAGACTGCCATCCATGCCCACCGACATGCCGTTGGTGACCCATCCCTCTTTTATAGACACCTGCACGGGCACTGCCCAGAGGAGCTTTCATCCATAATTCCTTTACCTGCTGTCCCCAACAGATCTACCATGGGAAAAGAGCGAATGTACCCTTTTACTGTCCAGGTCACCAGACATATAACATCTTGTTATGCTGCTCTTTTGTCCCGAGGACTTCCAAGTTGTGGAACTCCTTGCCGGCATATGTTTTTCCTTCTCGTCCGAACTTTCAAGTCCAGAATTAACAAATTGCCTACTTTCCTCCTTGTCGACACCCTCGGTACGATAGTATTTAGGCTGTGAGCACTCGTGGTGTGTTGTTGAAATTAAAAAAATAAAAAAGGCGTGTCTAAAAATGACAAATTTTCAAAATCAACCTGTAGGTCAAAAACAAAGAGTGCCATCTCAGTTTTGATTTCAGCATCGTTCGTTTCACACAAAAAAATTGAAATTCATAACCGAGATACCCACCAAAAACAACTAAATCCGAACAATGTGCATAAATTGCTTCTGATCTGGAAAGTATATTTTTTAAAAGCTACTGTGTGAGAGGAGCCCAACTCGGAACTCTAGATCTTCGGTTATTATTTTTAAAATTATTAGCACACATCTGTTTAACATCTTTACCTTGTGATAAGTGAGTTATACATCTAGTTTCACAAGGACTGGCAGTTATTACCTTAGAATAGCTTGGGAAGGATTTTTTTCAAGTTTAGTTTAAATATTTACATTCGCTGCAGGTAAACATGAGATAATGTTTACTTTCGCCGTATAATGTGCCATATTAACTAAGAATTTAGCTTTTATGAACCATTTAGTAATAAATATGTTGAATTTTAGTAGTTGTTTAACGAATTACCGAAAACAAAATTATGCTTGCTTCCAAACAAACAATTTAATTCGAAGGTAACAAACTGAATTCGCTAAAATTACACCATTTTCATTTTCACCAGCTAAGTTATCTGGTTTATTTTTTACCGCTCCATCAACACGATCATTGCCACAATCTGAAGGCGACGTAAAACTTTGCACTGACCACTATGAATGTCAACCAAAAACTGTATATATGACAGAACATCTGTCGACTAGTTTTGGCGAATGAAAAAAGTCTGGACGCAGCAAGTGCGTTATGGAAGTGAATTATCATAAAAATGTTTTTAATAACAAATCTGTCTCTCTAATGTAAGCAGGCAACAATCTGGTTACCGGTATAACCTATATAGTAGAAACAATGTACCATATTTTATCAAAATAACTTATTGTTTGAACATGTACCTCAATTTTCCGAAAATAAACTTAAAATGTTTCCGAGAAAACTGGTTTCCTAGCCAATAAACCTTAGATTAATAGAAAATTGAGTTATTGAAATCTGAAGCATTTTATGAAAATTCGCTACCTAAACGCACTTACCGCATCTCGATTTTTTTCTTGCAAATATGGATCATATTTCCATAAAAAATGCAAAAAGTCAATAATATAGCGCTGTTCGAGAAAAAAAAGTAGGTATAACCAACGACTTATGGGCCACCCTGATTGTCAAAATAATTATATAAGATGCAGCTCAAGACACTCTATAATTAAGGTAGACAACGTTTTCTCGTATCTTGTATAATAACAATTATATTGAGCTTTACCGCAGAAATCGTCGCCCTGTATGTAAACTAAAACTAAACCATGAATATTTTTTTAAAATTTCAACAACACACCACGAGGACTTACAGCCTAAACACTATCGTACTGTGGAAGTCGACAAGAAGGAAAGAGGAAACTTGTTAATTCGGGACTTGAAGGTTTGGAGGTTCGGAGTAGAAGGAAAAACATGTGTCGGCAAGGAATTCCACAACTTGGAAGTCCTCAGGACAAAACAGCGGGCATAACAAGATGTTCTATGTCTAGTGACCTGGACAGTAAAAGGGTGCATTCGCTCTGTTCCCCTGGTAGATCTGTTGGGTGCAGCAGGTGTAGGAACTATGGAAGAAAGCTCCTCTGAGCAGTGCCCGTGCAGATATCTATAAAAGAGAGAGGGGTCACCAACGGCACGTCGGTGGGGAAGGGATGGTAGCCTTTGGGTGAGGGTAGGATCACCAATGAGACGTATAGCTCTCTTCTGAATGGAGTCCAAGATAGCGAGTGTAGAAGCGGCAATCCCTTGGATCTCCTTCTTACTACAAAACCTGAATGCTATAAGATATCAGTCACCGACCCCCTTGGTCGCTCATACCACAGCATGGCCACTGTTTCCTGCGCAATTCAACCCCAGGTCACACAGTCATCACACCCACGTATCGTTTGGCACTACAACTCCGCGAACTGGGACGAAATGCGGGATTACTTTTCCCCATTTCCATGGGCGCCTTCTGTTTATCTCATCCTGACCCCTCTGATATCTCACAAAACGTCACCGAAATTATCCCAGCTGGCATGGAATTATTTATTCAACGTACTTATAAAACCTCTTCAGCCATTCAAAAGGCCAGACTTGAAAAGGTCAAAGCTCACAAAACGCTTCTACACAATCCCAGTCAAGAAGACCGTCAAGCATTTAACGACGCAAGAAACCGCTATGTCCGCATTCTTTCTGAGGCAAAAAATTCGTTTAATAACCACATCAAAAAGAAAGTCCTCTCAAGCTCCAAGGGTAGCAAACTCTTCTGGACTCTTGCTAAATGTATTGGGAATAATTTCTGCAAGAGCACATTCTCACCTCTTGTTTCAGGGGATGAAATTGTTTCTACCGCCCTGGGCAAGGCTGAAGTTTTTGCCTCGTTGTTCGCCAGCAATTCTACTCTCAACCCACCTCCAAATGTTCATCAACCAACAGTCCCCAATGTCGCGCATAAAATGACGGATATCATTTTCAAAACTAGAAAGGTACGAAATATGCTCTCTTCTCTCCTTTCCTTCGTCACCCATTCTTGGAACAAGTCTATGGAACTACACGGTGAATCCCAGATTGTCGCTCTATACATATCCAAAGCATTCGAACAGGTCTGGCACGCAGCGTTGCTTAAGAAACTTCGTGCCTATGGCCTACCACCAAAACTTTGTACCTGGATAGCAAATTTCCTTTCCAACCGGAGCATTTCTGTTGTCGTGGATGGCCATTCCTCTAAACTGTATCCAATTAATAGAGGTGTTCCTCAAATTTCAGCTTTAGCCCCTACTTTGTTTCTTCTCCACATCAATGACCTCCTCTCTAGCACATCCAACCCAGTTCACAGTTACGCGGACGACAGCACCCTCCACTCAGATATACAATATTCTAATCATGTCTCTTTAGCCTATTTAGATGAGGATCGCAGACTCATGGAGGGTTCTGTCTCTGTGGATCACCAAAAAATCTGGGGAAGTAGTAATCTTGTACAATTCAACTCCACAAAATCTCAGTCTTGCTTTCGTTCTCATAAGAGATACACCAGCCCTAGACCCATCACAATGAACAAATCAAGTTATTCAAAGTATTGAGTCATTTTCACTAAATGGCATTTCTCAATTGGCACCAACATGTCACATCAATTGCAGAATCGGCGGCTAAGAAATTAGGTTTCCTCTTCCGGGCTCACAAATACTTTTCACCAGCTACTCAATACCTTATATACTTCACAAATAAGGCCAAACCTCGAATACTGCTCCCACATCTGGGGTGCCGCTGCCGTTTATACACTCGCTACCCTCACCCAAAGGCTGCCATCCCTTGCCCACCGACGTGCCGTTGGTTACCTCTTTCTCTTTTATAGATATCTGCACGGGAACTACTCAGAGGAGCTTTTTTCCATAGTTCCTCCACCTGCTGCCCCCAACAGATCTACCAGGGGAACAAAGCGAACGCACCCTTTTACTGTCCAGGTCACCAGATTTAGAACATCTTGTTATGCCCGCTATTTTGTCCCGAGAACTTCCAAGTTGTGGAATTCCTTGCCGGCACATGTTTTTCCTTCTCCTCCGAACCTCCAAACCTTCAAGCCCAGAATTAACAACTTGCCTCTTTCCTCCTTGTCGACACCCACGGTACGATAGTATTTAGGCTGTAAGCCCTCGTGGTGTGTTGTTGAAATATAAAAGAAATTATCCTGGAAATTTTGCGGAACCCCTGCCTTTCTATGAGGAGGGTGGGGATCTTTAACGTTCCCAACATCGCATGGACACAGGACCGTCGCCTTTACGCCCCTTTCGAAGGGCGGAACGTGCAGACATTCAACTTACTCAAATACAATGCCCGAACCTCGGTTGATGTTAATTTTACAGTTTGTACTGAAAAAGTAAAAGGGAAATCCTGGGAATCGAATTCAGTACACTTCGGTTCAGATGCACTTACCCTGGACCACCGACGCTCCAATCTGAATTAAAATGTAGTGGAAACAGCTGTTGGAGTAATGTATATTGAATAAAGTACTTAATGTTACCTAAGCTGGATGTCTATTGTTTGTGAACAATACAGTTGCACTTTTTTACTGTTGTAGAATGACATTCAACAAATATGTGATAAAACCTCGAGGGCAACACCATTTTTATCAATACTTTGCCTGAAGTAATATTTAAGTTGCTCCCATTTTTATGTACAGGAAAAATATAAAATCCAGCTGTATATATAGTAACGGCAACAACAATATGAATCTAAATTAACAATGATTCACGCACAGAAATAATCGAGGTTAAAATAATTAAAACAAGGCCCTCGTTGATATGAAGATACAAGGCCCTCGTTGATATGAGCATAATACGAATAACGGGGGCATTTAAACATATTCCTTCCATAGCGTCACAACGTGTGGAAATATCGCATCGGCGACAAAAATTTCAAAAAATTTGTTGCGCTTAAACGTCGTAAAAAGTATGAAATTATGTAGAAAACATGATTTGGGAAAAAATTATTTTTTTGTCTATCGGTCTGTATGTCTCTGTTTGTAGCCTCGATAACTTTAGAACCAATTGAGCTATCGTCTTCAAATTTGGTATACAGTTAGCACCCGACAAATGAACGGTTCTGGTTGTTTTAGGGTAAAATCGCTCCAGGGGGAAGAGGAAACTAAAGTAATATAACTTTTCAGGGTTTGTTTGTTAGAAAATTTTCGATTTCATCAAACTTCTGTTATTCTGTGCAGAAATTAAATTAGGGGTTGAATGTGTAGGGGTGGAATGTCGGGGACAATAATTTCATTTTTTTGTTGCTAAAACGGCGTAAAAAGTCTCAAAACATATGGAAAACTTGATTCTAGAACGAAAATTTTTTTGTCGGTCGGTCTCACGGATTGTACGTCTGTCTGTTAGTAGGCTCAATAACTTTCGAACTAATTGAGATATCATCTTCAAATTTGGTATCCAGTTAGCACCCGACAAAGGAACGCTTCGAATTGTTCCTGGATCAGATCGCTTCAGAGGGTAGGGGATAAATGAGGGGTGATTTGATGAAGATTGACATTTTTGCAATAAAACTCGAGTCATACAACGTTTCAAAGTTTATGGGTACAGGAATACGAATATTTTGTTTCTGTTCAAGTCACAGATCCTAAATTCATTCCATGAGAATGTCTTTCTGAAGAGAGCAAATTATCACAGCTATGTGGAAGTTAGGATTCAATTTGCAGCACAATTTTTTAATGTGTAAAACTATAAAAAGTAAAGGATTTCATTAAAAAAGTCGTAATGCAGCAAGTGCGTTATACTACCGAATTTTCATTACAATTTAAGTCGCAGTAAACGTTATAAAACCAAGCTCCGCCGCGAAGGGGGCATTGTACATGCACTAATTAGGACTGCAGATAGCAGTATATAAGCTTATACCAGAAAATTGGCTAGGCTTGGTGCTATAGGAATATTCTAAATACTGCCAATTTCTCTTATAGTTTTCCAGTAGAACATAATTTTCTAAGAAAGTACACCTTGGCTGATAAGGTATCAAAATAATGTAATATACGTATTAACTTATGGGTAGAAAAGTTTGACGAAACCGGGCCCACATTAAATTTAAAACATCAAGCGGTATATCAAGTGGTAGTAGACTTTTCCTTTACGTGATAGTAAAGGATTTTTTCACGCCCGAGGAGGTACCACGCCTTACATCAAGGAGCCGGTGAAGTCCCAACGGTAGTTTCCGGTTCTGGTGTATGAGTCGGTTTCCCTTATAAACAAAAATGATGATGGCTCCTCCTTATACAAAGGATTCCGGAGATAAAACACCCTTCCATTCGGATCTTCGGGAGAGGGGTGTGCAGGGGGCGCCAGCATCAAGAATTAACATATCCTTCTCGAATATATGTGGCCTAAATTCTAACCTGAACACCGTTAATTTCCCGGGGTATGAGCTCCTTACTTCCTTTAGATTGTATGGAGGCGTGTGCGCATACGTCCGTAGCAATCTACACTGCACCAGACTCCCCAATTTAGAAGCTGGAAAAAAGACACACATTGGATGAAACTCTCTCTCTCTCTCTCAGGGCTGCAACTAAATTCATCTCTTGCATTTACCGGTCACCTTCTGACAACAATTTTATCCAGCTCTTCGACTACCTTTCTGAAAAAACCGACCATCTGATTTCTGAAAATCCTTCCTCCGAGGTCAATATTCTTGGTCACTCCAATGTCCATAATAAGGAATGGCTAGGATCTTCAAAAACCGATCCACAATGGAGAGCAGCGGAGGCCTTTGCAGACAGCAATTCTTTAGCCAATATGGTTTAGCAACCTACTTACTTTCCTCGCATCCCAACACACAGCTCAAATCCCCTGGATCTCCTTCTTACTACAAAACCTGAATGCTATAAGACATCAATCACTGCCCCCACTTGGTCGCTCAGACCACGGCATGGCCACTGCTTCCTGCGCCATGCAACCCGAGGTCACACAGTCATAACACCCACTTATCGTTTGGCACTACAACTCCGCGAACTGGGACGAAATGCGGGATTACTTTTCTTCATTTCCATGGGCGTCTGTCTGCTTCTCTCATCCTGACCCCTCTGATATCTCACAAAACGTCACCGAAATTATTCAAGCTTGCATGGAATTATTTATTCCACGTAAACAGAAAACCTCTTCAGCCACTCAAAAACCCTGGTTCTCTAAATCCTGTTACAAGGCCAGACTTGAAAAGGTCAAAGCTCACAAAACGCTTCTACACAATCCCAGTCAAGAAAACCGTCAAGCATTTAACGACGCAAGAAACCGCTATGTCTGCATTCTTTCTGAGGCAAAAAACTCGTTTAATAACCACATCAAAAACAACGCCCTCTCAAGCTCCAACGGCAGCAAACCCTTTTTGCCTCGTTGTTCGCCGGCAATTCTACTCTCAACCCACCTCCAAATGTTCAACCACCAACAGTCTCCAATGTCGCGCATAAAATGACGGATATCATTTTCAAAACTAAAAAGGTACGAAAGATGCTCTCTTCTCTTAATACCAGGAAAGCCTATGGCCTTGACGAGTTTTTTTTATTATTATTCAACAACACACCACGAGGGCTTAAAGCCTAAATACTATCGTACCGTGGGTGTCGGTACGATAGTATTTAGAAAGAGGCAACTTGTTAATTCTGGACTTGATGGTTTGGAGGTTCGGAGGAGAAGGAAAAACATGTGCCGGCAAGGAAGTCCTCGGGACAAAAGAGCGGGCATAACAAGATGTTCTGTCTGGTGACCTGGACAGTAAAAAGGTGCATTCGCTCTGTTGCCCTGGTAGATCTGTTGGGGGCAGCAGGTGGAGGAACTATGGAAGAAAGCTCCTCTGAGCAGTGCCCGTGCTGATATCTATAAAAGAGAGAGAGAGGTCACCAACGGCACGTCAGTGGGCAAGGGATGGCAGCCTTTGGGTGAGGGTAGGGTCACCGATGAGACGTATAGCTCTCTTCTGAATGGAGTCCAGGATAGCGAGTGTAGAAGCGGCAGCGGCACCCCAGATGTGGGAGCACTATTCGAGGTTTGGCCTTATTTGTTAGGTATATAAGGTATAGAAATTAGCTGGTGAAAAGTATTTGCGAGCCCGGAAGAGGAAACCTATCGATTGCTTTGTAAAATAAATTCCCACGTTTCAACACGTGCTAGAGATAACATAAGAATACAGATATTTCCGCCAAAGGAAACTATGTTAATTTAGTTGTCGTTGAACCTTCCCAAAATTATTCGAGATGGACACCTTTTAGATAAGTTAATGTAGACAGTTTAAAGACGTCGTCCAGCGATAAAAGTGCATTACTCTGCAGAATTTGCCTGCGACTAGTTCCCCCCTCTAGGTGCCTTCTCCTTACCTAAAATCCGGTATATAAGGTGATGTTAGTTTTTGAAGTAGTTAGAATTTTTCATCCTGAGGATGCTAACTTGGTTAGTGAAACGATCGTCAGGTCTTTTTAAAATGTGTTGTGGTAATTTGGGTTCTCCAAGTGTACTTATCAATTCCGTGATGAGCAGCAAAGAGTAAAACACGTATTGATTTTCGCTGCTTAAAGTTTTTTTTTTATCTATGGAAGGCGGTAACATCGACTGCTTAATTTTGAATGAGACTATATTATGTAATAGTCCAGTCAAAACAATGTTTAACCTCCTGAACAATCCGAAAGTTTTGAAACTTC
Source organism: Tillus elongatus (assembly GCA_964006375.1). Taxonomy (NCBI): domain Eukaryota; kingdom Metazoa; phylum Arthropoda; class Insecta; order Coleoptera; family Cleridae; genus Tillus; species Tillus elongatus. Next base: position 326,231,192 of record OZ023262.1, on the reverse strand, counting down.
GCATACTTATTTAAAGGTACGTAAGAATGAATATACCGAAGGTCCTCATGAATATGAGGCGAGCTCTAGCGGCAATTAGCGAAAATAGGGCACTTTCTTTGGTTTTTCGTTAATATCTCGAGAACCGTTGGTCGGAGGCAAAAGTTGATTATATGCATAATTAAGGCTTATCAAATTTGCTACAAAAATGATTATATACATTTTCTCGTATTCCTAAGAGAAGAAGTTAGCCTGCGTCTGTCTGGCATTAGCGATCTTGTCGCTGCTGATGGAGTGTACCACCTGGACTGCTACCAACAATTTGTGTCCCACAAGCCTTCAGAAGAGGGTAGGAAACGTGGACGCCCCGAGGAAGATTACATTGTAAAGGCTATGGAAGAGATTTACTCCCTCATTGAGAATAGTGAGGAATGCCAACTTTCCTTTGAACAATTACATTCTGCAGTATCTGGGGATGTTCCTTCAAATGATACAATTAAAAGCAAACCCAAAGACAAATATGGAGGATAATTATAATTGCTGTGGGAGTTGGATGGAGGGATGCAACCATCTGCTTCAATGATGTTGGATTCAAAATTTTGAACTCATGGTATGATGGCAGAAAAGCTGATGAAAGTAATGAGCGACTTAGAATCGTACAAGCAGCAGCAAAAATAAGAAGGCAGGATGTTCAAAAAAATGTGTATGATACAAGCGCCTAGCCTCCGGGCAACAACTTTTTAAAAGAAGCAGCTTCTTGTGTACCCCGAATTCTACAAGTTTTTCTGGAGACATTGATAATGAAAAAAATCAGATAATGCAAATAAAAAAAAGAAAATGCATTTCTATTGCTTACAGTATTATCTTTGCGATACGTCCAACCTCTCTTATATCAGCAATAATGAACAGTGCTGCTTTGTTTGTGTACAGAAGGTTTTCAAGCAAGAAGTTGGTAAACCTTTTATGAAGTTTAGGATTCAGTGCTTCATATCACAGCACACAGCAGCTGGAAATATCAGCAATTCATCACATTTAACCTGATAATGATACTCCTTTCCAACAATTTGTGTTTGAGAACGCGGACTTTAATGTTAGAACACATTCTATTCTATGGGTGGCATCAAATGTGTGCCTTCTGGAAGCACAACTGGAAGCGAACATGAAAAACCAATACCAAGGCTCACCAAGGTACCACCTGCTATGACAGTAGGGGAACTTGGAGTGATTCCTTTACAAACTTACCAAAAATCACAAGGTGGATTTAGTAATGTGATTGTGGAGGATTTGAAAGATATAGTCAAGAAAACTGATCAGCTAACTCCATACGATATTCTTTGGTTGGTAGCAAAATGGCTCAATATTAACTTTCATCTCATACATACTTGCCTATTGTTTCAGGCAGCAAGTGTTGAAGCTGGCCAATATAACCAAATTGCAAGGCCTGCTACCAAGAAGCGATTCAGAGCTGATTGATTTTTCTGTACAAAATTTTTCTTTGAATAACCTCAGCATTTTTTGTTTATATATTTCATTGTTTAATATACCTACATCATACATCAACGAAAAACCAAAGAAAGTGCCCTATTTTCGCTAATTTCCGCTAGAGCTCGCCTCATATTCATGAGGACTTTCGGTATATTAGTGAATTTTCATTAAGAAAATTCACTAATAGAGAGGTATCGATGGTGAGACTTTTGGAAAATTTCTTCAAATGAGCGCGAATTTGGACCTCTAGAACCCATATCCAAGGTCGGTTTTGATTTTTATATGCTTATATATATATATATATATATATATATATATATATATATATATATATATATATATATATATATATATATATATATATTATATATATATATATATATATATATATATATATATATATATATATATTATATATATATATATATATATATATATATATATATATATATATATATATATGTATCCAACTGATAACTCAAAAAATACTTGACCGATCTTCACTAAATTTGGAGATTACCTTGATTTTGTTAATGGCTTGGATGAGTTCGAAGATGAGCACCGTAGGTTTAATTTTTTGTATAAAAAATGTAAAGGAAATTTTTAAAACGCAATATTTTTTGTTTGTTTTAAGTACTGCAGTGATTCAAATGAAAATTTGCACATATAAAGGAGATGTCAAAATAAAGTTGGTAACCCAATTTCAACTTAAATGGTCCACGGGGAAAGAAATTGTTCGAAAATGAAAAAATGTGTAAGAAATAAATAATGTTTAGAAATAAATAATCTACGACATCAGTTTGAATTGCATAGGCATTTCGCACATTCAACGTTGACAAGGATAGTTAGAGTATTAATGTGTTTGTTATTACTTTAGACGGCTTCACAACAGTAGTTAAATATAAATAAGCAGGGTTGTCAGATATAATAAAAATTAACAAATAATAAAATTTAAATCGATTCTTAGGATGAAAACATATGAACCTAACATATTTTTTAATTATTAATGACATAATTCAAACAATAATTGCGGTACAATAACCAAACATTTTGAATTACCAAATCCGTATGATATTTTAAATTAAAACTGATCTGTACGTTACAACTTTTTAGTGAATTTTTATATTATATGTCAATGCAGCACTGTCTATTGTCTAATGTCTACTGTCACTGTCATCTGTGTTTTTAAACGCCGTTGTGGTGGAAACGTAGTATCCAGGCCGTATTCTGTTTTTATTTTGTAAATAAATAGCAAATAGAACGGTGAAATGTTTCTTTCACTACCACGAATGATTCAGGTAATCGTGATATTATATTTATTTAAGCAGAAACACCTTACAAAAAATATCAGAAGATACACAAGTGACAGCAAAATTCAAGTAGTGAATTGTTTTTAAGAAAGTAACTTTAAATTTCGGAATCTCTCTTATCCAAAGATGGATTTATATAATTAAAGTTGAAAGATGTTTACTATATATAAAAGGTATGTATTCCTATTTTTTTGTTATCATTTTAGAGGTAATCTTATGTACTTTGAAGTATTTACCCAAACTGAAATAATTTAGCACATGTGCAAAGCCTAAGATTTATTTTCTGTTCTGTTTTGTGAGCTTGAATTAGTTTTTGTTATAATTTATTTATTGATTTATGGAGATATAATCAGAACTTATTTAAAAAATTATTTCCCCTTTTAGCAATGGTAGCGAATAGTTCAAAATCAATAGTAGTGAGTTTTCTTAAAGATGAGAAAGATTAAGAGGGTCATGCAGGAGGTATGACCTATGACCTTTGATGTTACAGTGGCTTCTTTGAAATATGTAGTATGGAGTATTAAAAACAGGAAGTGTACTGTCCAGGTAATAATTTTTTTACTAGTGTCAAACTTGTAATTTCCCTTAAGCTAATTTTATTGAACAATTTTGTTACATTATCAGAAAGCTTTTCCATACTGAGTAGATATCTTGTAATATTATATTTAGTAGATTGTAAAAATTGCTGGTATGTATATAAAAGTAGATGAATAAAATATGGCAGTGGTATATAAATGAATCAAGTAACATGACAAGTGGGTATCGCTGGTGACTCAGTTTCGTCAAGTTGTGTATGCCGTAATAAGAGAGTAGTCGAAGTGGATAAGGAATATTGTTTATTTGTAATAAATGTGGAAAAAAAGTTAAAACAAGAAAAAATTGCTATTGTAATGAGGAAATGTTCTTTTATACAAACCCAGCGCAGGAGCATATGGACACTCCTTACAAAAAGTGGAAGCCAGTTTAGCCTGTTGTAATGCTATCTCTGATTGTTTGTGACTTATACTGCTTGTCATAACATCCAACTATCCAACACATTGTTTTCTCTTTTTTTTTTGTGAATTTTTGATTGTTTTTAGTGAATTTTTATTTGAAAAAAAAAATGTTTTGTCAACAAACTCTGTCAGTATGTGTTTGGGTTTTTACCGTTTTACTCATTTGTTAGTGAATTTTCATTAATGTTAATCTTAATCTTAATTATCTGATAGGTCAATACCTATTTTAAACGTATTATAAAAAATAAAATCCGGCTTGTAAGTCACCATTATTATTATTTTATGATGTACAAAGTAATGTTGATATAGAATTTTGCGTGATCAGTGATCTGATATTTTTTGGTAATCTGGCAAGTCCTATACAGCAAAACAGCAAAAAACTTTTCCATTGTTTAGGCACAAACAGTGCTGCAGTTTCATTTGTGTTTTAAAACATTTTTGTTAGTTTCCATAATAATCTAATCTAATATATCTCATTCTTTATTGACTTTGAGAATTTCCCCAGGTCTCAAAATAAAAAAGTTTTTATTTTCTCTGCATTAGTAAAAGCAAACTGCCTCAAAGACGATCTATATACCTCATTCCGTGAATTTACGGTTGGTTAATTAATGTCTTCATCTACCCCTGCTCCAAATGATTCACGTGGAAGCTAATGTGTTCATTTTTATAAATGATAAACAGCTGAATTTACACAAATAAAACTTTTGGTTTATTTTAAATATATATACTTCTTTAATTAATATCCCAACCATGGCAGTAGTTACAGTGTGGTAATTAATATATAATCATTTTATGAAATATTTATTACATCTTTATTTCAAAAAGTAGCCATTTGTCATTTTCAAGAGGTCGAGTAAAATATGGATGGAATAGAACTCTTTAGGCCTTAATCTGCCTAATCTATAGAGTGATGGTTAGGTGTAGGTTGGGTTGTAGTTCAATTATGGAGTCTTAATCTTCCTACTCTCTAAATCTCAACAGATATCATCTCTAAAGCCTTGGTGTATTCAACCATAGACTTGAAAGAGATCAAACTGTCGCTTGGCGGTCCTGTATTGTCAATAGTGGGGCTTTTATCTGGATCCTATTGGTTGGGTAGTTAGGTTTATTATATACCTTACATATAGAATGTTAGATGTAGAATCTAGAAGTTTGTATGCATCTAATTTTTTTATAATTGTGTTGCAGATTATCAACCATACAAGAAACGCCTCATGGACATGAATGAAGATTTAAAGGGAAGGTTTGTCCATCACAGACATCAGATTTAGGATCGTCTGTCTGGTCATGTGAAAACTTTGTACATACTTACAGATTAGTTAAATAGCATAATTGTCGTACCCTTAGTCCTAAGATGACAATCTCGAAAACAGGATTTCATAGAAATCGCAGCTAACATAATTTTCATTACTAATTTGAAACCACCAAATACCACCACATTATACACTTGTATCAAAATTATATATAAAGCGTGGGCCAAACTCGATGGAGTATTAGAAGTATATAGTGAATCAAAATTGATAGAAATCTGAAATTAGGTTATGTTCATAAGTGGTTATGGTCTTCATTTTAAAATTATTTTTATGACATTGCGGCGTCGTCCCATAACATTTTTTCAAATGAAAAAAAAATGTATGTATTGCGACACCCTTATGTTAAAAGTAACATTTTAAAAGTTTATATATATATATATATATATATATATATATATATATATATATATATATATATATATATATATATATATATATATATATTTATAGATATCTGCACGGGCACTGCTCAGAGGAGCTTTCTTCCATAGTTCCTTCACCTGCTGTCCCCAACAGATCTACCAGGGGAACAGAGCAAATGCACCCTTTTACTGTCCAGGTCACCAGACATAGAACAGTTTGTTATGCCCGCTCTTATGTCCCGAGGACTTCCAAGTTGTGGAATTCCTTGCCGGCACATGTTTTCCTTCTCCTCCGAACCTCCAAACCTTCAAGTCCAGAATTAACAAGTTGCCTCTTTCCTCCTTGTCGACACCCACGGTACGATAGTATTTAGGCTGTAAGCCCTCGTGTTGTGTTGTTGAAATAAAAAAATAAAAAACTCAGACATTATTATGATTCCAATTTCTTGACTTTACCACACTACACAAAACTAAACAAATCACATGTTCTGCCTGCGTAACTTCTTCCATTGATTCGTCGCCAATTTATATTGTGTCTTTAGAAATGCAACGCATATTAACTGCTATCACGTAACATTTACTTAAATTGCTAATTCAATAATTGTATGACTTGCGAATATATAATCCATTGACATTGACAACATTACATCTGGTAATCATTTTCATTTTCATTTTATTGATATTTAACTTCTATTTCCTATTCTGCCAGAGTTTGCTGCTGAAAATTTAAGCTCAATAAAAAAAGAGCCCCAAACTTAAAATATACAATTCAGTATCTACCAATAACTTTTTTGTCTTTAAACTTATAGACCTAAATTTTGATACATGATGTACTCTTTATAATACAAACAGACCTACCTAATTTGGTTGCCCTTACCTGGTTATTTCCAGAGATATTTTTTTTCGAAAGGAAACACAAAATGTTCTAGGAAAAGCTGGACCGATTTTCCTGGTTAATTAACTTATCTAAGCCACTACATACATACATACATACACACACACACACACACACACATATATATATATATATATATATATATATATATATATATATATATATATATATATATATACATATAAAAATTGAAACTGACCCCGGATATGTGTTCTAAGGGACCTAATTAGCACACATCTGGAGAAATTTTTCCAAAATTCAAAAGTCGGGATCTCCTCGTTAGTGAATTTCTTTTAAGAAAATTCACTAATAAAATTAAAAATCGATATAATATAGTGCAAAACTCATTCATATTTAGAATCTGATATTTCTCTGTGAAATAGGACTATGGAGCTAATCAAACTTTATTAGTTAGATGATCAATATGCTAGTTAACCCGGCGCCAGCTAATCAAGTAATTTTTCTGGGAGTAAATAAACATTGACATGAATACACCTATTAAAGTTAGCTGATTAAGAATTCACTGTACTTATCAATTTTTTTTTATAGAATTTTTCATCCTCTGATGGCGTTGACGTGGTCAACGAAACGATCGTAAGGTCTTTAAAATATGTGTTGTGGTGATTTGGGTTCTCCAAGTGTACTTATCAGTGATCATCACAGGTTCCAGTTTTCACATAGGGTACCATGAAACATTTCGGCTTAAAAAAAATATACTGGATACCGTTTGCTATTAGCATATAGTTGTATTTATCATCGGCAATTCGCAACGGAAATTGCTTAACTCACTTTTCACACTCATTTAAAGTCGGAAACTAAAAGAAAAACTAACAGTTCGAAGGAAAACCCATTTTGAGCCATTTTCTCGGGTATGTTTATCATCGATAGTTGTCAGTAGAAATTGCTTCATTAGCATGAAACATTTCGGCTTAAAAAAATATACTGGATACCGTTTGCTATTATCATATACAGTTGTATTAACCATCAGCAATTCGCAAAGGAAATTGCTTAACTTACTTTTCACACTCATTTAAAGTCTGAAGCTAAAATAAAAACAAACAGTCCGAAGGGAAGCCTATTTTGAGCCATTTTCTCGGTTTTGTTTATCATTGACAGTTGTCAGTAGAAATTGCTTCATTACCATGAAACATTGCGATTTGAAAAAAATATACTGGATACCGTTTGCTATTAGCATATACAGTTGTATTTATCATCGGCAATTCGCACCGGAAATTGCTTCATTGACTTTACTAGTGATTCAATCACCTCACTGTCCGGGAAATTTGGGTCTTTAACGTGCCCAACATCGCATGCGCACGGGAGACGGCTTTACGCCCCCTGGGAAGGGCGGAACGTGCAGATTACCTTGCTCAATCAGAATGGCACAACCTCTGTTGATGTTACTGATGCACGTACAAAGGGAGGAGAGGGGAAATTTGGGATTGAACCCAGTACCCTTGGGTCCAGAGGCCCACGTTTTTCCCCTGGACCACCATGGCTGAAAATTAACTTTTTACATTTCCGTTTTCCTACTGCTGTCCGCAAAATATGTCAAATATCAATTTATGTAGATGACGCCATATTATAATTTATTTACATTATAAAAACATTTGTTCACCCCTTGATTTCCTTCTATATTTAAAATGAGCCTTTGCAATACTCATCTGGCAACGCTGCACATCGTCCAGCGTCCACTTCTGCCTTCCGATTACACCCGAATTGTTTGTTAACTAGTGAGGTGTCTACAATACAGGATTACCGTAAAGTAACGAGGGGGGGGGGGGGGTGTAGATTTGCCATTTGCAACAAACTTGCAGGAGGCTTTCTGCAAGTAATCTATCGGTAATCTTTGAATTGAGGGTGTCAGACGGCGCAGCCAAGATATGTAACAGAAACGTAAATACCACATACAGTGTTGTCGGGTTGTACCTCTTTTTATTGAATAAGATGTAATACATATTTTATACTTTTTAATATATTTTTGCCTGTATCAAATACATCTAAAAATAGGTCCAACAGCATCTACAAAAAAATGTAAAAAAACATAATATTGTTACATTTAAGTGTTTATTGGTTAAATTTGCAGAGAACCAGCCGAACGCTTTTTAGTTAATTTTCTTCGAAAAAATCCACTATTGGGGAGATCCTGACTTTTGAGTTTTATAAAAGAAATATTAAATGAGCGCGAACTAGGACCCCTAGAACCTACATCCGGGGTCAGTTTAAATTTTTATAAGTTTATATAGTTTATATAGAAAATCCAATTATTGCATATAGGCTGTCTACAATAAAAATGGTCTTTAGGTAGAACATATAATGGCAGGTAATGTGAGATTTTCAAATGGAACATCCTGTATTATATAGGAATAGCAAGATCAATTGATTTTCTTTCTTAAAGTACTATATAATGTTCTACCTATTCTTAGCGGTTTTCGACTTATTAGCAAAAAACCAAAATATTGCAAGTAAAATTTTGAAACTCCGTGGATTAATACCAATCATTGCTCAACAACCTGTCATATTATCAAATAAAGCTGAAAAAAAAATCTGGTTTATTAGTTAATATTAAAACATATATATATATATATATATATATATATATATATATATATATATATATATATATATATATATATATATATATATATATATATATATATATATATATATATATATACCGGAGGTTTCATTTGAAAAAACAAACTTGGTATCTGGTAAGGATCGATGTGTCAAAAATATCAAAATGAAGATCATGACCAGCAAGCTGCATGAAATTTGGAAGGTGATAAATATTCAGACTGGTACATATTTTACTGCTAAAAGAGTGTGGTTACCTTTAAAGGGGCGGTACATTGGTGCCATTACTAATAATTTTCTAAGAAAAAAAAATCTGTCACTGACGTTTCTTTCTTAGCAGTTATGTAGGTCATTTAGTGCTGATAATTTTTTTTATATTTTGTCGATTTTCATCTCGCTTATGAGATAAATGCAATTATGTTGTCTTATGTTGTGTATCGAATGTGTTTTGGAAAGAAAGAAAAAATTAGGCTGTTATTGTCATTTATTTATCAAGGTAATAATAGGCTTGTTCAATTGAAACCCATTTTTGGTTCAGAACAAATTTATTGGCAAATATATTTACAAATAATTACTATTATTATTAGGGCACATATCCCATTGTTTCACCTACTGATGTATACCCTGCTTAAAGAATTCTTGTGGCTAATGCCCGAAAAATTCTTTTAAGGCATTTAGTACTTCTTCATCCGACTGAAAACGATTACCTTTTAACACCTTTTGCTGTAAGCCAGTTTGTATACGATACTACGGATAGATTCTATAATCACACCCACATCTTCTGAAATTGCTTTGAATGACAATAGAAGATTTCCTCTAATCAGGTCTTCTACACATGCCACATTCCTGTCTGTTGATGCAGTACTCAATGCACCTAGTTGCGGCTTATCAATCATCTTCTCTCTTTCACTCTTAAATTTTCGAAACCATTCCTTGACAGTTGGATATGCAAAAAATGTGTTTCCATACACTGCTTGCATTCGTGTTTGAATTTGCAATGGTTGCAAACCTTTATCACACAAAAATTGAATGACCGCACACTGATTATATTTAGATGGATTGTTAACAACAAACGCCATTTTAAAGTCACAATACTTAAAATCGCTGTTAAATACAAATGACAGGAACTCATAAGTGTGATTTTTACAAACAAAACTAACATTGCAAAACGTCATTTGAGTGATTACAACTGTTTTCAAGGCTAACCTGACCAAAGATGGGTTTTAATTGAACAAGCCTTGTAATAGATGCTGTATATGCTTTTAAAATGCACTTTTCAATTATACCTTGGGTGAATTAGCTAATTTGTTATTACATTGTGGTGAAGCGAAACAAAATGGAAAAGAAGCAGTGAGAATTTATTATGACAGGTTTTCCCGGATGAATAGCACGCAGCAGAAATATTTTTGAACATATCTGCAGATGTTTTAGGGAAATAGATGCCTTAAAATCTGTAAAATCTAATTCTATATGCAAAAGATACCAATGACCTCCTCAAATTTAAGAGTCAGTTCTCAATGCAGTGGAAGGTAACCCCACTACAATTGTCAGAATCGTTTCTAACGAGAAATTATTGCAAATTAAATCACTACATCCAAATTGCTGTGATAATCTACTCTTGCTAGAAATACTATCTCATGAAATGATTTCAGGATCCATGACTTGAACAAAAAGAAAATATTCGTATTCCTCTACCGATAAACTTCTGAAAGGTTATATTACTCGACTTTTAACAAAAAAATTGAAATTTTCATAAAATCACCCCCCATTGATCCCCTACCCCCTGAAGTGACCCAACCCAAAGACAATATGAAGTGTTCCTTTGCCAAAGACAAAACAAATCCCATTCCAGAATCAAGTTGTGTACGTTTTCAGATGTTTTGTCTTTTTTTTTTTTTCTTAAAAAAAATTGAAATTTTTGGCATCAATATTCCACCCTTACACATTTAACCCCAAATTTGATTTCAGCATAGAATACCAGATGTTTGATGAAATTCAAAGTTTTTTAATAAACAAAGAAACATTATATTACTGAAGGTTTAAAAAAACATTCAATTTTCTCAAAATCATTTATCACCTATCCCCTGGAGCAATTTTAAAATAATCTGAACCGTTCGTTACAGACCAAAAAAAATTGTTTCCAAATCATGCTTTTTATATTTGTGTATGGGACAGTATTAGTTATTTGGACAATCAAAATAAATGGAAACTTTGAAACTACAAAAGTTTTTGACGTACCTGCATAAACTCCAAGCAACACAATGCACAAATTGTAACAAAAATGGACTGTGCACTTCTGGAACCCCAGGCAGAAGATTCCAATTTTTTTTGACAATATGTCAATTTGACCAACCAGGCAGTAGAGCCGAGGAGATTGCTTTTAATGTGTTTTAAGTAAGGTAGCGATACATCATCAAACAACAATGAGTGGGCCTCGTATATATGTACATACTACGCAAATCCGTTTATTAGTGTATAGACTTTTATAAGCAACGTTCAGTCGCGAGGACTCAATAATTTACTCGAGTGTCACAATGAGTTCAAGAAGAGATATGTACAGTGTCACATTGGACTGCTAGGAAATCAACATGTGTAACAATTCCTTGAAACGCCAACCAGAGAAACCTTAAGCTTCAACATATAAAAACATTGTATCGTCTGTATTTTTAAACAAACCAATATTTTTTGTAGAAAACAATTAATTATAAATTAAAATAGTTCATTTGTCCATCTCAAACCACTATCAGAATTGATTTAATTAAAAACGTTTAAATTAAAACCAACTAGGCGTATTGTTTTGCCTCTTTTTTTTTGTTGTTGAAGAATTATATTTCATGTAATTTTACATTTACTAAGCTGTTGGAATTGTGATACATAGTCTTCTTTAATTAGTCGATAGTAGATAACACTAAAACTAAATTCACTTTCAAATGTATATTAAAACTATTAATATGACCTATATATTATATTGATTTTACATGACAGCTCTTTCCCAACGATGTGTCTTTTTTAGATAATTTATCCATATCGGAGGGAAACAGCAGCCACGTAATTATAATAATAAAATGTAAATCTTACACCTGTGAGTAAATATATTATTTTACACGATTTTCATTAACAGCCTTTGATTGTATTGTCACAATAAGCGAATTTTGTCCCTTACTTAAATATACCTTGTATTGTTTTTTGCTAATTACACTTTTAAAATTGTATTAAACTTCCTTTCTTTTAACTTATTGTTTATTTTCTGTGAGAACTATTAGGGAATTTCCCACATCCAACACTTTTAGATAAATCAACTGCTGATAAATATAATTTGACATCACTAATGCACGTCGACACTACTCTTTCCCTTTGCATTCCTTGTCTTTACTGAGTTATTTACATGTGAACTTCTTCATGATCTGTTACTATAAGTTAAAAAACATTAAAAGGAGGTACGACTGCAAAATCTGAAAAAGGCAGCTGTTAGAGATCCGACTAAGCTCTTTTTTTCGCTTTTCCACTCATATTTACAGTTCGTTTTCCTCGCCCTACACCCTTATTAACTCCTGGTCCTGTAACTTTTTTAGAGGTTGTTTATAAGAAATGTTTGTTGTGGGTTCTGCACCTAGGAGAACACTAAGCATGTTTCGGAAAACAATTCTCAAAACCCTCCATGAGGTAAACTGCTAATTTACCAAATTTATTATATATATATATATATATATATATATATATATATATATATATATATATATATATATATATATATATATATATATATATATCATTTTGTGCTGTTTAGACAAATTTAATTCCTGATTGTCATTTATTTTATTAAATTAACCCACTATAAAGATTTATCTAGAGATATTGTATTTTATTTGTCCCTTTGGTAGTACCTTTCTTTTCATAAATCAAACATCTTAATCTTATGAAAATTCACTACCATAACGCACTTGCTGCGTCTCGAACTTTTTCATTCTTACGTACCTCTAAATAAGTGTGCGAAGTTTCAAAACTTTCGGATTTTTCAGGAGGTTGGGTCATTTTTGAGGTTTTTTGACTAGAGTATAATATTTGTATTATCTTAAAATTATGTTTATGTATTACGTGAATCTTTAAGACGTTTTGTACGGATAATATTATTCAATAAAGCCTAATAATAATAAATAATAATAATAATCCACTTGCTGCGTCAGGAAAAGAAAACGTTTATTTTGTCACATTACTATGTGTGCCATTACATCATAAAAAGCAGATGACAGCAAATGTGTGGGATATAATTCATCATTCAACCGGAGTCACGGATGGTTCGGCAGACAATGAAAATCAAGGATAAAAAATCACATGTTATACAAATGAAACCAAATTTGGTATTAAGTACCTAGTTGGATGCATATTTATATGTTCACCATCCATGATATTCCTAGGTAATCTATTACTATTTTTTTCTCTACTAATTAGCTATGAAATATGTACACTGTACACTGTACACTGACAAACAATAAATTTTAGACACTATTATCTTCTGACGTCACAAGTATTCCGGCGATTTGCTTCGCCAATATAATAAAAATATCCTTATTACCATCAATAATAAATGGCATGCCAAACTACAAATGTACCTTAATATTGTTCCACCATACGAGGGTGGATCAAATATAAACCGGCATTTTTATTGTAACGCTAGTTATATAAAAGGGAATTGCACGATGTCTTGATATACAGGTGCCCCACGTAAGAATGAACATCATGGAGATCTCGGAAACCGTAAGAGACACAAGGTCGGTCAAATTAGAAAAAAGTCTGAACGCAGCAAGTGCGTTATGGTAGCGAATTTTACTTAAAATGTTTTTAATGGCAAATATGTCTTGTTTTTAAAAGAAGGACATTTGGTTAGCAGTATAACCTATAAAGTAATAACAATGTACCATATTTCACTAAAATAGCTTTATTGTTTCAAAAAGTGCAAACATTTTCCGAAAATAAACTTAAAAATTTCCAGAAAAAACTGGTCCGATTTTCCTGGTCAACGAATCTCTTCAAGCTATTTACACACTTGCCAACTATCTCTGGCAATAACATAGCAGGGGCTACCCAATTTGGTACTCTGGTTTCTGCCATAAAGAGTATCCTATACATCAAAATTCAGATCACTATGTTAAAAGAGAAAAAAAGCCGAAGAAGTGCGTTATGGTAGTCAATTTTCATAAAAATGATCTGGCGCAAAATATTTTATTATAACTTTTTTTTCTTGTAACATAGAAATCTAAATTTTGGTGTGTAGTTTACTTTTTATATCGTAAACCTACCTACCCAATTTGGTTATCATAGAGTTTTTATTTTTTAAGATAAAAATTTTTTTCAAATGAAAACTCAAAATTTTTCCGGAAAACCTCGTCCGATTTTTCTGATTAACGAACTTATCAAAGACATTTACAAAAGGAAGGTACATGCCAAATTTTATCAAAATAGGCCCATTATTCTTTGAGAAAAATTTTTTTTTTGAATGAAAATCAAAATTTTCCCGGAAAACCTCGTCCGATTTTCCTGGCTAACAAACTTGTCAAGGCCATTTATAAAAGGAAGGTACATGCCAAATTTTATTAAAATCGGCTTATTACTTTTTGAGATAAGAATTTTTTTCGAATGAAAACTCAAAATTTTCCCGGAAAACCTCGTCCGATTTTCCTGACTAACGAACTTATCCAAGCTATTTACAAAAGAAACGTACATGCCAAATTTTATCAAAATCGGCCCATTATTTTTTGAGTTATCGGTGTGATACATATATATATATATATATATATATATATATATATATATATATATATATATATATATATATATATATATATATATATATATATATATATATATATATATATATATTGTTACGTTTTCTCGGGGTTCTGGATAAGTGAGACTTTTAATTTTAACAAAACAACTTTATTTACACTCTAAATATGGATATAATAAAAGTTCTAGAATGTCTCTCTCACAAAACACTTCATTTACTGGCCTTACAATTACTACTCTCAACAAAAGTCACTAATCTGGTACTACAGTCACTACTCTCTTAACACTTTACACTGCTTCTTCAAGTCACTACCACATTCTCTTACTGAACTGAACTAACTCGGGCTGGCTTGCTTTCGCTTTTATATACTCGCCGTACCTTCCCCTCATTTCTAGAGTGTTCCATTCCAGAACGTTCTAGGACCTTCTTTTACTAGAAGGTTCTGTGAATACAGATCGGTCCCGTGTGTATACAGGGGGATGTATATACAGGATGATCCAAATGTGGTCACCACTCCTATGTTACACAAGAGGTGTTTCTCGAACTATAAGATCTCTCTGCGTATACAGGGTGTAAGGGTTCTCTGCGTATACAGGGTGTATATACAGGGTGTTCGGAATGTGCAGACCTCAGTTATCCGTTCCGACGGGGTACAAGTTGGTAACTTCGTTATTTCTGGTCCTAGAGGGTTGAGACTTCGCCTGAGGGGGGTCACCCCAGGCACCCCCAGGGGGGTGGGGAGGCGGTGTTGCCAGATTGTGCAAAAATTCCCAGATGTTGGGGAAATTCTGGAGATGTGGCAACACCGCACCTACGTCTGTTGAAGTGCTTTGTAACACTGCCCCCCTCCTTAAGACTGTTCGTCCCGAACAGTATTTACCGGCCGCCAACTTGGGGGTTCGTTGCCCCGATAGGGACTCAACCTCTCTATGTGAACAACTTTGGGTTTAGTTCTTGGAGACAGCTGGATTCTGTAGACTAGGTCGTTAATTTTCTTAGTCACCAAGTATGGCCCTTCCCATGGTTTCTGAAGTTTGGGACTGAGGCCCTTTCTCCTTGTTGGTTGGTACAGCCACACTGCATCACCTTCCTTGAATGTATGGGGTGTTGCTCTGCGATCCAAGCGCATCTTCATCCGGTCACTGCTTAAGAGGAGCCTATCTCTGACACATCTGTGTATAGTGCGCAGTTTTCCTTCTAGGTCGGCGACATACTCAGGTAACGTAGCTAGGTCCGCTATGTCCTCGTTCGGTGGTGGTCTCGTCATGTCGATTGGTAGCCGCATCTCTCTGCCGGTCAACATCATGGATGGAGTGTAGCCGGTAGATTCATGCTGAGAGCTTCTGTAAGCTAGGAGGAACAGAGGTATCAGCTTGTCCCAGGTTCTCTGATTCTCGTCGACAAACATAGCAAGATACTGATTGATGGTCCTGTTATGCCGTTCTACCATGCCGTCTGATTGAGGGTGGAGTGGCGTTGTTCTCGTTTTCTTTATGCCTAGCAAGTCCATTAGGCTTTTCCAGACCTCTGATTCGAAATTCCGGCCCTGGTCGGTGTGAATCTCCAAGGGTACGCCATGCCGTGATATGACATTTTCCATCAGGGCTTCTGCTACGGTCGTTGCCTCTTGGTTGGGGATCGGCGCAACTTCAGGCCATTTCGAGAAGTAGTCCATCGCCACCATTATGTATCTGTTCCCAGACTCTGTGATGGGAAAAGGTCCTGCGATGTCTACGGCAACTCTCTCCCACGGTGTACCTGAGATGTACTGCATCATTTTTCCTCTGGATCGGGTCTTTGGTCCTTTCTTTGAAGCACATTGGTCACACCTTTTGCACCATTCTTCCACGCTTCTTCGGCAGTTTATCCAATAGAAGCGGTCTCTCACTCTGGCAAGAGTCCTGTTGACCCCAAAGTGGCCTCCACTTCTACTATTTTGTAACTCTTGAAGAACACTGCTTATGCACTCACTTGGCACAACGGTCTGGTATATACAGTCTCTACCATCGGCAGTTTCCCATTTTCGAGTGATCATGTCATTCTTTAGACACAATGAGTCCCATTGTAGCCAGTAGCCTTTAACCTCCGCCCCAAACCGGGACACATCGTGCCACTCAGGTCTTTTCCCCGTTTGTAGCCATTCTCTAATATTTTTCAAGTCTGGATCTGTCTTCTGTGCGTCTCTGATGTATTCAAGATTTACGTCTAGATCGGTGTTATTCTTCTGTCCTGCCACCAGTTGTTTGATCTGATGAGTTACTTTGTCGATCTCTTTGTTCTCTTGTCGCTCGCAAAATTTACATTCATGCACTGAACATGGTCTTCTCGACAGGCTGTCTGCATTGGCGTGACTTCTTCCTCTTCGATGTTCAATCCGGAAGTCGTAGCTCTGCAGTTTCTCTATCCATCGTGCTATCTGTCCTTCAGGATTTCTAAAGTTCAGAAGCCATTGCAGAGCAGAGTGATCTGACCTCACGCGGAATGTTCTTCCGTACAGGAAGCTGTGGAAATGTTCGATGGATCTTACAACTGCCAGCAGTTCTTTCCGGGTTACACAGTAATTTTTTTCTGCTTTTCCGAACGTTTTGCTGAAGTAGCCTATCACAACTTCTTCTCCGGCTTGGAGCTGCGAGAGTACTGCCCCAATGCCATACTGGGAAGCATCAGTGTCCAGTATGAACAGTCCTTCGTCCTGAGGATAAGCCAGTATAGGAGCAGTGAGAAGACGATGTTTGAGTTCTCTAAAAGACTGTTGGCAATCTGGTGACCAGATGAACTCGGCCTTATTTTCAGTTAGGCTATGTAGAGGTTTCGCAATGCTGCTGAAGTACTTCACAAAGCGTCGGTAGTAGCTGCAAAGTCCCAGAAAACTTCTGACCTCATGTTTGTTCTTCGGCACAGGCCAGTCTCTTACTGCCTTTATTTTCTCTGGATCGGTTTCTATCCCTTTCTCAGAAACGACATGTCCGAGGAAACATACTTTCTTCTGGAAGAGGACGCATTTCTTGGGATTGAGTTGCAGATTGGCACCTCTCAGCCTGGAGAAAACTTGTTTCAGATTCGACAGGTGTTCATCGAAAGTCCTTCCAATCACCATGACATCATCGAGATACACCAGGCATGTTTCCCATGTCAGTCCTCTTAGCACTAATTCCATTAGTCGCTCGAAGGTGGCAGGGGCATTACATAAGCCGAATGGCATGACCTTGAATTGGTACAACCCATTCCCGGTTGAAAAAGCAGTCTTCTCCTTATCGTCTTTATGGAGTTCTACTTGCCAGTAGCCACTTTTCAGGTCTAATGTAGAGAACCACTTTGATCCGGCCAAAGTGTTCAAAGTGTCGTCGATCCGGGGCAGGGGATAACTGTCCTTCTTGGTGACATCATTCAGCTTTCTATAGTCCACGCAAAATCTCATAGTGCCATCTTTCTTGGTGACCAAAACTACTGGGGACGACCAAGGACTATTAGACTCCTCGATCACACCATCTTCCAGCATTTCGTTAACCATCGCCTTGATTTCTGATTGCTTGGCAAAAGGCAGTCTTCTCGGCGGCTGTCTAATTGGTCTTGCGTCGCCAGTATTAATTCTGTGTTGCACTAGACTCGTACGACCTGTGATTTTATCTTGAGCGAATATATCGGCCTCCTCCAATATGAACTTCACTGCCATCTCCATCTCCCTATTGTTCAATTGGCCCCATGAATTCTTGAACCGCTCTACTAATTCTACTGGCAGTCTTCTGTCTAATGCAGTGGGTGTCACGTTTTTGGACGACGTCACTCGGTCAATGGGTTCGCAAGTGGCGATAACCTCACCTTTCTTCAATGTGACCCTGTTAGTTTGTACGTTAGCCACTCTTATGGGTATTGTCCTCTTCGGGTCTACTAAGCATCGTGCGACGAGGGCACCATCATGTCTATCTTTTAGGGGCTCCGCTATGAGAGCAGACATACCATCAAGTTTCTTCTCTAGCCTGGCTCTGACAATCTTCTCACTGTTACCAGGAATCCGTGTATCTTCGTCGACAATAAGTCTCACCCTGGGACTAGCTTCGCCTGCTGTTGGAGATAAATACAACTCTTCGTTACCGATTTTCAAGATCTTATTCTGGAAGTCCACTGATAGGACATCGAACTCTTCCATTAAATCCAGGCCCAGAATAAATTCGTCGACGATTTCTGCGACGACAGCCCTTACCTGTAGCTCAGTACTGCCCAGCCTAATGTAAACAGTGGCCTCTCCATGCACGGGTATTCTATCTCCTTTTGCCGTCTCCAACACAGGCTGTCTGTTGGTAGTTAGTGCCGACATATTTGGCAACATGTCTGGGCGTACAACGGATGTAGTGGCGCCAGTATCGATGGTAAAACTGCATTGTCTTCCGTCTATGCTGCCAGGTATGACGAGGCTCTCGCGGCAGCGTCGGATAGTGGAGACCCTGACTTTGGGGCATTGGGTCTCGCATGCCACGTGTCGCCCACCTACACTGGCGTCAGGTCGTTTTCCCTGATGGCGCTCCCTGTTGGTGTATTCTTGTCTTCTGCATGCCACCTGTTGGGTTTGTGAGCACTGCCTACTTATGTGCCCTTTCCTACCACACTTGTAGCATTCTATGTGGGACCAATCTGCTTTCGTCTTACGTGCTCCAACCGTTGCAGTGAGCTTGCTTATGGCTTCCTTCATCAACTTGATTTCTCGCCTTAGTTCCTCTGTCGTGTCTGCATGGTCCTCTATCTCCTTCACTTCGCGCAGCCTGTTGCGGCGAGGTTGAGATGCATTCTTCGCTGCTTCAAATTGCAAGCCATAGATGACGCAGTCTGTAAGTGTTTTGAATCTTCCGAGCCTTAAAGCTTGTTGCATCTCGTTGTCAAGTACCCCATCGATGAAGGTCTGGACGGTTATCTGGTTGACAAATTCTTCTGGGGCTTGGGGATATGCCAGTCGCACAAGTTTCTCCACTTCGGCACTAAATTCTTGCAGCGTCTCATTTGGCTTCTGGACCCTTGACTTTAGTTGTGTCTGGTAGACCTGGCTCATGTACTTGTTACCATATCTCAAATCTAGGGCCTGTATCACTGTTAAGTAGTTTTGCTGTTTCGACTCCGGGATGTTCTGGAGGATTTCTAGGGCTTTACCTCGAAGCGAGAGAATTAGAGCAGTTGCTGCCTGTTGTTCGCTCCACCCATTGCTGAGAGCTGCCGCCTCAAACTGCCTCCTGTACATGGGCCACGATGTTTCTCCGTCAAAAGTCGGCGGCTTCAAAGTTCCATGAGGCTGCTGCACGATTGGCATATCTTCTTCCCGACGATTTTGAACTGGGGACATTCCAGTAACTCCTCTTGGTTGAGTTCTGTCAGTCTGGCCCATCACCTGCTCTGTCAGTTCTCTATGTCTGACTTCTGTGCCTTTCATCATCATCTTCATTTGTTCTTTCAACCCTTCCACTTCTTCCCATCGTTTATTCAAATCCTCTGTTACATTTTCTACTTTCTTGTCCACATTTTCTACTTTCTTGTCCACATTTTCTACTTTCTTGTCCACATTTTCTATTTGTTCGTTGATCTGTTCAATTTCTTCTTTTACATCAACTCTTATATTGTGGAACATACTTCGGAGCTCTTCTTTATCTTCTTGTCGCCTCTGTTCCTCCTCTTCGCGTTGCCTCTTGAGGTCTTCTTTATCTTCTTGCCGCCGTCGTTCGTCTTCTTCGCGCCGTCTTCTTTCTTCTTCTTGTCGTCGTTGTTCGTCTTCTTCGCGTTGCCTCTTGAGGTCTTCTTTATCTTCTTGCCGCCGTCGTTCGTCTTCTTCGCGCCGTCTTCTTTCTTCTTCTTGTCGTCGTTGTTCGTCTTCTTCACGTTGCTTTTTCAGTAAGTCCATCAACTCTTTGATTTCAGCCATCTTGTCGTAGTCAGTCGATCTGGTGTTTACCATTTACAGCTAGCTTGCTTGTTCACTTCTTCACTCACTTATCCCACTTCTGACACCAAATTGTTACGTTTTCTCGGGGTTCTGGATAAGTGAGACTTTTAATTTTAACAAAACAACTTTATTTACACTCTAAATATGGATATAATAAAAGTTCTAGAATGTCTCTCTCACAAAACACTTCATTTACTGGCCTTACAATTACTACTCTCAACAAAAGTCACTAATCTGGTACTACAGTCACTACTCTCTTAACACTTTACACTGCTTCTTCAAGTCACTACCACATTCTCTTACTGAACTGAACTAACTCGGGCTGGCTTGCTTTCGCTTTTATATACTCGCCGTACCTTCCCCTCATTTCTAGAGTGTTCCATTCCAGAACGTTCTAGGACCTTCTTTTACTAGAAGGTTCTGTGAATACAGATCGGTCCCGTGTGTATACAGGGGGATGTATATACAGGATGATCCAAATGTGGTCACCACTCCTATGTTACACAAGAGGTGTTTCTCGAACTATAAGATCTCTCTGCGTATACAGGGTGTAAGGGTTCTCTGCGTATACAGGGTGTATATACAGGGTGTTCGGAATGTGCAGACCTCAGTTATCCGTTCCGACGGGGTACAAGTTGGTAACTTCGTTATTTCTGGTCCTAGAGGGTTGAGACTTCGCCTGAGGGGGGTCACCCCAGGCACCCCCAGGGGGGTGGGGAGGCGGTGTTGCCAGATTGTGCAAAAATTCCCAGATGTTGGGGAAATTCTGGAGATGTGGCAACACCGCACCTACGTCTGTTGAAGTGCTTTGTAACACTATATATATATATATATATATATATATATATATATATATATATATATATATATATATATATATATATATATATATATATAAACATATAAAAATTGAAACTAACCCCGGATATGGGTTCTAGGGGTCCTAGTTCGCGCTCATTTGCAAAAAATTTTTCAAAATTCAAAAGTCGGGATCTCCCCATTAGTGAATTTTTTCTACGAAAATTCACTAAAAGGTATAGGTAAGCCACTGATTAAAAAAGTTAAAACGTCAAAATTGATAATTATGGGAGTCGTATTAATGTGAGTGAAAAATACACACGAAATGACTAACAAGCTCCTAGATCTGTGTCTAAGTCGTTATTTTCTTTCATTTCTTTACAATATGAGAAAAAATCCGTTGTAAATAAAAATTGTTTGGTATAAATAGTTAACACGTTAGAAAATTAACATACTAGTGTATATACCTGCTAGTACATATATCTGTCATATCGACACTGGTCCAGTGGTCTAAGCGGTTCCATCACATAATCGAGTCCCATAAAAGACTAGTGCTAATCATAGTTAGTGACTTCACTTTTTATTAATTTTTTGTAGCCTTTCATTTCATTTTACCGTTATCCGATTAGATTGTTGTTATTCCGATAAGTTTTTTTAGCGAGTTTTTGTGTACACAATAATGTAATAATGAGGAGATGAAAACTTTTAAGACTTAATTCAATGTGAATAGCATCCCATACAGCACAAGATATTCTCAGAATGTTCTCACAAGGTGAGAACATTCTTTTTTCAGAATATTTATTTCGGAATGTTTTAATAACATTTATGGAATTTCAAACTTCAATCTTGAATATTCTGAGCACATTCATTCAATCACATCCTAAGAAAATTCTTCATCAATATACTGAGAATATTTGAAGAGATTATTATTTTGAATATTCGCTAAGAATGTGCTTGAGATGTCATTATAATATTATATAACTTAAAATTTAATGGAAAGGATAGTTGATGATTGCGGTATAGTGGTGAGAATTAAAATAGTAACTATTTTGCATGTTTAATTCTGTTAGCTGTCTATGGTAAACATATTGTATATTTAGGCAATTCCTCCTTTAGGCATAGAGCGCATGTCAAGGGAAGATGGCAAATGGAAAGATAGCCGCTAGACATAAATGAAAATTAATGTCAAAATTAATGGTCTGTGATCAATAAGGTTTTATTCTAACATAATTAATTATAAATAATAATGTGATGTGAACACGGAAAACAGTGTGTAATTGCAAACATAGATCCAGAGTACAGAAGCAACTAAAACATGGTGTCAGGTTAACTAATACGCACCCAATAAAGAAACAAGTTTTAAAGCATCTCCTGTAGTTAACATTGACGATGGGTTCGCCAATTTTGCTTGAGACTGGATCATCTTACGAATTAGGTACACCTACATTGTATAACATATAATTAAAAATTGTGTTATTTTCAATAGTACCTAAGTCATGCAATATAAACCACCACCTCCGATTCATGTGGATGGATGGACTGGAAAAGTGCAAGAATACTGCAAATCTATAACATTGTCTAAGCAACATCTCGGGCTTTTTACTCCTGTGGAAGAAGTTAATGTTATGAAAAGTATCACTATAAAGTGCAGAAAATGTGGACCTGAACATATGGTGGGAAGATGAATGTAGAATAAAACTTGCAATTTATCACAGACGGAATAACTTTGCCAAAGTATGCCTTTACAACCAGAATATCCAAGTTGTTGGTGACAAGGGAAGGGTCAAAAGGTCTGATCGATGACTTTCAGTTGTAGTTTTGTGTAAGTGCAAGTGAGTGTGATTTGTGGGCATATTCTGTCCAATTTAGTTGTATTCTATAAAGGTGTAAGTACTATTGTGTAATGCAATTCCTTTAATGCCACACTGAAAGCCTGTAGGAACAATAGTCTAGCCAAATTCCAAGTTACTTCAGTGGGGTAACCGCGATTATTCATCTCAGAAACTTTGTATTTGGCTATTAAATTTTCTGGCATCTTCAAGAACTGTATCTTTATTTATTTTATTTCTATGTTATTGAAATTTTAATTGTTTTATTAATGTTTTATTCAGACAGTTCTTTGTATTTGTTATAAGTACATACTTAATCTGAATAAATGTGCAATACTCGAATTGTTGACTTATTATGTATCTAACTTGAGTTTACAGGTGTGTGTAGCCACTGTAACCATATGGTAACCTACACAAGGGTGAGTGATTGAAGTTCAAATTCTAGCCTGTTGGGCTTGCTTATACGAAAATATATAAAAGGCCAGTCAAATGGTGAAAAATCAGTAAATTTTGAAGATAAATCCAAATCTGTATCATTCAAAAAATCTCTGGACGCAGCAAGTGCGTTATGGTAGCGAATTTTCTTTAAAATATTTTTAATAGCAAATGTCTTTCTTTGATGAAAGCAGGCATCAAACTTGGTGGCCTATATAGTAGAAACAATGTATAATATTTCATTGAAATAAATTTATTGTTTGAAAATATATAAACATTTTTCAAAAGTCTAGATGCAGCAAATCTGTTATGGAAGTGAATTTCCATAAAAATGTTTTTAGTAGCAAATGTGAGCAGGTATCAATCTGATTACCGGTATAGCCTATGTGGTAGAAACAATGTACTATATTTTAACAAAATTACTTATGGTTTGAAAATATACAAAAATTTTCCGAAAATAAACTTAACTGTTGGCAGATTTCTGAAAACAGTTTTTTGAAAAACGTTCGGGAGCTAAACTGCAAATTTACCGAAAATTCGCTACCAAAACGCACTTACTGCGTCCAGTTTTTTTCTTACAAACGCATCATATTTCGATAAAAAATGCAAAAATGCATTAACGAATTTGTTCTACGAAAATTAGTTAAACAAAAATTATACACCCCTACTTACTCCTGGTCCCGTAACTTCCTTGGGGAGTGTGAACAAGAAATTTTCCTTGGGGTTTGAGGATCCAGGGGGGTGGGGGTCTAGGCAGGTTTCTGAAAACAGTTTTTTGAAAAGCGTTCGGGAGCTAAACTGCAAATTTACCGAAAATTTGCTACCAAAACGCACTTACTGCGTCCAGATTTTTTTCTTACAAACGCATCATATTTCGACAAAAAATGCAAAAATGCATTAACGAATTTGTTCTATGAAATTTAGCTAAAAAAAAATTATGCACCCCTACTCACTCCTGGTCCCGTAACTTCCTTGGGGGGTGTGAACAAGAAATTTTTCTTGGGGTTTGTGGATTCAGGGGGGGCCTAGGCAGGTTTCTGAAAACATTTTTGTGAAAGGAGTTCGGGAGCTAAACTGCAAATTTACCGAAAATTCGCTACCAAAACGCACTTACTGCGTCCAGTTTTTTTTCTTACAAACGCATCATATTTCGATAAAAAATGCAAAAATGCATTAGCGAATTTGTTCTACAAAAATTAGCTAAAAAAATTATGCACACCTACTCACCCCTGGTCCCGTGACTTCCTTGGGGAGTGTGAACAAGAATTTTTTTTGGGGGTTTATGGATCCAGGGGGGCCTAGGCAGGTTTCTTAAAACAGTGTTTTGAAAAGCGTTCGAGAACTAAACTGCAAATTTACCGAAAATTCGCTACCAAAACGCACTTACTGCGTCCAGATTTTTTTCTTATAAACGCATCATATTTCGATAAAAAATGCAAAAATGCATTAATAAATTTGTTCTACGATAATTAGCTAAAAAAATTATAGACCGTTAAACCATAAACTTCACTAACCCTACAAATAAATATCCGAAAAGCCACCAAACTTAACTAAACTGACAGCTAAAGCATCAGAGAAAGGGTCTATTTGAAATGGATATTCTGTAAATATTTTAGTAAAATGAAGGGCAATGACGGTTGAATCTGAAACTTAAGGGTTTGCAGAACATTTTTCTTGCAACATTTTCTTTTCACAAACAGTATTTGTTTCACATTCTTTGCTTAAACATTGCCAATTTTGACGTTTAAAATTGCAAGTTTGACGTTTTGCGGAAAACTCCAAAATTTGTTACTTTAACTGCCCATAACTTCTTTGTCTTTACAGCTAGGGACCTAAATTTTGGTACAGAGTTTACTCTTTATAATACAAATATGCGTACCAAATTTGGTTGCCCTTACTTTGTTATTTCCGGAGATATGAATTTTTTTATAAAGAAAATACAAAATTTTCCGGGAAAAC
Source organism: Tillus elongatus (assembly GCA_964006375.1). Lineage (NCBI taxonomy): Eukaryota > Metazoa > Arthropoda > Insecta > Coleoptera > Cleridae > Tillus > Tillus elongatus. Next base: position 326,205,547 of record OZ023262.1, on the reverse strand, counting down.
CTGGTCCGATTTTCCTGGCTAACGAACTTATCCAAGCCACTTGCAAAAGGAAGGTACTCTGCAAATTTTATCAAGATCGGTCCATTATTTTTTGAGTTCTCGGTCGGATATATATATATATATATATATATATATATATATATATATATATATATATATATATATATATATATATATATAACACAGATCTCCCCATAAGCGAATTTTTAAAAAAAAAATTCACTAAAATGTATACAAGGTGTTTTGCATAAGAACCGACACAGGGCAGGGGCATATAGGTAAATGTAAAATATGGTGATTTAACGCAACTTACCCCTATATTAAGTTACAGCACTGAGAAGTTATGGGCCTTCAAAGTGGGGTTTCAAATTTTGAGAAAAATCAATATCTCTGTAATACTTTAACTTAGAAAAACGAAATTTAGTACCTGTTTTGAGTGTACCAAGAGCATTAATCAATGGTAAGTAGAGTTCAATGAAGGTATTTGAAAGGGTTGATTATGGGCGATGCACCCTTAAAATGTCACAATTTTTTAACAGATTGGTAGATTTAAGAAAATATTTCATTTTATGAGGAATTTAACTCTAAAACTTTGTTACTCCTGTTATTTTCAAAAAAACTTTATTGTTTTCAAGAAAAACACGAATAAGTAAAGAAACATATTTTATCAATCTTACTAAATATCATCGAAAATTATATATTTGCCAATAAACTTATGTATAGGTCAAATTTGACAATCAGTAAAAAAGTGTGAATAAGTATAATTTATTAGAAAACAGACAACTAAAACAACAGAAATAAAAAAAAACTGCTATCGATAAGTTATAGAAATTCTTCAACATGCTAATTTTACAGGCATCTATTGATTTTTTGGTGATTTTAAGTCACATTGATAATATATGTGTATTTAGTTATTCGGGTTTTTCTTGAAAACGACAAACGTTTTTTGAAAAATAACAGGAGTAAAATAGTTTTATAATTTACTTCCCCATTATATGAAATAATATTTTTTTAGATCCGCCAATAGGTTAAAAAATTCTGTCACATTTTATGGGTGCATCACCACTGTTCAACCCTTTGAAATGCTTCAATTGAACTCTACTTACCAACGATTAATGCTCTTGGTACACCCAAAACGTGTACCAAATTTGGTTTTTCTAAGTTGAAATATTACTGATATTAATTTTTTTTCGAAATTTAAAACCCCACTTTGAAGGCCAATAATCTCTCAAGGATGCACCTTAGTATAGGGGTAAGTTGTGTTGAATCACCATATTTTAGGTTCCCCTACACGCCCCTTCTCTGTCGTTTCTTATGCGAAACACACTGTATGTCTTTTTTTAAAACGCAATGTTCCCATGAGTATATGTATGAACATTTTGAGAAGATTCATTGAATGTTCGTGGAACATTTTCAGAAGATACTGGGAGCTGCTAAGAATATTATAATTAACATTCTACGAACCTTATTAGTATGAGAGAATCTATTCCATTCTCATGTTCATAGAATATTCTATGAATATATAGTGTACCATGTGAGAATGTTCTGGGGATATTTGCATATTCTTTCGAAACATTCCTGGTATATTCTCAGAATGTGTCTGTGCTGTCTAGGATATCTCGTGGTTTGTTCTTGCCCTAACATAATGACACCGTCCCATATTTAATACAGTCGTAGACTTTTCCCTTGGCTTCACAAGTGCGTTTTCTTTTCTGCAACCGATTTCAATTTTTAGTGAATTCGCTAATGAGATCGCGACTTTCGAATTTTAAAAATCTCTTCAAATGAGCACGTATACGCCCCCTAGAACACATATCGGGGGCCAGTTTCAATATATATATATATATATATATATATATATATATATATATATATATATATATATATATATATATATATATATATATATATATATATATATATATATATATATATATATATATATATATATATATATATATATATATATATATACATACTTTTTCTACAATATGTATGCTACAATAAATTAGAAGTTTGAAGAAAGATAGATGGTAATATTATTTTACTTACCTAAATTCGTTCTTTTTTTCACAAAAAAAAAACTTCACAATACACGCTTCATAACAATTATAACCCAAACCCAAAATGACAAAAGGGGCTTTACTAAAACCTGATTTGTCATTTGACAGATGGCAGTGCTGGTCTTATTTTTAAAAGTATGTTCTCAGGGTCTCTCATTGTACTGTAACATAGCCAATATTTACAATTCATGCTTTAAATTGTTATAATGCGTACTTGGCCGCAGGCATTCCTATCATGGAACAATGGGCTCTAAGAGGTTAAGAAGAATCTAAGGAGACCAAAGAACCGTAGGTGTGTGCGAAGATGTCCTGTCAATTGTCTTACATTAAACAGTTTTCCCCTGGCTGGAGAAGTCTTTGAAGAATGAAACACATGAACAATTACACAGTAAATTCATAGTAAACGAATAAACTGAGATAACTTGAAATGAAGTAAACGGCCACATAAACCAGCCTTATCTTTCCATGATACAGCGATTACTCGACGATTTGAAGGCAGGTCAGGTCATAGTCATAGTGTGGAACTTTCAATGTATAATTTTGCGATAGAAAACAAACGTCAAGTATTATTTAGACATGAAAAACTAATAATACAATGTGTCACAGACAGCCAGCCAATATCATCTCCTAGTCTTTACTTTTTCTGACACAATAGTTTTCCCCTGTGCTAATATATTTTATCGGTATCGATGGTGAGACTCTTCCGGAAAATGTCTTCAAATGAACGAATTAGAGCCCCTGGAATTCATTTCCATGGTCAGTTAAAAAGTTTATATATATATATATATATATATATATATATATATATATATATATATATATATATATATATATATATATATATATATATATATATATATATATGTATGTATCCAACCGATAACTGAAAAAAAAACTTCACTGATTTGGACCATATTTGGGAATTACCCTTATTTTGTTAATGGCTTGTATGAGTTTGGTCCTCAGATCTTAACGCCCAATTATTCTTAAGAAAAAATTAAACAATATTTTTAAAACGCAATATCTCTCAAATTCATTAAGTGATTGAAACGAAAATCTATAACTTAAAAGAACATAGACAGACGTGGTTGTGTAGCAATTTTCCAGTATTTTGATTAAAGAAAAATAAAGTTATTCGAAATTAAAATTAAAATAATCCTCGACATCCCTTCAGATCCTGTAATGCAATATCTACAATGTTGGACAAAGAGAGATGACGTTACCTGTACTGCTATGCTATTTAAATAAATGGTGGATAAAAATCTAAACAATGGAAGTTACAAGTATTATTGCAAGATGTCAGAACGTAGAACATTGTGAAATGTACGACAGGGACGCCATCTCGGTGCGGAACCAGATAGTATGTTGTCACGACAGCTCTAATTAACACAAAATGTTATAGATGGTGACATGTATACAATCAACTAACAATTTTGAAATTGTCAGACCTGGCGCATTTCTTTCCTAATACCGGGACAATGTTTGCTTTCAAAAGCGCTAAATTTTAACATGCGACAATGTTTATTACAAGTATCAAAACCTGCTCAGATAATGAGAACGATACTAATAGATAAGTTACTAGATCCATCATTTTTATTGCCGATGATTTCGCAGGTTATTTGTTCAATATTTTTTTTTAGTAAATAGCACTTTAAAGCGTATTTCTGTATTTCTCATATTGTAAGTTTCAAACAGGTACAGTATCCCGCTTTGAATTAGACATACCTACGTTTGTTAGCCGTCCAAGCCTATCGAGCTTAATTTACAAGGTGCTTGCTTTCGGCGTCGACCTGATTTCAGTGTAGTCTTGGACAAAAGCGAGATTCATACACTCGCGAATTGCGAAATGGCCGCGAAACATATTCCTATTGGTTTATTTAACATTAATATCACAAAATGGTTGTTTTTTATTAGATTTTATAAATGTGTTTTACTAATTTTTGTGTGCACACAGACACGATCTAAATGTCTTCTCTATTTTTAAGTTTGTGTAGCCCCAATGTTAATTAAGGGCAACTTTTTATACTTATTTATCTTGTGCTTATAAATGTAATATAAAAATTAAAAAGAATTGAAACAGCAAGTGAATTAATTTACTTTAGTGCTGTATTTGATATTATCTGAAAAAGACATTATAGGCGACAATGTGGAATGTAATTTCCGTAAATTTTCAGGTTACTGCAAGGAGGGTTTTTATAAATTTTTTTCAGAAATATACTGCGAACCCTCCTTAGACGCACAAACCACAAGGCAACTTTGTTGCAAACAACCCCTAAGAAAGTTAGGGGACCAAGAATGAATAGGGTTGCTGGACGGGGAAGAAAATGCACAAAAAACATTTAGTCGGAGTTTGAAAATATGCGTTTTTCACATTTTGCAGCAATACTTCCTTTAAACCCTGTGTGCCCCGCACAGCACCCATATTCGCCCAGGTCCAGTAACTTTCTTGGGGGTTGCTCTCAAGAAATTTTACTTGTGCTTTATTCTTTCAATTTTTTTTATTTTTTTTAATTTCAACAACACACCACGAGGGCTTACAGCCTAAATACTATCGTACCATAGGTGTTGACAAGGAAGAAAGAGGCAGCTTGTTAATTCTGAACTTGAAGGTTTGGAGATTCGGAGGAGAAGGAAAAACATGTGCCGGCAAGGAATTCCACAACTTGGAAGTCCTCGGGACAAAAGAGCGGGCATAACAAGATGTTCTATGTCTGGTGACCTGGACAGTAAAACGGTGCATTCGCTCTGTTCCCCTGGTGGATCTGTTGAAGGCAGCAGGTGGGGGAACTATGGAGGAAAGCTCCTCTGAGCAGTGCCCGTGCAGATATCTATTAAAGAGAGAGAGGTCACCAACGGCACGTCGGTGGGCAAGGGATGGCAGCCTTTGGGTGATGGTAGGGTCACCGATGAGACGTATAGCTCTCTTTTGAATGGAGTCCAGGATAGCAAGTGTAGAAGCGGCAGCGGCACCCCAGATGTGGGAGCAGTATTCGAGGTTTGGCCTTATTTGTGAAGTATATAACGTATAGATATTAGCTTGTGAAAAGTATTCGCGAGCCCGGAAGAGGAAACCTAATTTCTTAGCAGCCGCTTCTGCAATTGATGTGACATGTTGGTGCCAATTAAGATTTCGATCCACAGAAATGCCAACAAGAGAAAATGACTCATTACTTTGAATAACTTGGTTGTTCATTGTGATGGGTCTAGTGCTGGTGTATCTCTTGTGAGAAAGAAAGCAAGACTTAGTTTTGGTGGGGTTGAATTGTACAAGATTTCTACTTCCCCAGTCTAATATTTTTTGGAGATCCACGGAGACAGAACCCTCCATGAGTCTGCGATCCTCATCTAATTGGGCTAAAGAGACAGGCTTAGAATATTGTATATTTGAATGGAGGGTGCTGTCGTCCGCATAGCTGTGAACTGGGTTGGACGTGCTCGAGAGGAGGTCATTGATGTGGAGAAGAAACAAAGTAGGGGCTAAAGCTGAACCTTGAGGAACTCCTGCATTAATTGGATACAGTTTAGAGGAATGGCCATCCACAACAACAGATATGCTCCTGTTGGAGAGGAAATTTGCTGTCCACATACAGAGTTTTGGTGGTAGGCCATAGGCCGGAAGTTTATTAAGCAGCGCTGCGTGCCAGACCTGGTCGAATGCTTTGGATATGTCTAGAGCAACAATCTGGGATTCACCGTGTTGTTCCATAGACTTGTTCCAAGAATGGGTGACAAACAAGGTGACAAAGGAAAGGAGGTCGGCAGTCGATCTGCGCTGACGGAATCCAACTGCCTGTCGTGGATTAGACTGTGTTTTTCAAGAAATTTTAGTAATTCGGTGTTTATATACTTTTCCATCACTTTAGAGACGACTGAAAGGAGAGAAATGGGCCTGTAGTTGCTGGGAAGCGCTTTGGATCCTTTCTTGGGGATGGGTTGTACTCGAGCAGTTTTCCAGTTACTAGGGAATATGCCTTTATTATAATATATCTGAAACAGACGAGTCAGGACAGGAGCAAGCTCTGGTGCGCATTTTTTGAGAACAATTGCTGGGATCTCGTCAAGGCCAGAGGCTTTCCTGGTATTAAGAGAAGAGAGCATCTTTCGTACCTTTTTAGTTTTGAAAATGATATCCGTCATTTTATGCGCGACATTGGGGACTCTTGGTGGTTGAACATTTGGAGGTGGGTTGAGAGTAGAATTGCCGGCGAACAACGAAGCAAAAAGTTCAGCCTTGCCCAGGGCGGTAGAAACAATGTCATCCCCTGAGACAAGAGGTGGGAACGTGCTTTTGCAGAAATTATTCCCAATAGATTTAGCAAGAGTCCAGAAGGGTTTGCCGCCGTTGGAGCTTAAGAGGACTTTGTTTTTGATGTGGTTATTAAACGAGTTTTTTGCCTCAGAAAGAATGTGGACATAGCGGTTTCTTGCGTCGTTAAATGCTTGACGATTTTCTTGACTGGGATTGTGTAGAAGCGTTTTGTGAGCTTTGACTTTTTCAAGTCTGGCCTTGTCACAGGATTTAGAGAACCAGGGCTTTTGAGTGGCTGAAGAGGTTTTCTGTGTACGTGAGATAAATAATTCCATGCCAGCTTGGATAATTTCGGTGATGTTTTGTGAGATATCAGAGGGGTCAGGATGAGAGAAGCAGACAGACGCCCATGGAAATGAGGAAAAGTAATTCCGCATTTCGTCCCAGTTTGCGGAGTTGTAGTGCCAAACGATACGTGGGTGTGATGACTGTGTGACCTCGGGTTGCATTGCGCAGGAAGCAGTGACCATGCCGTGGTCTGAGCGCCCAAGGGGGGCGGTGACTGATATCTTATAGCATTCAGGTTGTGTAGTAAGAAGGAGATCCAAGGGATTTGAGCTGTGTGTTGGGATACGAGGAAAGTAAGTAGGTTGCTGAACCATATTGGCTAAAGAATTGCTGACTGCAAAGGCCTCCGCTGGTCTCCCTTGTGGATCGGTTTTTGAAGATCCTAGCCATTCCTTATTATGGACATTGAAGTCACCAAGAATAGTGACCTCGGAGGAAGGATATTCAGAAATCAGATAGTCGGTTTTTTCAGAAAGGTAGTCAAAGAGCTGGACAAAGTTGTTGTCAGAAGGTGACCGATAAATGCAACAGATGAATTTAGTTGCAGCCCTGAGAGAAAGTTTTATCCATAGTATGTCTTTTCTTCCGGCTTCTAAATTGGGGAGTCTGGTGCAGGGTAGATTGCTACGGACGTATGCGCACACGCCTCCATGCAATCTAAAGGAAGTAAGGAGCTCATACCCCGGGAAATTAAGGTGATTAGTGGCTGTTTTGGCACTGATTTGGGTTTCGGTGAGGAAGAGGAGTTGGGGCCTGTTAGCCTGGAGGAAATGGTGGACGGAGTTCAGGTTAGAATTTAGGCCACATATATTCGAAAAGGATATGTTAAATCTTGATGTTGGCGCCCCCTGTACACCCCTCTCCCGGAGATCCGAATGGAGGGGTATTTTGCCTCCGGAATATTTTGTACATATACATATACATTTTGTATTTCAAGGTAGTTTGATGCATGCACAAGGGGAAGGAGAATTCCCCGTGTTTTTCGGTGATGGGGCAGAAACCCTCTTCGTCCTGGGGGTTCCTCTTCCCCTTCTGCATGCATACAAACACCCCCAATGCATGAACCACAGGAATTTTTTTATGTTCCGCTTACTAGTGTATTTTTTGTCGAGTATAGTTCCTGTTTATCAACTGTTTTGTTGAGTTACTGTGTCAATATTTATGTTAGAGCTCATGTTTTTTGCTTGCCCTTCTTTACCCTATTTTTACCGTTCCTAATTAAATAAAGTAATGTTTTCTAACTTTTAAGATAAGGCTAAATCAATATAATATATCATTCTGATGAAAATTCGCTACAATACCGCACGTGCTGCGTCCCGAACATTTGTATAATCAAATCAGAAATGACAGTTAACAAGGAAAATTACTACAAAACAATATTATGTTACAAAATAAATACTGTAAGTTTACTTACGATACTGAGCAAACTTGAACGTAGATATATTCACCAAACTGAGATAAAACTAGCGTGCATTTTTTGATATTACTATACTTGGACTGTGATAAAAACACCATTAAATAGCACTTAACTAAATTATTTGTAAAATAGTTGTAAACGAAATGCCACTGTCACATTTCTTTAGTTTAATGTCAGCGATAGAGGAAATGTCAAAATGTTTGGCCTTACATTATTCTGAATATGACATAAAAGTTCGGGACGCAGCAAATGCGTTATGGTAGCGAATTTTCGTAAAAATGTTTTTCACGGAAAACATGTCTTGTTTTTACAAGAAGGACATTTGGTTGATAGTATAACCTATATAGTACTAACAATGTACTATATTTCATTAAAATAGCTTTGTTGTTTCAAAAAGTAAAAAAAAAATAATCCGAAAATAAATTTTTAAAATTCCAGAAAAACAAATCCGATTTTCCTGACCAACGAACCTCTTTAAGCTATTTACACACCTGACAACATATAATTATTCACAGACAGCTTTTAGGACCAAAATTGAAAAAATAAAGTTTATGATCATTTCTTTTACATAAATTGCCTTCAGTAATGTTACACTAAATTATATTTTTCACAAAAATTCGACAACTGTTTTTTTTTTACAATAACTTACTAAACATTTATTATTTATTACCAACATATCACAAAAATCTTACACAAAATGGTTTCTACGGAAACACATTTCAGCGAAAAATTTTCAAATTCAGCCACTATTTGAGAGTACCTGTATACGGCAGCTCGATTTTTTCGACGACTAATACAAAGAAAAAGCTCTCTGAATGCATCATTTCCATGGGGCTCCGCTATCTATTGATAAAAACGCCATATCACAATTTGTGATGTACGTTTGAAATATGTGCCAGAAAGGTGAAAAGTTACAAAACAATTAAAATAACTCAAAAACGATGAACGATATCATTTTAGCGAATTTTTTTAAAAAAAATTCGCTTATGGGGAGATCTGTGTTTATATATATATATATATATATATATATATATATATATATATATATATATATATATATATATATATATATATATATATATATATATATATATATCCGACCGATAACTCAAAAAATAATGGACCGATCTTAATAAAATTTGCAGAATACCTTCCTTTTGCAAGTGACTTGGATATGTTCGTTAGCCAGGAAAATCGGACTAGGTTTTCCCGGAAAATTTAGTGTTTTCTTTATAAAAAAATTCATATCTCCGGAAATAACAAAGTAAGGGCAACCAAATTCGGTACGCTTGTTTGTATTATAAAGAGCGAATTTTGTACCGAAATTTAGCTCCCTAGCTTTAAAGACAAAGAAGTTATGGGCAGTTAAAGCAACAAATTTTGGAGTTTTCCTCAAAACGTCAAACTCGCAATTTTAAACGTCAAAATTGGCAATGTTTAGGCAAAGAATGTGAAACAAATACCGTTTGTGAAAAGAAAATGTTGCAAGAAGAGTGTTCTACAAACCCTTAAGTTTCAGATTCAACCGTCATTGCCCTTCATTTTACTAAAATATTTACAAAATATCCATTTCAAATAGACAGTTTCTCTGATGCTTTGGCTGTCAGTTTAGTTAAGTTTGGTGGCTTTTTGGATATTTGTTTGTAGGTTTAGTGAAGTTTATGGTTTAACGGTCTATAATTTTTTTAGCTAATTATCGTAGAACAAATTCGTTAATGCATTTTCGCATTTTTATCGAAATATGATGCGTTTATAAGAAAAAAATCTGGACGCAGTAAGTGCGTTTTGGTAGCGAATTTTCGGTAAATTTGCAGTTTAGCTCCCGAACGCTTTTCAAAACACTGTTTTCAGAAACCTGCCTAGGGCCCCGCCCTGAATCCACAAACCCCAAGAAAAATTTCTTGTTCACACTCCCCAAGGAAGTTACGGGACCAGGAGTGTAGGGGTGCATAAATTTTTTAGCTAATTTTTGTAGAACAAATTTGTTAATGCATTTTTGCATTTTTTATCGAAATATGATGCGTTTGTAAGAAAAAAAACTGGACGCAGTAAGTGTGTTTTGGTAGCGAATTTTCGGTAAATTTGCAGTTTAGCTCCCGAATTCTTTTCAAAAAACTTTTTTCAGAAACCTGCCTAGGGCCCCCCTGAATCCACAAACCCCAAGAAAAATTTCTTGTTCACACCCCCCAAGGAAGTTACGGGACCAGGAGTGAGTAGGGGTGCATCATTTTTTTAGCAAATTTTTGTAGAACAAATTCGTTAATGCATTTTTGAATTTTTTGTCGAAATATGATGCGTTTGTAAGAAAAAAATCTGGAGTCAGTAAGTAAGTACCCCCCAAGGAAGTTATGGGACCAGGAGTGAGTAGGGGTGCATAATTTTTTTTTTAAGCTAAATTTCATAGAACAAATTTGTTAATGCATTTTTGCATTTTTTGTCGAAATATGATGCGTTTATAAGAAAAAAATCTGGACTCAGTAAGTTCGTTTTGGTAGCGAATTTTCGGTAAATTTGCAGTTTATCTCCCGAACGCTTTTCAAAAAACATGTTTTCAGAAACCTGCCTAGGCCCCCACCCCCTAGATCCACAAACCCCAAAGAAAATTTCTTGTTCACACCCCCCAAGGAAGTTACGGGACCAGGAGTGAGTAGGGGTGTATTTTTTTTAAGCTAATTTTCGTAGAACAAATTCGTTAATGCATTTTTGCATTTTTTGTCGAAATATGATGCGTTTGTAAGAAAACAATCTGCGAATTTTCGGTATATTTGCAGTTTAGCTCTCCAACGTTTTTTGTATATTTTCAAACCATAATTAATTTTGAAAAAATATAGTACATTGTTTCTACCACATAGGCTATACCGGTAATCAGATTGATGCCTGCTTGCATTTGCTATTAAAACATTTTAATGGTAATTCACTTCCATAACACATTTGCTGCATTCAGACTTGTGAAAAATGTTTATATATTTTCAAACAATGAATTTATTTTGATGAAATATGGTACATTGTTTCTACTATATAGGCAACCAAGTTGATGCCTGCTTTCATCAAAGAAAGGCATTTGCTATTAAAAATATTTTAAAGAAAATTCGCTACCATAACGCACTTGCTGCGTCCAGATATATTTTTTTCCTTACAAACATGCATGATAATTTGATGGAAAACACAAAAATGCAACATCAGGGGTGTTCTATTAAAAAAATAAAGCGTGTATCACCAACGACTTATGGGCCACCTGTAATTGTCAAAATAGGTTGACAAAATACAGCTCAAGACACCCTATAATTAACGTATATACTTTTTCCTCATATCTTGTATAATAACGGATATATTGGGCCTTACCCTAGAAAGCGTCATCCTGTATATGTGTAAACAGACAAAAACTGAAACTGACCCTGTATATGGGTTTTATGGGTTCTACTTCGCGCTCATTTGAAGAAATCTTTTTAAAATTCATAAGTCGCAGTCTTCTTAACAACGAATTTTTTCTACGAAAATTTGCTAAAATATAGACTATTAAACCAGAAACTCTATAGCGAAAACTATTGCCGAAGCATCAGAAAGAGGATCTAATAAAATGGATTTTCCGAAAATATTTTAGTAAAATGAAAGACATTGATGATTAAAGCTGAAACTTAAGGCTTTGTGAAACACACTTATTAAGAGATTTTTTCGAAATAATCCGTATTTGCTTCAAATTCGTTGTCTGAAAATTGCAAATTTTGACGTTTCAAATCGCGACTTTGACGTTTCAAGAAATTAAATTTTCTGCTACTTGTTGATATTTTTGCGCCAAGAAAACTTAACCGTTGTATGTAATATTCAATTGGTTTTGTTAATCACACAAAATATTTTGTTCTTGTGCTTTCCTCTGATCACCAGTGGCATAAGTACACTTGGAGAACACCCAAATCACCACAACACATATTTCAGAGACCTTACGATCGTTTCGTTGACAAAGTCAACATCTTCAGACGAAGAATTTTTCTTCCTCTGAAGATGTTGACTTTTTCAATGAAACGATCGTAAGGTCTCTGAAATATAATGTGTTGTGGTGATTTGGGTGTTCTCCAAGTGTAGTTATTAGTGCTCATCACAGGTTCCAGTTTTCACATAGTCACCAGTGGCACCCCATTTTTTTCTTTAAATGCCTATATATTTTTTTGTTTTAGCTTAGAGATCTGAATTTGGTGTGTATGGTAAATTTGATAGGTCTGGCACGCTGCGCTGCTTAATAAACTTCCGGCCTATGGCCTACCACCAAAACTTTGTACCTGGACAGCAAATTTCCTCTCCAACAGGAACATTTCTGTTGTTGTGGATGGCCATTCCTCTAAACTGCATCCAATTAATGCAGGAGTTCCTCAATGTTCAGCTTTAGCCCCTACTTTGTTTCTTCTCCACATCAATGACCTCCCCTCTAGCACATCCAACCCAGTTCACAGTTACGCGGACGACAGCACCCTCTACTCAAATATACAATATTCTAAGCCTGTCTCTTTAGCCCAATTAGATGAGGATCGCAGACTCATGGAGGGTTCTGTCTCCGTGGATCTCCAAAAAATATTAGACTGGGGAAGTAGAAATCTTGTACAATTCAACCCCACCAAATCTCAGTCTTGCTTTCTTTCTCATAAGAGATACATCAGCCCTAGACCCATCACAATGAACAACCAAGTTATTCAAAGTAATGAGTCCTTTTCTCTTGTTGGCATTTCTGTGGATCGAAATCTTAAGTGGCACCAACATGTCACATCAATTGCAGAAACGGCTGCTAAGAAATTAGGTTTCCTCTTCCGGGCTCGCAAATACTTTTCACCAGCTAATCTCTATACCTTATATACTTCACAAATAAGGCCAAACCTCGAATACTGCTCCCACATCTGGGGTGCAGCTGCCGCTTCTACACTCGCTATCCTGGACTCCATTCAAAAGAGAGCTATACGTCTCATCGGTGACCCTACCCTCACCCAAAGGCTGCCATCCCTTGCCCACCGACGTGCCGTTGGTGACCTGTCTCTCTTTTATAGATATCTGCAAGGCACTGCTTAGAGGAGCTTTCCTCCATAGTTCCTCCACCTGCTGCTCCCAACAGATCTACCAGAGGAACAGAGCTATTGCACCCTTTTACTGTCCAGGTCACCAGACATAGAACATCTTGTTATGCCCGCTCTTTTGTTCCGAGGACTTCCAAGTTGTGGAATTCCTTGCCGGCACATGTTTTTCCTTCTGCTCCGAACCTCCAAACCCTCAAGTCCAGAATTAACAAGTTGCCTCTTTCCTCCTTGTCAACACCCACGGTACGATAGTATTTAGGCTGTAAGCCCTCGTGGTGTTGTTGAATTAAAAAAAAAAGATAGTACAAACGCATATGTCAAATTTGGTTGTCATAGCTCTGTTATTTTCGGAGATACAAAAAATTTCCCAAAGAAAACCAAAAATGTTCCCGGAAAACCTAGTCCGATTTTCCTGGCTAACGAACTCATCCAAGGCACTTGAAAAAGGACGGCACATACCAAATTTAATCAAAATCGGCCCATTATTTTTTGAGTTATCGGTGTGATGAAACGGTTGCGCTTAGACCCATTATGTGGGGTATCAATTTGCTTGTCGCGATACCATCCTTTTAAAAATGATATAAAATACAGGGTGTTCTATTTTAAAAAAGATAAGTTTGGTCTGCCACGGAGAAAATGAACATCATGTGTAAATTAAAATATTTTTGAATTACGCAGCTGATTGACAGAAACAAGTTTCAGTTGAAACTTTTTTGATAAAACTGAGTTCAATATGGAAAACTGGTCTTTTTCCGCGAAGTAGACCACCCTGTATATATATATATATATATATATATATATATATATATATATATATATATATATATATATATATATATATACAAACTGACCCTGGATATGTGTGCCAGGGGGCCTAGTTCGCGCTGATTTGCTGAAATCTTTTCAAAATTCAAAACTCGAGATCTCCACATTAGTGAATTTTTTAGAGAAAATTCACTAAAAACGGTGTCAAAATAGATGCTAAGGGTCCTACCTAGACCTTAAACAAGCCGTTTCCAATGAGATACCCCAAAATTAAATTCATGTGTCGAAATATTTAGGAAATGCATTCTTTCTTTCTTGCTCTTGGGGTACTAAGAGAGAGACCCATCAAATGATATAGTTATATTTAACGTGTCTTTAGAAGGGGTATTTAAAAATGAAACAATATACAGGTGTTCTATTTAAAATAACAAAGTTAGATGGCACTTCTCGATAGAATGGAAAGTAATAAAAAAGAAAGGCAAAGGAATCAAACTGACCCCGGATATGGGTTCTAGGGGTCCAAATTCGCGCTCATTCGAAAGAATTTTTGCAAAGTCTCACCATCGATACCTCTCTATTAGTGAATTTTTTTAATAAAAATTCACTAAAACATGTACTTAGGTAGGTAACTATTTTAGAAAGATATGATTTTATATACCTATAATAACTATAACAAAAATTTTACATTAACATTTTAGTACCTGCCTATTACTTCTTTAGATAGGTATTTCTAATAGGCGGTAACCGTGAATCACCTACCTACCACCGACTGTAGCTAGTATAATTTACACTTGCCTGACTTAACTAAAACCTATAATAATTCTCATAATACCAATCGATGATTATGTTATGTTATAACTACTGTGATATTCATGTAATATTAATTACTTACACTGAAATAATAGTTCATGGAAACCAGCGTTTCGTGGAAACAATTCAAACCGTCCGCTTATCACTTGAATGAAGAATTGCACGTGAGTTCTCGCGGGAAACTGCCTTATCACATTTATATAAAATAACGTCGAATAAAGAGGTAAAACCAGGCAAACACAACCACTATAATAAGTTAATATTTCGAACCGGTCTAGCTCGCTTATTACGCGGACGCGAACTGGCACTGGCGGAGCTTGTAATAATTGTAGTGAAAACGTGAAAACGGTCAAAATCACTCAGTTTTTATCAAAGCAGAATACAGCGGTCGTCACCAGCGTTGTTTAGTGTATTAGCTGAGAATGTCATGGGTCAAAACACTAGCACTAGACACACTAAATTTTACTGACCGTGCTTGTTTAAGTTGTCTCTAGGCCTATTAAACGCCAGGGCGGCGCTCTCTTCTTTGGTTTCTAATATGTTCAGTTAAAATCGCCATCCAGGGTAGCGTTCTTACATCTTATAATCCCAATCTTGAATGTACTGTTATACGGCACCTGTAACAACAAATCACTGAGGAAAGTTCGGATTACAATATACACTGCTACAAACATTTATAGTTATACTTATAGCCATTTCGAAAAGTTTTCTCCCGGGATGAAGATGACAAAAGGAGAAAATCTTTACCGATAATTGATTTTAGGACACGTATCTGATAGTTTATAAAAAATATGCAGCTATTGTGCTTTGATACACTTTAAACTCACCTATAAGCTTTGCGCTTCTGTGAGCATTAATACTCTCTACTTGTTTATTTATTATTAGCTTAAAAAGATAGCTAAGTATAAAAAAGTACCTTAACTTTAATGGTACAACTATTGTAATATTTCAACTATATGCATAAAATGATAAATAAACCATATTATTATTATTATCGTTTGTGGTTCTTTGATAATTATATGCCAAATAAAATATAGTGCATAGGGGCCCCATTGAGAACAACTTTAGTTCCTGTCTATTGCCTTTGATTAAGAAAAGCACGGGTCAGGTTGCATGTATTAATCAGAACTGCCTTTTGCATGTTTTTTTTTGTTTTGTTTTTGGATACAAGAGTGGAGAAATGCATCATGCAGAACTCATTCACGACACCATAGTGTGTGAGATAACGAGGTACTGTGAGACCCTTACTCACTAAAACTCCGCTCCCTGGAGTACCGGGAGGAATGGCAGGTGGTAGTCGACTTTTCCTTTACGTAATAGTAAAGGCTTTTTTTTCACGCCCGGAGGTACCACCCCTTACATTAAGGGGCCGGTGAAGTCCCAACGGAGGTTTCCGGTTCTGGTGTATGATTCGGTTTCCCTTATAAACAAAAATGATGATGGCTCCTCCTTGTACAAAGGATTCCGGAAATAAAACACCCCTCCATTCGGATCTCCGGGAGAGGTGAGTGCAGGGGGCGCCGGCATCAAGATTTGACATATCCTTCTCGTATATATGTGGCCTAAATTCTAACCTGAACTCCGTACACCATTTCCTCCAGGCTAATAGGCCCCAACTCCTCTTCCTCACCGAAACGCAAATCAGTGTCAAAACAACAAATAATCACCTTAATTTCCCAGGGTAGGAGCTTCTTACTTCCTTTATATCACAATCTTTTTTTTTTTAATTTCAACAACACACCACGAGGGCTTACAGCCTAAATACTATCGTACCGTGGGTGTCGACAAGGAGGAAAGAGGCAACTTGGTAATTCTGGACTTGAAGGTTTGGAGGTTCGGGGGAGAAGGAAAAACATGTGCCGGCAAGGAATTCCACAACTTTGAAGTCATCGGGACAAAAGAGCGGGCATAACAAGATGTTCTATGTCTGGTGACCTGGACAGTAAAAGGGCGTATTCGCTCTGTTCCCCTGGTAGATCTGTTGGGGGCAGCAGGTGGAGGAACTATGGAAGAAAGCTCCTCTGAGCACTACCCGTGCAGATATCTATAAAATAGAGAGAGAGGTCACCAACGGCACGTCGGTGGGCAAGGGATGGCAGCCTTTGGGTGAGGGTAGGGTCACTGATGAGACGTATAGCTTTCTTCTGAATGGAGTCCAGGTTGGCGAGTGTAGAAGCGGCAGCAGCACCCCAGATGTGGGAGCAGTATTCGAGGTTTGGTCTTATTTGTGAAGTATATAATGTATAGAGATTAGCTGGTGAAAAGTATTTGCGAGCCCGGAAGAGGAAACCTAATTTCTTAGCAGCCGCTTCTGTAATTGATGTGACATGTTGATGCCAATTCAAATTCCAAACCACAGAAATGCCAACAAGTGAAAAGAACTCACTTCGACTACCTTTCTGAAAAAAACGACCATCTGATTCCTGAATATCCTTCCTCCGAGGTCACTATCCTTGGTGACTTCAATGTCCATAATAAGGAATGGCTATGATCTTAAAAAACCGATCGACAAGGGAGAGCAGCGGAGGCCTTTGCAGTCAGCAATTCTTTAGCCAATATGATACAGCAACCTACTCACTTTCCTCGCATCCAAACACATAGCTCAAATTCCTTGGATCTCCTTCATACTAGAAAACCTGAGTGCTATAAAACATCAGTCACCGCCCCCCTTGGTCGCTCAGACCACAGCATGGTCACTGCTTCCTGCGCAATGCAACCCGAGGTCACACAACCATCACACCCACGTAGCGTTTGGCACTACAACTCCGCGAACTGGGACGAAATGCGGGATTACTTCACCTCATTTCCACGGGCGTCTGTCTACTTCTCTCATCCTGACCCCTCTGATATCTCACAAAACGTCACCGAAATTATCCAAGCTGGCATAGAATTATTTATTCCACGTACACAGTAAACCTCTTCAGCCACTCAAAAGCCCTGGTTCTCTAAATCCTGTGACAAGGCCAGATTTGAAAAGGTCAAAGCTCACGAAACGCTTCTACACAATCCCAGTCAAGAAAACAGTCAAGCATTTAACGACGCAAGAAACCGCTATGTCCGCATTCTTTCTGAGGCAAAAAACCTCATTTAATAACCACATCAAAAACAATGTCCTTTCAAGCCACAACGGCAGCAAACCCTTCTGGACTCTTGCAAAATCTATTGGGAATAATTTCTGCAAGAGCACATTCCCACTTCTTGTTTCAGGAGAAGAAATTGTTTCTAGCGCCCTGGGCAAGGCTGAACTTTTTGGCTCGTTGTTCGCCGGAAATTCTACTCTCAACCCACCTCCAAATCTTCAACCACCAACAGTCCCCAATGTCGCGCATAAAATGACGGATATCATTTTCAAAACTAAAAAAGTACTAAAGATGCTCTCTTCTCTTAATACCAGGAAAGCCTCTGGCCTTGGCGAGATCCCAGCAATTGTTCTCAAAAAATGCGCATCAGAACTTGCTCCTGTACTGACTCGTCTGTTTCAGACATCTTACAATAGAGGCATATTCCCTAGTAACTGGAAAACTGCTCGGGTACAACCCGTCCCCAAGAAAGGATCCAAAGCGCTTCCTGGCAACTACAGGTCTATTTCTCTCCTTTCAGTCGTCTCTAAAGTGGTGGAAAAGTATATAAACACCGAATTATTAAATTTCTTGAAAAACACAGTTTAATCCACGACAGGCAGTGTGGATTCCGGCAGCGCAGACCAACTGCAGACCTCCTTTCCTTTGTCACCCATTCTTGGAACAAGTCTATGGAACTATACGGTGAATCCCAGATTGTCGCTCTAGACATATCCAAAGCATTCGACCAGGTCTGGCACGCAGCGCTGCTTAATAAACTTCCGGCCTATGGCCTACCACCAAAACTCTGTACGTGGACAGCAAATTTCCTTTCCAACCGGGGCATTTCTATTGTCGTGGATGGTCATTCCTCTAAACTGTATCCAATTAATGCAGGAGTCCCTCAAGGTTCAGCTTTCGCCCCTACTTTGTTTCTTCTCCACATCAATGACCTTCTCTCTAGCACATCCAACCCAGTTCGCAGTTACGCGGACGACAGCACCCTCCACTCAAATATACAATATTCAAAGCCTGTCTCTTTAGCCCAATTAGATGAGGATCGCAGACGCATGGAGGGTCCTGTCTCTGTGGATCTCCAAAAAATATTAGACTGGGGAGGTAGAAATCTTGTACAATTCAACTCCATAAAATATCAGCCTTGCTTTCTATCTCATAAGAGATACACCAGCCCTAGATTCATCACAATGAACAACCAAGTTATTCAAAGTAATGAGTCCTTTTCACTTATTGGCATTTCTGTGGATCGAAATCTCAATTGGCACCAACATGTCACATCAATTGCAGAAGCGGCTGCTAAGATATTAGGTTTGCTCTTCCGAGATCGCAAATACTTTTCACCAGCTAATCTCTATACCTTATATACTTCACAAATAAGGCCAAACTTCGAATACCGCTCTCACATATGGGTACCGCTGCCGCTTCTACACTCGCTATCCTGGACTCCATTCAGAAAAGAGCTACACGTCCCATTGGTGACCCTACCCTCACCCAAAGGCTGCCATCCCTTGCTCACCGACGTGCCGTTGGTGACCTCTCTTTCTTTTATAGATGTCTGCACGGGCACTGCTCAGAGGAGCTTTCCTCCATAGTTCCTCCACCTGCTGCCCACAACAGATCTATCAGGGGAACAGAGCGAATGCACCCTCCTACTGTCCAGGTCACCAGACATAGAATATCTTGTTATGCCCGCTATTTTGTCCCGCGGACTTCCAAGTTGTGGAATTCCTTGCCGGGACATGTTTTTCCTTCTCCTCCGAACCTCCAAACCTTCAAGTCCAGAATTAACAAGTTGCCTCTTTCCTCCTTGTCGACACACACGGTACGATCATATTTAGGCTATAAGCCCTCGTGGTGTGTTGCCGAAATATAAAAAACCGGACCTTAGTCCCTACCTCCATCGGAACGATTTCACACAATGACGTTTGGGTTAGAATGTTTCCATTCTGTTTTTTCCGTGGGGGCGTTATCGGGTAAGTATAAGCTTTGGACGCGTATGCCTATGTGGAAGTTGCTCATCGTAGTCGGTGGCACTACGGAGAAGGGGATTTGGGTGAGAAGCGGCTTTTGTGAACTGAGTTGTGGATAGTTGAGTTTTAAACTCAAGTATCGAAGGCATTTCCAGATCAGAGTGAATCTGACTGTTTCTGACAAACCATGGCGCTCCGGTAACCATTCTCGCCAACCTCTCGACGTCGTCGGGCGTTATGCTGCCGTTGTTCATGTTCGTGATGTGGCTTGTGGCTTGGAGAGCTAATTGTATCTATGAAGGCGTGCTTTCTTTGCTTTAACTTTTTGCGTCAAAGTGACAGCGAGCAGAGCTATGTGTTGTTCAGTCCTTGGACTCATCGTATCTATGTTTGCTCTTTGAGCAATGCGGCAAACTTTTCTGACAAGATTTCTCGTACGAGTGCTATCGAGATGGTTCTTTGTCACACGTGCCCGTTAGTCTATCGATCAGGGTTGCAATTTCCGACACAATTGTGCGAAAACCAGCACAATTTCCTCTTTGCAGCACAATCAGCCCAATGCAATAAGAAATCAGCCCATTTTTATTAACTGTAATAACTCTTATTAATTAAGCCTATAGAGAGTTGTTTGCACCTTACACCATTAGTTGTATTTTAAAATTTGCTAGAGCCTACAACGTACATCCCAAAAAACAAGGTAAACAGGGATGCAAATCAAATAATTTATATTTACTGGCCTTGGCCTTCTGTCTTCTGTTAAGCAGGCACCTGTCAAGTCATTGCACATCACTACGTTATGTTACATGTCATACGTCATCGTTCGATTTGTAGTTTGTATTTCTAAATTTCTAGTTTTATAATTTATTTTTATTTTATTTATTATTTCGACGCAAGACGCAAGTTCAGTCAACAAGGCAAATAAAAGCATAATTCGTGCTAAAAAATTCAGTGTTGTTGCCAATAATATAATAATGGTTATATTGCGGCTAAGTGCGATGAAATTGCTATAAAGCTAGGTTATGAGTGTTATCTAAGTACAATTTTTAATAATCTAAATAAAAAATATATATATTATAAGGTTTAGCCAAAATCTTTGTTTCTTATTTTTTTCTTTCAAATTAACGCTAGCAATAACAATTTTGAAACGCTATATGTACGTCATTAATGAATAGAAGTGATTCAAAGTTGCCGCGCTAAATTGAATCAAATGCATCATACCATAGACAAGGAAAACATATATCTATGGATCATACACTTCGAAGAATGTGCCTGTCCTGATTTAGTAGTAATACTTTGGCGCCAAATTTAAAATTACGGTAGCCTGCACAAATCGACCCTCTATCGGCACAATTTTAAGTTAGATATCAGCACAACGAAAGTTTCTAATATTGCAACCCTGCTATCGATGCCCGTTAGTCTATCGATGCCCTTTTTGAGGCGGAGTTTCCATGCTGGGTCTTGAGTAGATATTTGGGGACTTCTCTTGGGCTGGTAGCGTTTCTGTCCACTGTAGTTCACATATTAAGTGTGCAGAACTATGGAGACCCAGCTGCAGATATTCAAGGTTGTTAATATTTTGCAAGCATATTCTGAATGCATCATCTATTTCTTGTATGAGCTGAATCGACTTGTAGTTGACGTTGAGTCGCGGAAGAATAGGTCGATTATTTGGGTCAGTATTCTCGTAGAAAGCCATGACACTCTTTAATTCCTTCACGATTTTATGCTCTTCTCTAGCCTCTGTCCGTGTTTTACAATTTCTTGCTCATCTACCGTTTCGTCTGCGTCCTGTCGGGTGGACGCGAGATGAGCGAGTTCATTATGGACTTCCTCTTTATGACATCTAGATCGATGCCCGATAGATACTTCTTTTTAACAATGACGTTCCTTCTGTCGACGACGTTTTTATCTGTGTCACTTGGCGCTAGCGATGTTCGGTCGGCTGTAACTTCTTCGAGTGACTTGGTGCCAACCCGCCTGTTCAGTGTAGCACCACCGACGACTCGTAAATTGTCACATCCAGCGTCAGGCAGTGGCCTTATAACTCTACTTCTTAATACTCTCTCCATTTGATTATGTGTTGGAGGTTTCCAGTTTGCCTTTGTACTGGAAAGTAGAAAATTCAGCGCGTGCACTCGCATGGGGCACAGTGCAGTGGAGAGGCCGCATACTGTGTAATCAGTAGTGATGGGTCGTTATTTAACTGTCAGCTATTTTTAAACGGTTACCGAGCCGTAACGGTAACCACCAGTTATGGATTTATAAAAATAGCAGCTTAAAAAATAACGCTTTTTACACTAAACTAGATTTCGGAGTCGTGTCTGTTTCAGTTCTACTGCAACTAGTTCGGCTTCGATGAATAAACATCGGTTTTCATCGGCAACTGTTTATTTAACTATTTAACGGGATGAATAGCCTTGAGATTGGGAATGCTAAACACGTTATTTATACTGTGTGCTCGCTCTCGCTAACAGCTTTAGGAACGTACGATTTTCGGTACAATAAAACGGTTTAATTTTAATTTTAACTTTAACGGTTGTTGATGGGGATACGGCATACGGACACTACTACACAGAGTTATTCTGTTAAACTGAGAAGCTGTTATTTTTGAAACAGTTGAGTTTCCCACTAGTATGTAAGGCCAAATATGTAATAATAAAAAATGTTGGGTGAAAAGATGAATTTCTGTAAAAACGTGTTATTACTTTCACTATAGACAACGCAAAATAAGGTTATTTCACGTGAAATTAAAGTACTTATTTATTTAAATTTATATACATTACCTAAGAAAACAGTTAACACGTCATTTTCGTTTGTCTGATAATAGTTATCAAATTGATAAAAAAAATATAATGATACAACATTTTTTAATATCTATATACATTTCAATATAAAAAATTAAATGAATATATATATATATATATATATATATATATATATATATATATATATATATATATATATATATATATATATATATATACAGGTGTTTCCAAATTGATGCGAAAAGTTTTACAGGGTGATTCTTTGGCGAAAAACAAGGCGTGTCTTTTTATTAAGTTTTTCTTGAAACCCCTTCTCCTCCAAGTTACAGCCCTTTGAAATTTTTGAAACTAATTTTAAAACAACGAATATTAAAATAAGTAAATAAACAATTAATACTATATATCTTCCTTTTTTTTAAACTCAAACTCAATTTTTTATACTGTTTCTTTACCGAATTTTTTTTAGCTGCGTTATGTTATGGAGTTCTTAGAATCACTCCCTGTGTAGCAATAAAAGTTCTAACGTCTAACGTCCCAAGGCGTGATAAATAATGATATTTATTGATTATTGCTGTGGCATTGACATTTACGTAAAGACCCTGATAATATAAATTTGTGAGAAATGACTAGTTTATAATTCCTAAAACATCTAAGTAAATTCTTATAGAAGACTCCTTTCTGATTTCTAAAAGTTTCACTTCAGAGTGGCAAAAGATTTACGACACGCTTGTTATAATTTCTTAACCCTTTGTTTCCTTTTCATATCGACAAAATTTGAGATTTATACACTACGTGAAATAACGGGGTAAAAATACAATGCATTTATACTAGTTTGCTCGCTCTCGCTCACAGCTTTGGGAATGTAGGATAATATCGATCGACTATCCAGTTTAAAATAACTGAAGCCGCTATTTTCAACGGTTATTATTAAATAAAGTTAACGGCTTCAACTGTTAACAGAAAATAACTGTTTTTCCCATCACTAGTAATCAGTCATCTCCCTGTCCTCAAGGTTTCATCCGCCAGCAGCCGTTGAACATTGAAGACTCCCTTTTAGACAGGGTCTGTCCAGGACACTTCGGATTCCTCTACCTAGAAGAGCTGCCTTCACCACACTCAATTTTAGATAAAACGACTACCAATAGATAAAACTTGCCACCTTGAATGCACGTTGATACGGTACATTTTCAGATAACCTACTGAACGCTTTTTTAAAAAGTATTTGCTGAAACATCCTTGGAATCTGCCCTGGATGTGGAAACCACAAGAAAAATTTCTTGTTCACACCCCCCAATTCGTTTTAGGGTGTAGGGGATAAGTGGGGAATGATTTGGTGAAGATTGACATTTTTTCGTTAAAACTCGAGTAATAGAACGTTTTAGGGTTTATTTATTATTATCAAACATCTGGTATCCTGTGCTGCAATTAAGTTAGGGTGTGAATGTGTGTGGGTGGAATAATGTTGGCAAAAATTTAGATTTTTTTTTGCTAAAGCGACGTAAAAAGTCTCAAAACATATAAAACTTGATTCTGGAACGAAAATCTTTTGTTTGTCCGTCTGTCGGTCGGTCTGTCTGTCGGTATGTACGTCTGTCTGCTAATAGGCACAAGAACTTTCGAACGAATTGACATATCATCTTCAAATTTGGTATGCAGTTAGCACCAGACAAAGGAACGCTTCGAATTGTTTTTGGGTAAGATCGCTTCAGGGGTTCGGGGATAAATAAGGTGTTGTTTGGTGAAAATTGAAATTTTCTCAATAAAACTCGCATAATGTAACGTTTCAAAAGTTTATGAGTACAAGAATACAAATATTTTCTTTGTGGTCAAGTCATGGGCTCTAAATTCATTCCATGAGACCGTCTTTCTGAAGAGAATAAATTATCACAGCTATGTGGATGTTATGATTCACTTTGCAACACTATTTTGATTTGAAATAGGCGGGGCGAACAATACATCGTCAAACAGAATTATGAAAATGCGCTATGTGGTAAACACCGCTCTGATTCTCCCGGTTCATCATCAGCATACTACACTGAGTAGTGTGCTGATGATGAACCGGAACGGTTCGAAACTGCAGTCCACGCAAACCAATAAGAAATCACAAACGTACAGCAAACAAATACAGTGTATATTTAAAAGTTATTATAGTGTAGTGCAATATTCATATATATATATATATATATATATATATATATATATATATATATATATATATATATATATATATATATATATATATATATATATATATATATATATATATATATATATATATATATATATATATATATATATATATATATATATATATATATATATATATATATATATATATCACCCCGTAACTCAAAAAATAATGGGCCGATTTTGATAAAATTGGGCACGTACCTTCCTTTTGTAAATGGCTTGGATAAGTTCGTTAGTCAGGAAAATCGGACGAGGTTTTCCGGGAAAATTTTGAGTTTTCATTCGAAAAAAAAATTTTTCTCAAAAAATAAAAAAGCTATGAAATCAAAATTTGGTAGGTAGGTTTACAATATAAAAAGTAAACTACACACCAAAATTTAGATTTCTATGTTACAAGAAAAAAAAGTTATAATAAAATATTTTATGCCAGATCATTTCTATGAAAATTCACTACCATAACGCACTTGCTACGTCCAGGCTTTTCAGAGAAATACTAAGTGCCGGATGATGACTGTCCTCTCTGACTAGAGGTATAAACTACCTCGAGGAACAGAGCACTCCACATCACTTATAACTAAATGTAAAAGACGATTATTGGCATTATGTATAGCATTATGTTGGTGAAGGTTCTTAAAAGATATGAAATCCTTTATAAGTCTAGATTTAGAATCACTTGTGTTTGGTGTCACAAAGTTTGGAGCATTAGTCTCTCTTTCTTTTTTCTTTAAGTAAATAATTAAAATTGATACTACTTTAGAAGGGGGGTCCGAGCAACACATGTGTAAATGTGTTGTAAATGTTAGTGGGTGTATATGGAGAGCAAAAAGTATATGGATTAATAAGAACGAAGAAATAGTAGATGATAGGGAATTAAAGCTAAGATATAACCAGTCGGTTTGTTTTACAATGGATTGTAGTGTTATGTACCTTATGTGGGGAGGGCTCAGTTTAACTTATCTTGATGTGGAAAATTTGATTTTATATCTTGCAAGATACTTCCCGTTGAGCTGATTCAAATTTAAAAATTCAGAATTGTTTTTATGACAGTGTTTAAAATACTGAAAACCCATAATCCACACACAAGCTGTGCTTATAGTGATTATTATTTAGTTTATTTATAATAATTGTATTGTAAATACTTTTTCATTTAGTTGTATAGTTAATATAGAGGCAAATAAACGTATTATTATTATGACAGTGATGTCCAAACTATAGATGGCTCACATAGAAGTTACATTTTGAACGAAACCAGTAAACAAATGAGGATGGCTACACACCTATAAATCTGAAACTAGTACAAACGGGCCTATTGGGACACTCAACCTGTTGTAAATAATGTAGGAGACACATAATTATAGAACAAAAGGTTCAAAACATTCACTTGCATTTTAAATCTATGCCAAGTTTTAATGAACACGAAACGTATTGTCTTGAAAGAATTCGGAAAGGTTATAAAAAGCTTTGTGCATACCGAATAATGATCAAGGTAGCAATAAAATCAAATGTTACATTCGATAAAAAAGTGCCAAACGATATTTGCTTTGCAAACTATTCAGAAAAGGATTTAATAAGTTGACCTGTGCATTTTTAGTGAATTTTCGTAAAAAAATTCACTAACGAGGAAAAATTTCGTTAAATAAGCGCGAACCAGGCCCCGTAGAACACATATCTGTGGCCAGTTTTAATTTTTAGATAATACTTATACATAATAACAACGACAAGAACAACAACAATAATGATAATAAAACTCCGCCATAGCCGGTCCCAAGCCTGGGTGAGAAAGGAGAAGGGGGTGGAGTAACAACCACGTTAAAAAACCAGGGTCCGTTTGGCCTGGACGGTAGCACCCTGTAAGGGCCCCTGCCTGGGGTCACAGGTCTGTCTGGCCGGTCGGTGTACTGCATGCTCACCGCTACTCGTTACGACTTAGACGGTACAGCCAGCGACGCGAGCTGTCCTATTTACCCATATTACCTTACTCCTTCCTTCATCCCTACCTGGGCCACCAGGGTTAATTGGTGACACACCCATGGAAATGGAGCAAAATCAAAGCCTCGGAAAAATGCCGCTGCCTGGGGTTCGCCAGGGCATGTCTGGAGCCGGCGCTGGACATGGCAGCATGCGGGACGTCGGTGGCGGGATGCTGATGAGGCGGGCCCCTGTCATACAAGAAATTACAGCCCAAAATCAACAGCAGGGGAGCCTAGTAAGACCAAGAGCTTCACCCACTAAGGATACTGCGCAGAAAAATCAGCCAGCGCTCACCCAGATGGGATTACCAAGACGGCACATGAAATGGACTATGGATATGAATGAAACCATTATGCGCATTTACTACAAAGTAACACAACTTGGACAACAGACTACCGAATATAGGCAACAACTTCACACCGAATTTCTCAGAATGTGCCCACACATTCAGGTGACTCAACAGAGAGTATCGGATCAGTATCGTGTCATACTTAGGAATAACCTTATTCCACAAACGAGACTGAATACCATCAGACAGGAAGTTAAATATGAATTGACTAACATAGCTGTTACGGAAAATAACGAGATCCTGTTTGATGGTAGTAATCTGCAACCTGTACATACTGAACGAGAAGAGCACATCGAGGGTACGCAAGAAAATGAGGAACTCATCCACAAATTGTCCACAGAAATGAGTCGTGCAGTGGCAGAGTATGAAGAAACAAATCCTCTTACTAGACCACCATTACCTAGGCTAAGATCATCTAGAAAGCTGGCAAATATATTGGAACTTTTGAACAGAATAATTTTGCCATCGCACCTTCTAGAAATCAACACATTGGAGCACATGCATACACTGATTTACTGTGCAGCAACTGCAGCAACTAAAACCTTAGGCATTAAGATTTCTGATCGAAGGCCCAATCTCAGAGACTCGCGTCAAAGACTGCCCTTGTGGGGGAAAAGGTTGATAAGTAGAGTGTAAAAACTTCGAAAAGAAATTGGACAACTGACGCAATTTACTGCGGCAGTACAGACAAGAAAATTGCAGAAACAGGTAGAGGAGATCATAGGCCGAGTTCGACAACACAAGATCCAGTCAACCACACTGCACAAGAATGTCTGGAAACCTTGAAACAGAAGCTTTCTGTATATGCAGAACGGTTGAGGAGATATAAAGCGAGCAATAATAGGAAGTGCGACAATACAATGTATGAACGCTCTGAATGGACTTTCTACCGTCAGCTTAATTCAGCTAGGAATGCAACCACCGTTGCTTTTCCAACAAAAATGAACCAATTGAAGAGTTCTGGCAAAGTCGACTGGCCACAACAGCCTCTTGCAATATTGGCGCTAGCTGGGTTAACGAAGAACACAGAGCTTGTCAGAGTTATGAACAAATGCATCATGAGCCGTTTACCACAGATGAAGTCTCCCAGGTTATTAAAGAGCTTCATAATTGGAAGGCACCCGGGCCTGATGTCGTCCAAAACTTTTGGCTGAAGAAATTTGGGTATACACATCATCTATTGACGGTGTTAATAAATGATGTTATACTTGACCCAAAGAAGATGCCATTGTTTTTCACACAAGGAGATACGTATCTTCTGCCAAAGGACCAGTATTGTTCTGCAGACCCCGGCAGATACGGACCAATAACTTGTCTTCCGACCCTATATAAGTTCATCACATCCTGCCGTGAGAAACGCATATATGCGCACTGTGAACGAAACAACATAATTGCGAGCCAGCAAAAAGGTTGTGCCATAGACTCTATGGGATGCAAAGAACAGCTAATAATTGATTCGGTTGTGTGCAATCAAGCTTACAATGGTCGAAGAAATCTCTTTGCTGCCTACGTGGATTACAAAAAGGCATTTGATTCAGTTCCACACGAATGGCTTATAAGTGTGCTGAAGATCTAGAAGACGATACATACATCCTGAGGTTCTTTGAATACACAATGTCTACCTGGAGAACAAAGATTCAGTTACAGGTACAAACGGATGATAACGTCGTAACCAGCATGATACCAATTAGAAGAGGTATATTTTAAGGCGACTCGCTAAGCCCATTGTGGTTCTGCCTCGCATTGAATCCACTATCAAACCGCCTGAACTCCATCAGATATGGTTTCAGTATAAAAAGCAATGACAGGGAGCAAATAAGGCTAAATCATTTGCTGTATATGGATGATCTTCAAAGCTGCTGGCCTCCACAAAGAACAGTTGACCTAAAATGCCCCACGTTAAACTTCAATTATCCACATCTACGGCAAATGACGGAGTGAAAATTTTTAGGCTTAAAAATCATTTTTTTATCATGGGAAAGTAGCTAAGCCTGTTGTGAGAACTAAACCTATAACAAAATTCTTGTAAGATAGAAATCTAAATTTTGGTGTATAGTTTACTTTTTATATCGTAAACCTACCTACCAAATTTGGTTATCATAGATTTTTTATTTTTTAAGAATTTTTTTTTTCAAATGAAAACTCAAAATTTTCCCGGAAAACCTCGTCCGATTTTTCTGATTAACGAACCTGTCACAGCTATTTACAAAAGGAAGGTACATGCCAAATTTTATCAAAATCGGCCTATTATTCTTTGAGATAATTTTTTTTTGTTGAATGAAAACTCAAAATTTTCCCGGAAAACCTCGTCCGATTTTCCTAACTAACAAACTTGTCAAAGCCATTTACACAAGGAAGGTATATGCCAAATTTTATTAAAATCGGCCGATCATTTTTTGAGATAAGATTTTTTTTCGAATGAAAACTCAAAATTTTTCCCGGAAAACGTCGTCCGATTTTCCTGACTAACGAACTTATCCAACCCATTTACAAAAGAAAGGTACATGCCAAATTTTATCAAAATCGGCCCATTATTTTTTGAGTTATCGGTGTGATACATACATATATATATATATATATATATATATATATATATATATATATATATATATATATATATATATATATATATATATATATATATATATATATATATATATATATATATATATATATATATATATATATATATATATATATATAAACGTATAAAAATTGAAACTGACCCCGGATATGGGTTCTAGGGGTCCTAGTTCGCGCTCATTTGCAAAATATTTTTCAAAATTCAAAAGTCGGGATCTTCCCATTAGTGATTTTTTTTACGAAAATTCACTAAAATGAAGAGGTTGCAATTAACGCCAGAACAGCATCTGCTGATTTAGAAGTGCCTTATTCGTCGTTCCAAAGAATTGTTTGTATTCATAAGTTACCTCTCTACAAATTTATAAGGCTACAGAAACCACATCCCGGAGACTACGTACGCAGGATCAAGTTTTCCGAAGAATTTTTGGTAAGAAATCAATAAGATCCAAATTTTTACAAAAACTTATATGGACAGACGAAGCAAAATGCTGTTAACGAGGGATAATTAATCGAGAAAATCGGAATTTTTGGGCTGACGAAAACGTTTGTATTGTAATGGAGGTAGAATGTTATTTCTGTCTGCCGTAGGTGTCAAATGGACGGAGCTCCGACACATTCAACTAGAGCCGTAGATGAGTGAAGATTGGAACCTGTGATGAGCACTAATAAGTACAGTTTGGAGAACCCAATTTATCACAATACAGTTTCTTGACCCGACCATCGTTTCGCTAACAAAGTTAGCGTCATCAAGGGGATGGGTAAACTAAGTGAATAAAGACTAGAATTACTATTTTTATGTTAGTTGCCAAGTAGTTGCGAATAGCGTCCTCTAGGAAGGTATACAGACAGACCCCCACTATTGAGTCTTAAATCCCTGTGATTAAAACTGCATACCTGCCTTTGTTATGCTGTGCGTCGTTATCAAATATTCCTTATAAGAAGGACACGCTGGTTATTAAGATAACAGTTCGAACAATGGACTACATAGAACCGGACCTACTCTATTCATCGAAACATTTTTGTTCAAATTTATAACGATATATATATATATATATATATATATATATATATATATATATATATATATATATATATATATATATATATATATATATATATATATACTTTCGTAAGCATCAAGCTGACGCGACTGCCTGACATTTTTTATTAACTTGAGATTTTCTTTATCTACATGATGATTATTATCCCAAATTTGCTGAGCAATACATGATTTGTCAATAGTGCCATATCTCAGTTGCGCTAAATGTTCTTTAAATCTAGTTTCAATGGTTCTTTTAGTTTGCTCAACATATTTAAGCTCACAATCCTTACAACCTATTTCAAAGATTCTCAACACATCTGTGGTTTTATCTTTATCCTTTGGGTTACCTAGCAGATTTTGAATGTATTTTTTTGTAGAAATAGGTTAGCAACAAATTGGCTTTCTTAAAAATGCTATTAAAACCTTTTGTAATTCGCAGTTCAAATGGTAAACAGACAACGGTTTTGTCTGGTTTATCTTTTCTGAAAGTCGTAGATTCCGCTAACATTTTCTTTGTTTTATGTTTATTGACTAATTTCTCCACTAGGTTGGGTTAGGTTTGTATGTGAGTGGGTCATACCGGTCCCTCCACCGCGACCGTATGGTCTACTGTGGCTCACGCCTTAGTCTATATTTCGCCCAACAAATCCAGCCTCCTACAGAGGTCGATAATGTTTGTGGGCGAAAGTTGATCCAGATCTTCCGGAGCAAGCTTTGTCTTGCCAAAGAGCAGGTATCTAGTCCTGTCCACCGCCGGACAGGAACACAGTACGTGCTCTGCTTTCACGCCACTTTCCATACACAGCCGGCACTCGGTCTCCTGACCGACCCCAATACGGTGTATGTGGTGACGCAAGCGGCAGTGTCCTGTATACAGGCTGACTAGAGTACTCAGTTGTTGTCTGTTTAACTTTAGAAGTTTTTTAGCCCTTGACTCCGACAGGGCATTTATGAAGGCCTTAGAGTGAGCTAATCCTGGCAGATTTTGCCAATATTGGATTATCATTCTTTCTGTCTAGATCTTTAAGGTGCGTTTTGCTGTGCATAATGTTATCCCAGCACCAGTTCTGGTCCGATTAACTATCTGGGCACCTCTCCTGGAAAGCGCGTCGGCCGCAACATTGCCATCATAATCCGAGTGACCCGGTATCCAGACCAGCGACACATCATCACAGCTGCCCAATTCGTTAAGGGTAGATTTGCAACTCCATACCGTTTTTGAATTACACCGGTAGGAACCAAGAGTCTTTATTGCAGCTTGGCTATCTGCATATATCTTTATCGATTTGTGTGTGCACTGGTTTTTTATACTTTCCCTTGCACACATCTCGATGGAATACACTTCTGCCTGGTGTATGGTTGCATACTTGCCGAGGCTAGCTGATAGTCTAGCATCGTTGCTGCCCCCATATGCGCCGGCTCTTACTCCCATATTGGTTTTGGAGCCGTCAGAGTACCAGCAGAGATCGGCTCTCAATAGGGTCGTTTGATTTCGCTCCCAGTCCTACCTTTCCTGGAGGACGATCTTAAAAGACAGATCTCTACTGATCTTTGTAGGCATCAAGTCTGAGACCATTCCTAGAATCCCGTGACTCTCAATGTCATCGAGGAGTCCGGACCCTCCCAGACTGACTACCTTCGGCATGCTGTCGGCCGTTTGCTTTAGTCTGTACATTGTCCACCTCGCCACCCTCTCCAACCATATGTGAAGAGGTGGAATATTAATGAGGACCTCCGAGCGGCTGATGGTGCGGTGCTTATCGCTCCCGTTATCATCAGGCAAGCTTGTCTCTGTAGATGAGCCAGTTTGGCCCTCGCGATACCATGAAGTGCTTTAGGCCACCAAACTATGGCTCCATATGTTATTGTTGGTCTGATAACCACTACATAGAGCCAGTACATATGTTGGGGGTTTGTTTCCCAGTTGTTTCCACAGATTCTCCGGCATGTCCACAGGGACAGTTTAGCCCTGCGGATTACATTTTCTAACTGTATGTCCCAGTTGAGCTTCTTATCTAGGGTAACGCCCAGATATTTTGCTTTGTTTCTTCACTAAGCATACAGAGTAACCATTATATTTAGCTACATTTCCAATATGTTCAAGTTCTCTGTTGTATCTTTCTTTATTTAATGGAAAATGTATTAATATATGAACTAGAAAATTCAAACTAGCTATTTTTTTTGGAAAACTATGGTGTGTGTCAATCGAAATGCAATTCACGGTATTGGTTTCCTTTCTTTCCGTAAATTACCAACTTTGTTAGCGAAACGATCGTCGGGTCAAAAAACTGTATTGTGATGAATTGGGTTCTCCAAATTGTACTTACTAGAGCCGTAGATGCCAAATTAGCGGTAGGTACTCTTTTAAGGTCGTTGGTGGAGAAATAGGGGCCCCTAGTCAATTTGACCCACCTAATCTTCGGAACGTACCCCTTTAGAGTGTTATTTATGGGGGTTGGGTCGAAGAATCAGTGTACACAAATCCGATTTTAAATTACGAAGACGTGAGAATACGGATAGTTGGAGCTTTTGATCATCTGAAACCTTTCGAAATTCGGAGAGCAACGCAGTCTGTTAAGGAGCGTATTATACTGTTACGTTTTCTCCGGGTTCTGGATAAGTGAGACTTTTAATTTTAACAAAACAACTTTATTTACACTCTAAATATGGATACAATAAAATTTCTAGAATGTCTCTCTCACAAAACACTTCATTTACTGGCCTTACAATTACTACTCTCAACAAAAGTCACTAATCTGGTACTACAGTCACTACTCTCTTAACACTTTACACTGCTTCTTCAAGTCACTACCACATTCTCTTACTGAACTGAACTGAACTCGGGCTGGCTTGCTTTCGCTTTTATATACTCGCCGTACCTTCCCCTCCTTTCTAGAGCGTTCCATTCCAGAACGTTCCAGGACCCTCTTTTACTAGAAGGTTCTGTGAATACAGATCGGTCCCGTGTGTATACAGGGGGATGTATATACAGGATGATCCAAATGTGGTCACCACTCCTATGTCACACAAGAGGTGTTTCTCGAACTATAAGATCTCTCTGCGTATACAGGGTGTAAGGGTTCTCTACGTATACAGGGTGTATATACAGGGTGTTCGGAATGTGCAGACCTCAGTTATCCGTTCCGACGGGGTACAAGTTGGTAACTTCGTTATTTCTGGTCCTAGAGGGTTGAGACTTCGCCTGAGGGGGGTCACCCCAGGCACCCCCAGGGGGGTGGGGAGGCGGTGTTGCCAGATTGTGCAAAAATTCCCAGATGTTGGGGAAATTCTGGAGATGTGGCAACACCGCACCTACGTATATTGAAGTGCTTTGTAACAATACATACACTGTCTCAATGAAAACGCTGCACATATTAAGCATTTGTGTTGAAATAATTATTTTGTTAATCTGCAAATTTGTTCTTATTTTGTGTTTACTATTTGTTATTGTAATACAATTTTTGAATAAAAATTTAATTGAATTGATTGTTTCCAAAGTCTACTACCCTTCAGGAAAAAATGATATTTCCTTAAAACATGCCTATAACTCAAAAACGACTAAAGATAGGCATCCATAGTGTTAATAAAAGTGGGCCTTAAATTTAATTATACATTGATTTATGGAAATGTCAGAAATTGTAGGTGCCATTTGAAAAAAATGATGTTTTTGACATTTTTTGGTTGTCAAATTTGAAGCATCACAGTAGGCGCATAAAATATATAAAATGTGTCAGTAATGACGCAAAATGTTGACCAAACGTTAAGAATTGAATTTTAAAATATCTTTTATTTATTTCCAATAGTTGTAACCTCCTTAGAATAAGCAAGAAAAGCGGTATGACGTGGTAGAGAGTGATTGACCTCAAGTGGATCCAAATCCGGACGATAGTGAGGTCACCATCACCTACTAAACCCTAACCTAAAAGTACCTATCTATCAGATTTATTATTTGCATGGCAAGGAACACTTTGTAAGGTTAATACTTACTCCACTTTTGGGTCGTTCTGCCTGAAGTCCTACATTTGTGAGATCTTCAGGTCAAAGCCTGGTTACTTGATTTTTATATATCTAGATAATCGATATAAAGAATTCTTATTTACGTCGTCATCACATATAAGAGATTTTAGGTAGGAATTATTGTTCAATTAAACAGAGATATAGAAAAAGTCAATATTTAAATTTATTGATAAAAATTGTGGCTGGAGCAAATTTATATGATACTCCTGGTGAATTTCAAATAAACATTGCATTACACAAAACAAAACAATATTAAATGTTCCAAGAAGGAAATTATCTTTTGCATATGACAGAATAAAAAGTTGATATTAAGTTACAAAAAGTATTAATATTACATGTATAAATGAAGGAAATTAGATATTGTATTTTACAGCACGAAAATAAATATAAAATATAAAAATTGTCGTTTTTCAATCAGTTCTACTGATGCTCTCGACATTTTAGATAAGCTTCAGGTGGAATTCCTAGATAGTGAACTGGCCAGTTTGCTTTACTTCTTTAAAGAAAAACCCTTGAGTGAAGCTCAAAGAATATAAAGTTAAATTTCTATTTAACAGATTACCAATGAAATCATAAAACTGCAGGTTAGGTAGTTGGTAAACAAACATTAATTAACTTGAATTTAGACAATGAAATACCTGAAGCTATGTTACTGACAAAATATTATGAAAGAGATAAGAGATGTAAAATTACAGTTACTTT
The DNA here is from genome assembly GCA_964006375.1 of Tillus elongatus. Taxonomy (NCBI): domain Eukaryota; kingdom Metazoa; phylum Arthropoda; class Insecta; order Coleoptera; family Cleridae; genus Tillus; species Tillus elongatus. Next base: position 326,170,172 of record OZ023262.1, on the reverse strand, counting down.
AAAATCACAATCTCATTGATACAAAGAAAAGTCTAGTTTAGTTACATTGAATGGAAGTTCATATTGCAAATAATTTGAAAATTTGGACGTCGCATAAAAGTTTAAAAGTCACACACAGATAAAGCTCAAAAGACTCACCAAAGCTGGATTACATGGGGGAGTTCAATAACTCCTCATTCACCTGTTGATTTGGTCACAGATGTTTCAAAGGTAGAGGCCCAGGCAACACAACTACATAACAATCATGTACTTTGCATGTAACACCGCGACATTGTACATCGCAGAGATGTACTTTGTAAGGTCTATGCAAGTTACCAGAGCTAGGAAATGTCAGCAACTGCCAACATTGACAACACATCGCAGGGACATGACAGCTTAACATGCTGGAGACATCGCCTGTGCTGTTAAGGAGATGTACTTACTAATATTTCAATAATGTATCTAGACTCATCTCTAGCATGTAACTAAATAATGTACTTGAGATGTCCTATGATATATTCCCAGTATATAATTCATACTTCATGGCTGTCATGTAAATTATATACATATATATATATATATATATATATATATATATATATATATATATATATATATATATATATATATATATATATATATATATATATATATATATATATACATATATACTAAGTTACTAATAATTATTGGTAATAGTAAACTCAATCTGCATCTGAGTTAAGAGTATAAAATATTTATAAAAAATGAATGGGACAATAAAAACAACAGATGAACTTCTAGAAAATGGAGATATATATTTTATACAACATACAAAACTATAACATTTTCAGTAAATGAAGAAAAAAAAATTCTCATATAGTATAAAAACAAAAATGAATTCTAAATATATACATAAATAAAAGCTTCTAAAAAATTTAACATGTATTTACAGCAGCACAAAACAATATATTTTCCAACTAACCCTAAATTTATAGAAAAAACAAAGTCTCATAATATAAATATAAAACTAAAAATGAATTCCAAAGGTGTAGGTAAATGCAAACTTCTAAAAAATGTTAACATGTATTTTATGGACCACAAAACAATATTTTTTTCAGTAAACACTAAATAAAAAAACAAAATTCTCATAATACAAATCTAAAAATAAAATGAGTTGAAAACATATGCATAAACTTGCTGGAATTTGTAAACATAGAAACAACAATGATCCCATATTGTCTATATAAATTAAAAGTTAAGCTGTAAATTTCCATTTCTTTGGTGAAATATGCTTTTTGTCATTTCTCTGTTTCCGCTGTCTTGCTCGATAGAAACACTCCGAACCAGAAATTTCACACCTTTTTTTTAGTTGGTTGTTCCACAGAATTACATCTGAAATTTCAAAAACAAGCTGTTAGAAAAAATGGTAGTCTTTTTGTTGTTGTTTTATAAAGCACTGTGTCAACCTTTGAGTCCACTGGAGGTATAGATGATAATCTTAAAGACATAAATGATGATATTACTAATGCATCATCAATATTTTTAGGTAGTGGGAATTGATTAATAGCGGAAGTCGAATTCGGCTCGACATATGAAAAAGTTGCAACTTCCCTATATAATTTTTATTGCAATCTAAAATTACTACCCAGTATGGCAATGAAGCATGACTGTTAATTTGTTTTTCTTTTAGGTTTCGCGTATTTTTTGTCTATATGAAATCAGTGAAATTACCTTTGGACATTTTACATTAAGAAATGAACGACAATAAAATTATCTAACCCAAATAGTTAATGTAAACACCTCAGCATAACAATTGTTTCTTACGTTGTGCAAACACAAAAGTAATTCTGCTCATGAAATGCGGATTAATAAAAATTGGCGCTAACTTTTGACAAAACCAGTGACACAATAACAGATAGTGTAGTAAACATTTTGTCTTGATTCGCGATTTAGGCGGATAATTTTCTGTGGCGGTTTTACTGCTACTGCCATGTTAAATCCATGTACACAAATGCTGTGTTGTTTGTAAACAATCGATTTAATTTGCCAAATATATTAGATGTTCATCATATAATAAGTAGTTATACACTTAACCTAAAAAATATACTTACTATATAGGTAGGTACTTACCTCGTGATTGTAATTGCAGGATAATGCTTAATGTACAAACACAAAAAACTTCCACCTAAAACCTAAATTGCAAGAAATAATCCAGATCTACAAGAAAGAAAACACGAAACTCTTGTATTTGTATGTCATTGTCGTGCGTCACATGTCACACACAATAAAAGTAAAAAAATAACAAAGTGTCAATGCGATTCCAGCGATGACAAACGGTGTGGCGTGAATAGTGATGGGAAAAACCGCTATTTTCTGTTAACAGTTGAAGCCGCTAACGTTATTTAATAATAACCGTTGAAAATAGCTGCTTCAGCTATTTTAAACTGGATAGTCGATCGATAGTATCCTACATTCCCAAAGCTGTGAGCGAGAGCGAGCACACTAGTATAAATGCATTGTATTTTTACCCCGTTATTTCACGTAGTGTATAAATATGAAATTTTGTCGATATGAAAAGGAAACGAAGGGTTAAGTAAGAAATTATAATAAGCGTGTCGTAAATCTTTTGCCACTCTGAAGTGAAACTTTTAGAAATGAGAAAGGAGTATTATATTAGTATTTACTTAGATGTTTTAGGAATGATAAACTAGTCATTTCTAAGAAATTTATTTTATGAGGGGTCTTTACGTAAATGTCAATGCCACAGCAAGAATCAATAAATATCATTATTTATCACGTCTTGGGACGTTAGACGTTAGAACTTTTGTTGCTACACAGGGAGTGATTCTAGGAACTAGAACTATAACATAAGGCAGTTCTTAAAATTTCGGTAAAGAAAGGTTTGTTATTACTTATTACATTATGCTTTTATCTTTCTTAGAAAGATCTCTATCTCTAGTTACATTTTCGGTTCACTGGTCATCTTTATCACTTTATCCACTTTTAAAAACTGTGCAAGTGCAAACAACAGCCAATAGTATAAAAAATTTGGTTTGAGTTTAAAAAAAATTGGAAGATATATAGGATTAATTGTTTATTTACTTATTTAATATTCGTTGTTTTAAAATTAGTTATAGTGTTAGTTTACTTTAAACTTTTGACTGCCAAGTTAAATTGTGTTTGCGTGCAGAGTATATATATATATATATATATATATATATATATATATATATATATATATATATATATATATATATATATATATATATATATATATATATATATATATTCATTTAATTTTTTACATTTAATGTATATAGATATTAAAAAATGTTGTATCATTATATTTTTTTTAATCAATTTGATAACTATTATCAGACAAACGAAAATGACGTGTTAACTGTTTTCTTAGGTAATGTATCTAAATTTAAATAAATAAGTACTTTAATTTCACGTGAAATAACCCTATTTTGCGTTGTCTATAGTGAAAGTAATAACACGTTTTTACTTTTTACAGAAATTCATCTTTTCACCCAACATTTTTGATTATTAAATATTTGGCTTTACATACTAGTGAGAAACTCAACTGTTTGAAAAAAACCGCTTCTCAGTTTAACAGAATAACTCTGTGTAGTAGTGTCCTTGTACCGAAGATCGAAGATCCTACGTCGCTAAAGCTGTGAGCGAGAGCGTCGTTAAATGGTTAAATAGCAGTTGCCGATGAAAACCGATGTTTATTCATCGAAGCTAGTAGCAGTAGCAGTGGAACTGAAACAGACACGACCTTGAATTCTAGTTTAGTGTAAAAACCGCTATTTTTTTAGCCGCTACTTTTATAAGTCGGTAACTGGTCGCTACTGCTACTGCTCGGTAGCCGCTAAAAAATAGCTGACAGCTAAATAACGACCCATCACTAGGCGTGAATATGAACTGTGAATCTATAAAGTAACGGTCATCATGTGTTAATTACATGCTTAGCATGTTATTTTTCTGAAGTAACAGCGATGTAGTTTATAATATCGCTAGCATATCATTAAAATTAACTTCTGAAATGTAAATTATTGATATGTCGCTGTTACATACTTGGCATGTAAAGGTTAGCCATGTATCTCAAAAGTAACAGCTAACATCGCTAGCATGTACCAGTGTAAGCGCAAAATCATAGGTAACAGAAAACAATCGCAGGAACATGACATGCATGTATCAGGATATGTCGCATTGGTTACTTAAAAATAACATCTTAGCGATGTGAATATCACAATTGTGTTGCCTGGGGGCCAACTATCAGTGCCCGCCACAGTCTCTTAGTCTCTCACCAGAGAGAAAAAGTCGGGAAGAGTGAAAGGCATTTCCCATGAGTAATTGTCAGACAAGTTGTTCATACCATTCTACTGCTGGATGAGATAGGTAAATCTGTATTCTAAACAGACAGCTGTTGTGATGACGTCATTTGCAGATAATTTGATTAAAACTTTTACGGCCAAAAATGTAACTGGAGGTATGCGGAATTTTATAAGCTGATTAGCTGGGAGCTCGGAAACTTAGGTAAGCACTTGCGATAGCATTAGAGACTTCACTATATCATAGAACAAAGGGTTACCGTTTAATTCACGTTTTTCACCAAAACGGACTGTTAATTTCAAATTAAATCGAGATCAAAACACTTATAACAACCACCGATAACTATATTAAGCGACATTAACGGCAAATAGTGAGATATTACACCCTTTTAGGGAGATAAAGAGCCACGATAGTTTCAACGATGTTTCTCGCAGGCCCACCCAGAACAGACTCCTCTCGAAGCAGCGTCACACCAGATGTCTACGCCAAATTTGTCGCGCATTTTGCAGCCGTTTTTCGCGGTCCTTTTCTAACTTCATGTATGTGACAAGGATATACTGTCCAGAGCTGGCTTTATATCCGGAGGTGGCACGACGTATCCGGGGTACGTGCTCCCCGTTCGGTCGGACTCCCCTTAGTACTGCAATAATGGACGTGGTCCAACGATTTCTGCTTGACGGCAAAGAGATGAGATCATCGTTACGTCAACTGCACCTTCTAGATCTTTCTTGTTTACGAAAACATTTCATCTCTCGATATTTGAATTTTTAACGTATACAAAAGGATCGCAGTACGGGCTTTACGATAGTTAGATATTGGCGAATTTTCAACAAATAATTTTGAAACTGAAATTTGAAATGCTTTATAGAGATAAGGTTACCTACTATCATTTTAGCTACCTGGAGGTTTTCTATATGTCTTTAAAGTAGTAACGATGCTAAATAAAAACGTAATCGTTACATGGTTCAGAAGTAATTAAGTTCTTAATAGACCTCTGCAACCCCGATTTTTGCGAAAAATGTGACATTATGTCAAAGCTATGACAGATAATATGTGTTGACAACTTGGACGTTCCGAACTCAAAATGTAATGTAGAATCCAGGTATTTAATCAAAATTGGGTACTTCCATTTGAAAAAAAAGATAGAGTTGATTTTCGGTATATATCCAGGAGTGCCGCAATTTTAAAAATATTTTATTTAGACTTGCAACAATCGATTGTAGCTGGACACCAAATTTGGTAATAATACGATTTCGGGAAACGTGAATCACCCTGTATATAGTTAGTAGACAAGTTTTATTACTATACTCCACGGCACAGCACTCGTTATTCAGTTCTACAAACATTTTTTAAATACTTACAACGTATAAAGATAACAGATCCTCCATGCAATCGGTTAGGTCACTTGTAATGTGCTACCGAAGCATGTCCCAGAAAAAACTTATGTAGCATAGCACTTTGAGTTATCTAGTGCTCTGTGAGACTAAGGAAGTCAAGGATGCGTTCACATAGCATAAGTTTGAACAGATTTACTGTATCATTTAGGTTTTGTATATTTAAATCAATAAGCTTGTAGTCAACAGCAATTTTAGATGACCCATCATCTAAGTTTGCAAGCTCTGGTTTCCCGTCGTCCCAAAATTTCTAGGAACAACCTACGAACATATACACGTCCTATGGCCATATGTCAGGATTATAAACGTCTTTAGTTTGGTCCAGTGAGTAGATTATTACTTTCACATCGTCAATACGTGTGTAAGTATGGGATCGGCGACAAAAATTTCAATTTTTTTCGCTTAAACGTCGTAAAACAGTATCTACGTAATAAATCTAGTAAATGAAAATTTAGTGCAAATACCTTAGCAGAATAATAGTTGTTTCTCAAATTTGAGGCGCTACGCTGCCCTGTCTTGAAAGTAACAACCAGTAAATACATATGTTACAGGACTTCTCATATGACCTCACAAATTTTATTAAATCTGCTATTTAATTCATAGAGAAATAAATGTCTGTATAAATAAAAATTATGTTTTTATTATTACTACTATTATTATTTTACGAATGACTCATCTGTCAGTTAACGTTTGATTTGACATTTTATTTGACGCAAGTTGTCAGGTCAGGTTCTTGGGAGTCTAATAAACATTATTGTTTTTAAGTATTAACTACTTACCACTTATATGTTTTAGTGTTTTCCCGACATTATGGATGTATTTAATAAAATATATTCTCAAGTGAGTAGTTCAGTCAGTAACACAGTCTCGCAATTGTCTGCAGTTTTGCCTGGTAACCCTGTTACTCGAGAATTTGATGCTTCCTCACATATTGCCTCTGCCGGACCAGGTAATTTTTATTAACATTTCCTTAATGTTCTTACTAATTGCTTATGAAATTTGACGATTTTCGTTTTTATTATAGATACTATATAATTATAACGTTATTTAATGTTTCAGGTTTACTGTGGAAAATATATAGAGGTACGAAACGTTCAACAAAACAAGACGCATCAATCTTTGTATTTGAGAAGAGGCAGCTGGAAAGATGGAACAAAACAGACAGAGAAATAATTCTCGAAACGCTTAGACGTGGTGTAACGCAGTTAACAAAGATCAGGCATCCACAAATTCTAACGGTCCAACATCCCCTAGAAGAAAGCCGAGAAAGCCTTGCTTTTGCAACAGAACCTGTGTTCGCAAGCCTCGCAAATGTCTTAGGCCAAACGACGAACATGCCTCAACCCACAAACTTATCAGAATTTAAGCTCTTTGATGTTGAAATAAAATACGGATTATTGCAGATAAGTGAAGGTCTAGCATTTCTTCATAATGATGTCAAGCTTTTACATAAAAATATATCCCCTGAGACCATAATAATCAACCAGCAAGGTGCGTGGAAGATATTCGGTTTAGACTTTTGTGTCCACAATACGAGTCCTGCTAATAGTGCAATGTTTTTACCTTGTGAGGATTATAGTCCGACTGTACCATCTGTGTGCCAGCCGAATCTGGAATTTTTAGCCCCAGAGATCGTGGTGTCTCAGAGCAATACCACTGCAGCCGACATGTTTTCATTAGGCATGGTAGCATATGCCTTGCACTCTCCAGGAAATCAGACAATTATGGCTGTAAAAGATCTCGGACAGTTTAAATCTAGAGTTCAGCAGCTGAAGAGTCTTACCCCAAATAAGCTACAGTGTGTTCCAGATCAGTTAAGGGAATATGTGAGGTTGCTTCTAAACGTGACTCCTGAAGTTCGACCAGATGCACACCAGTTTGCAAAGATACCTTACTTTGACGATGTTGCGGTGAAAACGCTCAACTACTTAGACTGTCTCTTGCAGTGGGACAACCTCCAGAAATCAAGGTTCTACAAAGGGCTACCAGATGCTCTGGCAAAACTTCCGCAGCGTGTTAAAGTCAAAAGAGTGTTGGCATGTTTAGTGCGAGACCTATCTCAACCAACTATGGTCCCCTTTATTCTTCCCAGTATATTTGACATAGCACAAGAATGTGATAAGCAAGAATTTACTACTTACATTCTGCCACACCTCAAGCCTGTTATGAAACTGATGGAACCCATACAGGTAATAATAATAATACTAATAAGGTAACAATGGGTCAGGCAAATTTGTCCCCTATGGGTCCGGGGACTAACTAAAAGAATATGCCCAAGGTAACTCCTGCCTAGCGTAAGAGGTGACTAATCGAAGTAGGTAGGTGGTAGTGGACTTTTCCTTTACGTGATAGTAAAGGATTTTTTTCACACCCGAGCAGGTACCACCCCTTACATCAAGGAGCCGGTGAAGTCCCAACGGACGTTTCCGGTTCTGGTGTATGAGTCGGTTTCCCTTATAATCAAAAATGATGATGGCTCCTCCCTGTACAAAAGATTCCGGAGGTAAAATACCCCTCCATTCGGATCTCCAGAAGAGGGGTGTGCAGGGGGCGCCGGCATCAAGATTTAACATATCCTTGAATATATGTGACCTAAATTCTAACCTGAACTCCATCCACCATTTCGTCCAGGCTAATAGGCCCCAACTCCTCTTCCTCACCGAAACCCAAATCAGTGCCAAAACAGCCACTAACCACCTTAATTTCCTGGGGTATGAGCTCCTTACTTCCTTTAGATTGCATGGAGGTGTGTGCGCATACGTCCGTAGCAATCTACCCTGCACCAGACTCCCCAATTTGGAAGCTGGAAGAAAAGGCATACTTTGGATAAAACTCTCTCTCAGGGCTGCAACTAAATACATCTGTTGCATTTACCGGTCACCTTCTGACAACAACTTTGTGCAGCTCTTCGACTACCTTTCTGAAAAAACCAACCATCTGATTTCTGAACTTTCTGACTTCAATGTCCATAATAAGGAATGGCTAGGATCTTCAAAAACCGATCCACAAGGGAGAGCAGTGGACGCCTTCGCAGTCAGCAATTCTTTAGCCAATATGGTTCATAAACCTACTTAGTTTCCTCGCATCCCAACACACAGCTCAAATCCCTTGGATCTCCTTACTACAAAACCTGAATGCTATAAGACATCGGTCACTGCCCCGCTTGGTCGCTCAGACCACGGCATGGTCACTGCTTCCTGCGCAATGCAACCTGAGGTCACACAGTCATCACACCCAAGTATCGTTTGGCACTACAACTCCGCGAACTGGGACGAAATGCGGAGTTACTTTTCCTCATTTCCATGGGCGTCTTGTCTGCTTCTCCCATCCTGACCCCTCTGATATCTCACAAAACGTCACCGAAATCATCCAAGCTGGAATGGAATTATTTATTTCATGTACACAGAAAACCTCTTCAGCAACTCAAAAGCCATGGTTCTCTAAATCCTGTGACAAGGCCAGACTTGAAAATGTCAAAGCTCACAAAACGCTTCTACACAATCCCAGTCAAGAAAACCATCAAGCATTTAACGACGCAAGAAACCGCTATGTCCGCATTCTTTCTGAGGCAGAAAGCTCGTTTAATAACCACATCAAAAGTTCTCTCAAGCTCCAACGGCAGCAAAACCTTCTGGACTCCTGCTAAATCTATTGGGAATAATTTCTGCAAGAGCACGTTCCCACCTCTTGTCTCAGGGGATGAAATTGTTTCTACCCCCTGGGCAAGGCTGAACTTTTTGCCTCGTTCACCAGCAATTCTACTCTCAACCCACCTCCAAATGTTCAACCACCAACAGTCCCCAATGTCGCGTTTAAAATGACGGATATCATTTATATTATACCTATTTTTTTTTTTTTTTTTTTTTTTCAAAAAAAATATTATAATTAAAAAGGTACGAAAGATGCTCTCTTCTCTTAATACAAGGAAAGCCTCTGGCCTTGACGAGATCCCAGCAATTGTTCTCAAAAAATGCGCACCAGAACTTGCTCCTGTCATGACTCGTCTGTTTCAGACATCTTACAATAGAGGCATATTCCCTAGTAACTGGAAAACCGCGCGAGTACAACCCGTCCCCAAGAAAGGATCCAAAGCGCTTTCTAGCAACTACAAGCCTATTTCTCTCCTTTCAGTCGTCTCTAAAGTGATGGAAAAGTATATAAACACCGAATTACTAAAATTTCTTGAAAAACACAGTCTAGTCAACGACAGGCAGTAGGGATTCGGTCAGTGCAGATCAACTGCCGACCTCCTTTCCTTTGTCACCCATTCTTGGAGCAAGTCTATGGAACTACACGGTGAATCCCAGATTGTCGCTCTAGACATATCCAAAGCATTCGACCAGGTCTGGTACGCAGCGCTGCTTAATAAACTTCCGGCCTATGGCCTACCACCAAAACTCTGTACCTGGACAGCAAATTTCCTCACCAACCGGAGCATTTCTGTTGTCCTGGATGGCCATTCCTCTAAACTGTATCAAATTAATGCAGGAGTCCCTCAAGGTTCAGCTTTAGCGACTACTTTGTTTCTTCTCCACATCAATGACCTCCTCTCTAGCACATCCAACCTAGTTCACAGTTACGCGGATGACAGCACCCTCCACTCAAATATACAATATTCTAAGCCTGTCTCTGTAGCCCAATTAAATGAGGATCGCAGACTCATGGAGGGTTCTGTCTCTGTGGATCTCCAAAAAATATTAGACTGGAGAAGTAGAAATCTTGTACAATTCAACTTCAGCAAATCTCAGTCTTGCTTTCTATCTCATAAGAGATACACCAGCCCCAGACCCATCACAATGAACAACCAAGCTATACAACGTAATGAGTCCTTTGCACTTGTTGGCATTTCTGTGGATCGAAATCTCAATTGGCACCAACATGTCACATCAATTGCAGAAGCGGCTGCTAAGAAATTAGGTTTCCTCTTCCGGGCTCCCAATACTTTTCACCCGCTAATCTGTATACCTTATATACTTCACAAATAAGGCCAAACGTCGAATACTGCTCCCACATCTGGGGTGCCACTGCCGCTTCTACACTCGCTATCCTGGACTCCAATCATAAGAGAACTACGTCTCATCGGTGACCCTACCCTCACCCAAAGGCTGCCATCCCTTGCGCACCGCCGTTGGTTACCTCTTTCTCTTTTATAGATATTTGCACGGGCACTGCTCAGAGGAGAAAATTGAAATGCAACAACAAAAAGTTTCAGTAATATCTGGGTTAATTTAGAAGGGCATGTTTCTTTGCTTTACTATTTTTTAAAAGTGTGTAATTGTAACAAAGTATGTTTACTACATCCATTTCAGAGCTCATCATAATGTGCTGCTCTTATTTTATTATTTGCTATCACCAGCAACAGTTTATTATAAGTGGAAAGCAACAACACTGTGCAAAACTCCAGCAGCTTAATGCTGCTTTTTTTATTTATTTTTATTTCAACAACATCACGAGGGCTTACAGCCTAAATACTATCGTACCGTGGGTGTTGACAAGAAGGAAAGAGGCAACTTGTTAATTCTGGACATGGAGGTTTGGAGGAGAAGGAAAAACATGTGCCGGCAAGGAATTCCACAACTTGGAAGTCCTCAGGACAAAAGAGCGGGCGTAACAAGATGTTCTATGTCCGGTGACCTGGACAGTAAAAGGGTGCATTCGCTCTGTTTGCCTGGTAGATCTGTTGGGGGCAGCAGTTAGAGGAACTATGGAAGAAAGCTCCTCTGAGCAGTGCCCGTGCAGATATCTAAAAGAGAGAGGTAATCAACGGCACGTCGGTGCGCAAGAGATGGCAGCCTTTGGGTGAGGGTAGGGTCACTGATAAAACGTATAGCTCTCTTCTGAATGGAGTCCAGGATAGCGAGTGTAGAACCGGCAGCGGCACCCCAGATGTGGGAGCAGTATTCCAGGTTTGGTCTTATTTGTGAATTATATAAGGTATAGAGATTAGCTGGTGAAAAGTATTTGCGAGCCCGGAAGAGGAAACCTAATTTCTTAGCAGCCGCTTCTGCAATCGATGTGACATGTTGGTGGTTGAACATTTGGAGGTGTGTTGAGAGTAGAATTGCCGGCGAACAACGAGGCAAAATGTTCAGCCTTGCCTAGGGCGGTAGAAACAATTTCATCCCCTGAAACAAGAGGTGGGAACGTGCTCTTGCAGAAATTATTCCCAATGGATTTAGCAAGAGTCCAAAGGGTTTGCTGCCGTTGGAGCTGGAGAGGACTTTGTTTTTGATGTGGTTATTAAACGAGTTTTTTGCCCCAGAAAGAATGCAGACATAGCGGTTTCTTGCGTCGTTTAATACTTGACGGTTTTCTTGACTGGGATAGTGTAGAAGCGTTTTGTGAGCTTTGACCTTTTCAAATCTGGCCTTGTCACAGGATTTAGAGAACCAGGGCCTTTGTGACTGAAGAGGTTTTGTGAGATATCAGAGGGGTCAGGATGAGAGAAGCAGACAGACGCCCATGGAAATGAGAAAAAGTAATCCGGCATTTCGTCCCTGTTCACAGTGTTGTAGTGCCAAATGATACGTGGGTGTGATGACTGTGTGACCTCGGGTTGCATTGCACAGGAAGCAGTGACCATGCTGTGATCTGAACGACCAAGGGGGGCGGTGACTGATGTCTTATAGCATTCAGGTTTTGTAGTAAGAAGGAGATCCAAAGGATTTGAGCTGTGCATTGGGATGCGAGGAAAGTAAGTAGGTTGCTGAACCATATTGGCTAAAGAATTGCTGACTTCAAAGGCCTCCGCTGCTCTCCCTTGTGGATCGGTTTTTGAAGATCCTAGCCATTCCTTATGATGGACAGTGAAGCCACCAATTATAGTGACCTCGGAGGAAGGATATTCAGAAATCAGATGGTCGGTTTTTTCAGAAAGGTAGTCGAAGAGCTGGACAAAGTTGTTGTCAGACAGTGACCGGTAAATGCAACAGATGAATTTAGTTTCAGCCCTGAGAGAGAGAGTTTCATCCAAAGTATGTCTTTTCTTACAGTTTCTAAATTGGGGAGTCTGGTGCAGGGTAGATTGCTACGGACGTATGTGCACACGACTCCATGCAATCTAAAGGAAGTAAGGAGCTCATAGCCCGGAAAATTTGATTAGTGGCTGTTTTGGCACTGGTTTTGGGTTTCGGCGAGGACCTGCGGCCTATTAGCCTGGAGGAAATGGTGGACGGAGTTCAGGTTAGAATTTAGGCCAGATATATTCGAGAAGGATATGTTAAATCTTGATGCCGGTGCCCCCTGCACATCCCTCTCCTGGAGATCCGAATGGAGGGGTATTTTATCTCCTGAATCTTTTGTACAAGGAGGAGCATTCATCATTTTTGTTTATAAGGGAAACCGACTCATACACCAGCACAGAAAACGTCCGTTGGGAGTTCACCGGCCCCTTGATGTAAGATGTACTGGCGATAAAGAGGAGTGTCCCGCAGGGCTCTGTGTTGGGCCCTTTACTCTATTTAATATATGTTTCGGACCTGTCGCTTAATGGCTGTATATTGTTTGCGGCTGATATGTTAGTGTTAGTCACTACTAGGGACATTATCGGAGAAAGCAAACGTTGTCTTGGGGGAACCGAACTAATATTTTGTAGAAAATAAACTTGTCCTCAACACAGGTAAATCGGTGTACCTTAGCTATGGCATTTCGGCTGCTGGGCGTTCTTCAGGGAATCATGTGGTTTGTCTTGGAGTTTCTCAAATAAAGAATACTACCCAAGCAAAGTTCTTGGGCAGTTACATTAGACTACAGACTAGGGTGGTCGGCTCACATTGTTGGATTGTGTGGACAGCTTTTGACGGCTTGTTATACAATCAAACAGTTGAGAGATACTGTTGACCTTGGGGTGTTGAAGTTATTCTACTTTGCACACATGCACTCTCTTACATAATTCTGGGGTGGGGTCCCACTGCTGACATTGTGAGGATCTTGAGAATGTAAAAGGAGGCAATTATTTTTATTACGGGAAACACTATGCAAACCAGTTGTAGGGGGCTTTTTCCCCTGCTGCGAATAATTACTGCTCCCTATATATATATATATATATATATATATATATATATATATATATATATATATATATATATATATATATATATATATATATATATATATATATATATATTTACAAACTTTTACTGTATGTGATACAAAATAAAAATTTAAACACTATTGGCTCGTACCATAGTTACAACACTCGCGGTGACTCAGTTTGGAGATCCCACTTTATAGAACAACTTTTAATGAAAATAGTCCATGGGAAGTAAATGCACAGAGTTGGGTTGACAATGAACAGAGTTATTAAGGAAGCAAAGTGAACTATTTAGTATGTCAAAATTTTAGTAGTCAATGTCATCTTTACAAGTTTTGATTACTCTATTTGGATAAACCTATCAAAACTGTGACTTGGACAAGCATAAGTTATCAACTTATTTACCAAATGTTACAATGTATACTCTATCTGAATAAATATTTTTATTACTAGTACTATATAGGTCGATTATCATCTTTAACAAGCTGCCAGAAGCGTATAAAAAAATGACCCTAAATTCTTTTAAAACTACCTTGAAGAAGTTGCTAATTTGCAAGGCTTACTATCTCAATGACCCTGTGCTTCGTTAAGCGCTCGATTGTTGACATCCACCTGTGTTTTCTTTTATGTTTTGTAGGATTTTGTATTTTGGCATGTCAGTTTTCATTGTGTTGTTCAAATATAGTTTTATGTATTTTAATCATACTGCAGGTTTATCTGCACTTTTAATTTGTACTGTGTTGTTATGTAGCCTGTATCATGCTATGGAGACGATTCCCTATATTCATTCTTCTTTGGCCGATGAATAAATGTGATGGTTTGTTATGTTATGTTAATGACCCATATATCATCTGGTTAAATCGTTGTTCTATGTTACCATGGTGGTCATCCGGGTGGTTGTCTTTCTTTTTCCTGTTGAAGTTTCTGTATTGGTTGTTCTGGTAATATGTTGTGCAGTTTCTTCCTTCATTGCGGTTTCTTTCATCATTTCTATCATAATTATTATTTTCTTGCTTATTAGGTTTATTCTTCACTTTATATCTAGACCGGCCCTTTTATTAACATTTAAGTTTACTAGCGTAGGCCACATCTCCTCTTCAGAAAAAATTATGCGGTTAATAATGTCAACTGTAGAGTTAGGTTCCAAAACTGATGTCGCCTTTATGCGAGAAGCAGAAAGGTTTACTATATCTTGTGAGTTACTAGCAGATGAGTCATTATAGAGCATAAGAGGTGGAAGACTGTTAACGTTAGTAGTTGATCTGTAAAATTTGCAAAATGAAGATGGTGTTACTAATCTTCCGTTGTGCTGTAATAGCCTAATAAAAAATAATAACAAAACAATCTAAAAATGAAGTTAATGTGAATCATGATTAAACAGCAGGCAAAGCTTATGCTCCGGCTATCTCAGGGTGGTTCGGGTTGAACGTTTTTCTTTCAACTCTGGTTGTATATTTATGGAAGGAGCATTAATTCAATATACAATTTATAAGGGCGCCAGCAGTCTTAGATGCCCGCAGTCGACTGTAAACTATATATGGTCAGTGTTTATTCACGACACGGCTGAATTAGAAAAAATTATTTAAATGTGCTAGATAATGCTTGGCCTAAAAGTAATTGTTACAATAACATCAATGGAAGGATGAAAAGCAAGATGCATCAAGTCATAGGCACGTCCAGTATACAAGCCTAAGCTTTAAATGAGGAGCAAAAGATTTATAGGTCCCGTAGAACATGTAATAAAACATTGACCAAAACAATTCACTTACTAAATTAAAGTTTTAGTTTCTCTTTATTAGAAAATAATAAAATGGATAATATACCTATATAAATATAATACGTGCACAAATTAACATGTAAGTGTATAAATATTTAAATTACTGGGTAAAATTAAAATATAGACATTGTATGATAATATTTTGATAAGGTATCGATTTTTAAACCTGGTCAATTTAAAACAAAGGTATTATATCTGATAGGTTAACGGTCTATTGAGAATTATTAACTTTCTAAATTTGGCATATCAATAGTTATTATAATAATATGAGTTAAGGGTAAGCATCGAACAATATTATCTTTCCCGTAATTGGCTGCCAAGAATGTTCACAAAAACTATTACAGAAGATCTAAAAAAATCGTATAGATTAAATAAACAAGACTACCTAACATTTAATAAATTTTATGCAGAGGTTTACATTTAAGCTGTGACGTATCTCCGAATAGTCAACATGAATGGTGTGAAGTGTATTTAATTCACTAGCATAATAGTCCACAAAACGATTCTCATTACTCCTGCTAATCCCATTAAATTCCGGGACAACGTAGTCGATATAAAATTGGGAGGTACCTATCTTAGGAACCAATCCTGGACAGTGGCGGGGAGGCCACGGGATCCAAATAGCATCTGCTAGCTAATTTCTGGATGAGAAGATCTCTGGGCCAAAGGTCCTCACGCTAATACCTGTGGATGAATGGTTGGAGTGAAATCTCGTAACCTGCTGGGTGGTTTCATCCAACGTAACTCGAAATGAGGCCGATTTCGGAGCCTTCCGGACAGAATACCGATTACTCCCACGATTACTCACTCAGAAGCAAACATCAAAAAGGGCCACAGTAGGTAATGCGGCACTTTGAGCAGACAGTGACGTCACAGGAAGTGACGTCACGGCGCCGGCGCCACGCCCTGGCGCCGGCGCCACGCCCTGGCGCCTGCCCTGGCGCCGGCGCCACGCCTGGCGCCTGCCCTGGCGCCGGCGCCTGCACTGGCGCCTGCCCCGGCGCCTGCCCCGGCCCCGGCGCCTAGCCACGCCCCGGCGCCAAGCCCCGGCGCCGGCGCCCAGCCACGCCCTGGGCCAGACAGTCACATCCGTGTTATTCTGCATTCTAAGGTCATTGGCCTGTCTAGGAAACTGTGACGTCACACGACTTGGGCCAGACAGTCACATGCAAACATTTCAAAAGTGTCTAACCTATTACTTCAAATTATTATATTTTGAAAAAAACCATTTGGTGCAGGTGAGTTTCGAACCCGGGGCATTCAGATGGGAGGCAACGATGCTACCCGTTGAGCTAAGCAGACGCTTATTAATTTATTGCATTCGGCAGCCGGCGTTCGAGGTGAACGGTAGTTAAGCGAATACGTAGTGAAAATCGTGTTAAAATACGAAGTGTTTTGGTGTTTTTAAGTGAAAATGTATACAAATAAAACAGGCGAACCGCCTGATCGCGGAAGATTAGAATCTAATCCTGCAAAAACAGATTGGTATGAAAAAACACAAGAAATGTCCCAGGATATAGAGATGAATTACGAAACTAATAAGGTAGGAACAGAAAATCAAAATAAAGCCATAGGCGAAAAAAAAGTTTCAAATAATATCAATAAGGATTTGGTAAGTGAAGTTTTTAATTCATTAGTAGAAACTTCAAATAAAAATGTAAATGAAAATATATGTAAAAATCCAATAAGCGATAAGCCGACTACAGTGGTCGATAAACAGTATAAAGTTGTGGATAATTTTTATGATAACAAGCATAGCGGTCCGTACATTGTATATATTCAAAATAACAATGGAAATATAGGTAAAAGTCATATCATAACGACTTCGAGAATTATACGTAATTCAGTACCTGAAATAGATCAAGACATTAAATCGATAGTTAGTGTAGGCCTGAACAAAATAAGATTAGAACTTAATAACGGAAAAAGTGCAAATAACCTAGTAAATTCAGAAATTCTTAAAAATAAAAATTATTACGCTTACATACCTCAGTATTTAACAAAAAGGCAGGGGGTAATTAAAAAAGTAGATTTAGATATCCAAGAAAGCGAATTATGCAACATAATAAAACCGCGCATAGGCGAAAATTTTCAGGTTTCTAGTGTTAGAAGAATGAACAGGCGTGTTCAAAATGGTGATCAGATTTTATACGTTCCAACACAGTCAATTCTAGTTACTTTTCAAGGTCAATATTTGCCAAAAAAAGTGTCGATAGAAAAAATCATTTTCGAGGTAGAACCTTACATTAGACGGGTCATACAATGCATGAAATGCTTACGCTATAACCACGTTAGCACACAATGTAGAGGAAAAGAAAGGTGCGGAAACTGTGGAGAAGAACATAGTAATAATCAGTGCACACATACAGGGACACCGGTATGTGTTATATGTCGGGGACCACATAAGGCCACTGACAGAAATAGTTGCCCAGAATTTCAAAAACAAAAATCCATCAAAAATATAATGAGCACGGAAAATAAATCGTATAAAGAAGCATCAACACAATACTCACAAAGTTACGCAAAAGTAACAAAATCACATGTAACTAACGTAGATAATTTTTCAGTCAACGGTGATGCCAAACTTCCCGCAACAAATTATACTTTTCCAAATTCTTTTACGCATTCACAAGCAAACTCTCAGTTTTATCCACAACCTGTAGTAAAACGCAAACGTACAGATATACTGCACGAAAATAAAATGGAAAACATACGACAACAACATCAAGAAATTGTGGCGCCAACAACATTCAGAACAACACCAATCATAAATCCCATACCCCCTAGATATAATCTACCAAAAGACGAAGATAAAACTGAAAAACTGGTATCTTTTTTTATAGAAACACTAAAAAACATTGGCACAGGTAACCCATTAGACAAAGAGCTGTTAGATAAACTTAGACTAGATATATCACGTATCGTACAAACCCAAAATACATATTCGCGCTGAAAATAATGCAATGGAATTGTAGGTCTTTAATGTCAAACAAGGGCAGCTTTGAAAGATATCTATTTGATAACTGTATTGATATTTCACTGCTTAGTGAAACATGGTTAAAATCTACATTCAATATTAAATTGTCAGGATATAGTATACTTAGAAAAGATAGGGCAGATGGATATGGTGGCGTAGCGCTACTAATATCAAATAAATTTGCCTTTACTCAAATTAACCAGTTTTATTTTGTGGATAACATAATGTGCGTAGGTGCAAAAATTAAACTACATCGTAACAAGATCGTTAATTTTTATTCAATATATATTAAACCTGGAAATAGAATTTCAGTTACTCAATGGGATACCTTTTTTAGAAGCTTAGAAAAACCATTTATTCTAGGGGGCGACTTCAATATCCACCATACAGCGTTGGGAAGTACCAGTACAGACTTAAATGGCCAAAACTTAATTTCAGCCATTGATGATAATCAACTTACTTATCTTAATACAGGTGCAGAAACGCGTATGACTAAGCCAAATAGTATTTCCAGGTCTGCAGTTGATATAACAATAACTTCAAACGCTTTAGCTCAAAATATTGAATGGAGTGTAAAAAATGAAACATTAGGGTCGGATCATTTTGTTATTGAGTATAAGTTTTTTATAGATAATACAAATAGTAGCGTAGATTCCTCGGAAAACAAAATAACAAACAAAAAATGGAATGTTAAAAAAGCTAATTGGGAACAATACAAACAAAAAACAGAGCAATTTGCAAAAAATGCCTTAGAAATAAATACAAACATAGGCTATGAAGAGTTTCTTCAAAATCTAAATCTAATAATTTCTGAAACTATTCCAGTGAATAAAGCTAAAAAAACAAAATTTAATAAAGCATGGTGGAACGAAAATTGTAAAATAGCAATTGATAAACGCAAAGTAGCATTACAATCGTATAAATTTAACCCTACAATGCAAAATTTTATAGAATATAAGAAATGTGCGGCAATAGCAAAACGAGTAATTTTAGATAATAAAAGAAAAACTTGGCAAAACTTTTGTAGTACACTTAATAGAAACACTAGAATAAAGGAAATCTGGAAAACAATAAAATGTATAAATGGCGTGCAAACAGACAACATACCCCGAAGTTTGAACAACGATTGGATGATAGAGTTTATGCAGCTACAAGCACCGGCTTGGGTGGAAGAAAACTCATTTGGAGGCGGTCCAATATCCAATATTAACATCGAAATATTCACCATACAAGAACTAAACCTTAGTCTTAAGAATAACAACAACACAGCTGCAGGGGCAGATAACATACATTACTCTATGTTGTACCAACTACCCCAAATAGCTAAGGATTTATTACTAAACGTAATAAATAAAATATGGCTATCAGAAGAATATCCAGAAAGCTGGAAAACATATCTGGTTATGGCATTTTTGAAACCATTTAGAGATCCCAACTTAGCCAAGTCATATAGGGGAATATCGTTAGCGTCCTGTGTACTAAAAACGTTGGAGAGAATGATCAAACGACGACTAGAGACTTGGCTGGAAAAAAACCATAAATTATCTCCAAATCAGTTTGGCTTTAGAAAGGGATATTCCACTGCAGAAAGTCTAACAAAGTTTACCACAGATATCAACATTTCATTCACCAACACAAAATCAACAGTGGCAGGATTTATCGACATAGAAAACGCTTATGATAATATAAACTTAAGCCTATTGTATGATAAGATGATATACTTGGGAATAGAACCAAACTTTGCCCGTAAAATTATAAAATTATATTTAAACAGAAAAATACATCTTCTAACAGCAAATGAAAATATCACTCCCAGAAGCACGTCAAGAGGAGTACCACAGGGCAGTATAATCAGTCCTCTCTTATATTTGATCTATACACATGACATAAGCAACAATATCAACATACAAGTATTACAATTTGCCGACGATATATGCATTTATGACACCAACTGCGAAATAGATAGGGGAATCCAAGAAGTTACAAAAGCTATAGAGCAACTACAACAATGGACGAACAACAACAACATGAACATATCAACCAAAAAAACTCAGCTATGTATATTTACGCGCAAGAGACAGCCACTGCCCACTACGGTCACTGTTAACAACACTGATTACCCCATTAAGGATAAGGTGTGCTTTTTAGGGGTGTTTTTGGATAAAAAACTGCTCTGGAGGGATCATCTTCAACATCTAACGACAAAAACTGAGAAAGCAATAAATATACTTCGTATGGTGTGTCACACAAGATGGGGCGCTGACACAAATGTAGCCTTAATGATATACAGATCATTTGTTAGAGCCATGTTAGATTACAGCTCATTCCTCTATGACCAAGCGGCGAAAACCCACCTCAATAAAATCAGTACCATCCAAAATAAATGCTTAAGGTTGGCATTAGGTGCACTAAAAAGCACTCCAGTTAATAATTTGCTAGCCGAATGTGGTGAGATGCCTCTTCAATTCAGAAGAAAAATGATAGCAATAAGATTTATATTAAAGTTACAAGCAAAAAACAGCCCAATCCTACTCAAATTGGACCAATTACACAAGCTCACAGCAAGACATCGTTATTGGAGTCAAAAAGCAATCCCACTTACAGTAGAAGCATATTTGTCTGCACTCAAAGTAAAGCCCGATATGTACACCTACGATACGCAGCCGTTTTACAATATAAAATATGAAGTATTGCAAAATGTACAAATTGACTACCTGCCAGATTACTCATACATAGCCCAGCCGTTAAGAAACAACATCTTCCAGGAAGACATTAGTAAATTAGTACCACCAAATAGCTGTCTGATATACACAGATGGATCAAAAACTGACGAAAAAACAGCATGTGCCTATTTTGCAGTCCAAGACGAAAATTCAAAAATTTTTAAATTGAACAAAAATATGTCTAACTACACAGCAGAATTGATAGCTATCATAGAAGCCCTGAAGTATGCCACCGACAGCAACGACAATTATATAGTAATAATTACAGACTGCAAAAGTGTACTACAAAAAATAGAAAACTTCAATAGTCATATTTGTAACAACTATTTATTTGGTGAACTTGCCAAGTGGTTACATATTCTAATGCTTAACAACAAAGTGGTGAGATTTATGTGGATTAAGGGCCACTGTGGCATTGTACCCAATGAAATTGTAGACAGGTTAGCAAAAAAAGCTTTGGAAGAGGGTCAGTCGACTGAGTATCTCTGTCCACTTGAAGATTTTTTGTCGAAAGGTCTCAAATATAGTAATAGATTATGGGCGGAGCAATACAGCAGAGAGACAAAAGGAAAGTTTTACAGAGATATTCAGCCCACGATACCTAGGGTACCATGGTTTAGAAATTGCTA
The DNA here is from genome assembly GCA_964006375.1 of Tillus elongatus. Lineage (NCBI taxonomy): Eukaryota > Metazoa > Arthropoda > Insecta > Coleoptera > Cleridae > Tillus > Tillus elongatus. Next base: position 326,148,338 of record OZ023262.1, on the reverse strand, counting down.
TTACGAAAAAAATTTTGTAACGATAATATGTAGGTTAAGGTTCAACCATGCTTTATTCCCAAGCCATAAATATAAAATAGGCCTTTCAGATGAGCCAACCTGTGCATGTGGGGAAGTAGGAAACGCGCAGCATGTTTTGTTGGAATGTACCAATAAATATAACATTATTGAAATTTTTATAGAATATATTAACAACTTAAATATAGTACAAAAACCATTTTGCATAACACAAATACTAGAGATGAAAAATATAGCATTATATAAAGTATTAATAGACCACGTGCACAGGTTGGCTTTAAAATTATGATAAATATATTTAGACGTAGGATAGAATTAAGGTAGTTTAGGTAGATATTCCCAGTGTTCAATCCCTTTATGTTCTCCTATTCTTATAGAGGTCTTCCTGTTTGTCTATAAAGTTGCCATGATAGACCCCTTGGCACGAAGACATGTGTCCCCTGTGCAATCCTGAATAAATAAAAATGGAAAAAAAAAAAAAAAAAAAAAAAAAAAAAAAAAAAAAAAAAAAAAAAAAAAAAAAAATGTGTGTATATATTTGTGTGTACATATGTCATATGTGTGTATGATTGTGTCTATATATGTGTATATATTATATATCAAACATTTATTGAGAAGTATGTTGTATGATAGGGAGTATGGATGGGAAAGATAAAAATGTATATATCATTACATAGAGTGATCCGACACTATTGTTTATTATCAATCGGTATCAGTTATCGGCTGGTCTGGAAATATTTGACTATACCTCCTAAACTGGAAAAATGAGCTAATGGCAAAAAGCCACAGCCATAATTCGAACAACAACAACAACATTAATTTATTGTTTTAGGTTGGTATATATATATACGACTACAAACAAACCATACATGTAACATAATTAAAGTTTATTATTAGACAAATGGATGATTTACAAAATAATGTTTAATATTAGAGGCTGAACCAAAACGGAGGAAAATGGCGGAATGAAAGATGGAAGCCTGTGATACCTTAAGCTGACATTATAAAAAATGGCGGCTTTCGTTGATAAAGATGGTGCAAGGATGGTTGAAGACTTATTTAAAGATACGTCACTCCAACCTAGCCGACAAATGAGAGTGTAGACATAAGACATAATAATTAATATGTTTAATATTAGACAGACTAGAACGTCACAATTGTTATATGGGTAGGTTCTAAAAATAACACACAGAGGTCGCTGGCAAAACAAAAGAAGGAAGTTCAGAAACAAAATAGACAACAGGTTCAACCGTGAGATGTACGATGGAACCAATACATGCACGGTGTTAAGGAGGCCAAATCAAATTGGAATATACAATAAAATGGCCACTTCCGGTCTAAACTTTAAATCGTTATATCTTTTGAAGGACAAGTGATAGAAAGGAACTGACTTCAAAAATGTATGTTTCGTAACAAGGTCTACAAGAAAATGAGATAAAAAACTTTAAACCCTTATCGCGGAAGATCCGTGAGATGTACGCTGGAACCAACACATGCACGGTGTTAAGGAGGCCAAATCAAATTGGAATATACAATAAAATGACCACTTCCGGTCTAAACTTTAAATCCTTGTATCTTTTGAAGGACAAGTGATAGAAAGGAACTGACTTTAAAAATATATCGTTTCATAACAAGGTCTACAAGAAACCGAGATAAAAAACTTTAAACCCTTATCGCGGAAGATCCGTGAGATGTACGAGAGAACCAACACATGCACGGTGTTAAGGAGGCCAAATCAAATTGGAATATACAATAAAATGGCCACTTCCGGTCTAAACTTTAAATCCTTGTATCTTTTCAACGACAAGTGATAGAAATGAACTGACTTCAAAAATGTATGTTTCATAACAAGCTCTACAAGAAAATGAGATAAAAAACTTTAAACCCTTATCGCGGAAGATCCGTGAGATGTACGCTGGAACCAACACATGCACGGTGTTAAGGAGGCCAAATCAAATTGGAATATACAATAAAATGGCCACTTCCGGTCTAAACTTTAAATCGTTATATCTTTTCAACGGAAAGTGATAGAAAGGAACCGACTTCAAAAATGTATGTTTCGTAACAAGGTCTACAAGAAAATGAGATAAAAAACTTTAAACCCTTATCGCGGAAGATCCGTGAGATGTACGAGAGAACCAACACATGCACGGTGTTAAGGAGGCCAAATCAAATTGGAATATACAATAAAATGGCCACTTCCGGTCTAAACTTTAAATCCTTGTATCTTTTCAACGACAAGTGATAGAAAGGAACCGACTTTAAAAATGTATGTTTCGTAACAAGATCTACAAGAAACTGAGATAAAAAACTTTAAACCCTTATCGCGGAACATCCGTGAGATGTACGATAGAACCAACATATGCACGGTGTTAAGGAGGCCAAATCAAAGTGGAATATACAATAAAATGGCCACTTCCGGTCAAAACTTTAAATCGTTATATCTTTTCAATGGAAAGTGATAGAAAGGAACTATCTTCAAAAATGTATGTTTCGTAACAAGCTCTACAAGAAACTGAGATAAAAAAACTTCAAACCCTTATCGCGGAAGATCCGTGAGATGTACGATAGAACCAATACATACACGCTGTTCAGCAAAGCAAACTCTATAAGCATATTCAATAAAAATGTTACTTCCGGTAGACACTTCCGGTATAGCTATTCTTAGAGCTACATACATGTGTGACACATCAAAATAATCGTCTTGTTGAACAGAAGAAATATAATATTTAAGTAAGTTAGAACAAGCTGTATTAACACCTAAAACCAACACACACTCTCTTGTACAGGCTGATTACCCTGCCATCCAATTGTTAGTAAGGTTATGTTTGTATTTGTTATTTGAATACAAACAGACATAATAAGAAGAGTGTACTTACATACAGCAAGAGACGTCATCCTTGTTTCACGACTTAACACATACTGAACAAGTGTCTCTCTCTCTTGTATTGAGGAAACAAACTGATGTAAGAGAGAGGGGGTCTTACAAAGGATAAACAACGTTTTTTACAGTTGTTAACCTTACAGAAAGGGGTTAATAAAAATGCAACAAAATAAAAATAAAACAACTGATTTACATACAATAAAAATTTATTAGGATTAATTAAGTTGTACATATTGATACATAAATGACATACATAAATGACATACTATTATTACATAATGGCTCTAACGATACCCGTTAGAGGTTTATATTCCATTACACTGTCATGAATAACCAAACAATAAACACGAGTATTTTTTGGGAAGTTGGCGTGACTCATGAACTCCACCTTAATGTCCACCGTTGAAGACTTGATTGACTCGTTCTGGTACTGACAGTCAATCACAAATAGAGCTCTGTCTTTAAACTCGTCATAATTCAAGATAGGCTCCGACATGTTTTTATAACAGAAGTTTTTTTGAAAATCTGTATACATGTTATAGGCTTCTGCATATTTCGATTTCTCAAAATCCATATTCATAGATTCATAAGGGTAGCATTCTGAATTTAGAAACACTCTGAGGTCCAACATACCAATGTTATCGAAATAGTCTGACCTCTTCTTCACGTTATCCTTACGATCTGTTTGAAATGCTATAATCACATATCGAGGTCTTTCCAAGTTGGTTGCAGTTTTAACAGCCCACACATCTCTGTTGATATCTCTGAGTGCTGGTAACTCATATATGTCCCATTTGCGGTATGCGAGAAATATAGAGGTGTCTTTGGCTATTTTATCCATCAGTTCCAATTTCATTTTATCATTGGGAAATACATGTTTTACCTTTAAAAACATATTGGTTACGGTAATTTTTGCTCGTGCCGTACCTGTGCTGTAATAGCCGTTGGAATCGTTTCGACTTCTTGTAAAGCGGAAAGTATGTTTGCCACAGAGAACTCCTTTGAAATGATGAAAGAAACTGAAGAGGAACCAGACAGGTATGAGCATGTGAAACTTGTTATCATTTAAGGTGATGTGCTCCGACGACACATTCAGACCGGCGTTGCTAAGAGATTGGGCTTCATTCTTACTGAACGATAGCAGACTTTTGATGATGGTTGTGGTGTATGGGTCTCGCACTCGTTCCACTTCCTTGTTATTTAACTCATAGGTCATTGATTCAAACAGAGCTGCTCCTCCATTATTTGACAGATAACAAGCACCAGTGGCATTTTGGATTGCTACAGGTTCCAGAGCACCTTCGATTATTAGAGCTGACTCGGCCAGACATACGAACGCATCTTGTTGGTTGATGGCTATTTCAATTTCATCGCTGTTACCAAACGATTTAGTTGGTGAATAGTAAGAACGCAGCTCTTCTCGATCGATGCCATCATCAAACACGGGTTCTTTGAATATTTCTAGTTTTGACGACATGATAACCCAGGCTTTGCAGGAACTCAATATTATCGGGACGAAGCGTACCCTTTGACGTGTCTGACTCAACTGAATTTGATGTGGTAGATGCACTTGATTTTATATCCTTGAAGACCAACATACTAAGCAACTTTTATAAGTTTTAAGCGAACAGACACCTCTTCACCTTGAAAGTTGACAGGAACTGAATCTTGGTCGACGATGTCGATGCTTATATTGGAAATCTCTTGCTTGTTCACCGGCAAGTAAATTAAATTGTTAGGTTCTATGTCGATTGCGTAGCCAGGATCAACCATCGGAGCAAACTCATACAGCGTATGTGAGGGTTGTCCGTTATAATAGGAACCAGACACAATATTGGTTTCGATGCGAATCTGTCTAACATCCACTATATCAACAGGTAAATCAGATTCATAAAAGGTGTCCGGCTGAAGAACTTGTTTTGAAAAGCCCAACATTCGCCCAATCGAACCATCAAATTCAAAACTGACATTTGTATAACACTTTAGTCTACATTTGATGGTGTTCGGATTAGGTCTCAGAAGCAGAGCCTGTTGCTTTTGTTCGTGTGTTGCTGTAGCACCAACAAGTTCATTTTGAAGTAACTCTTCCAAGTGTGTTATTTCATAAGCACCGGTGGGTATCGTGATGGTTCGCCAACCGGTTCCTTCTTTTACATGAAATTTGTTTTTACCTTCATAGATGTTGGGTATGTTGTTGTAGGTGTGAAAGCCTATCAAGGCAACAGCATAATTACCATCCAAAACAATTGGTGGATGGTAGTCTGACGACAGATGGGAGCTGCGGTCTTTCAACACAAAGGTGTGCGCCATGACTGATACACACAGGCTACTGTTTAAGGCTTTTATTTAAAAATTTTAAACATAAGTGACCACAATTATAAGTATTATATTTCTGATACACATCATGATTGTACATTAAAGTAGAGTTTTTAAGGTAACGCTGCAGCTCAACTGGTGGTTTCAAGTTTCCATATGAGTCAAAGTACACGGCTGTGTCACCACGTTTCTTAACTGCAACCCAATGACTGCCAGGTTCCTTGTTTGTTTGCAAATTCATGATAAGTGATTCATTCTTGCGTGGCCCATTCGATGGCAAAGTATCTCGCATGTATACACCTCTAAAATATGGAATTTTCATTTTACCAGCAAATTTCACAAGGTCTTCATTTGTTAGAGGTCTTGCTGGTAAACATCTTACTCGTTTTTTGGTTTCTGCAGATACAACCCATAACCGGAGCGCTGTTTCTTGAGATACATGCCTGTGCCCAGTCTCTTGCATTTTGGCTTAAATTTCAAGCCACTCCCTCTCCTACCCATCGCGATGGCTTCCATTGTTTTGTTGTGCCGTTCTTCCTCCTCTAGTTTCTGTTTCGCAGACTTGGCATCGTTCACGGCTTTGGCAATACCTGCAGCACCACCACCCAGAGCTCCTAGTGCTGACAGCCCACCAAATATCAGAGGCAACAGCGGAAGGAAGCCTCCACTTTTAGGTATTGGAATAACTCGAGGTTTCTGCACATTCTTACGCCCACCAATGTTTCTAACGATTGTATGAGCTATATCAAATACGGCGTTCGCTGTTGGAATAAGATTTCTATCTTTTATAACTTCCTCAATCAGACTTAGTATGTTTTTAAAGGGAACCTTCTTCTTTGGCTTCGAGTTGATTACATAAAACCCCTCATTAAGTTTTCTGTTAACTTTCATGGTGTTTGTAACGCCCCGCAACGTTTCAGCAAAACCTGTATCTGTCTTTGTTAATAACAGCCCTCACTCTGTGACACCAACATGCATACTGACTGGGTGTCTCACTTGCATTCATATATATACACACCCAAATAAAATATAGTTTAGTTTAAGTTAAGATGCGTACCAGCAAACACGCTTCTGCCTTACCCATTACAAATATAGACGATGTTGTTACGGACACAGCTCAACAACAACTGAGGCATGGTCCTCTCTTTCCAAACACCGTTCGCTGTATCATATGTGGTCCCAGTGGGTGTGGTAAAACTAATGTCATGCTGAGTTTGTTGTTTGAAGCAAACGGTTTAAAATTTGATAACGTGTATGTGTATTCAAAGTCTCTGTATCAACCGAAATACAAGATGTTAAAGGAGGTGATGAATGCCACAAAAGGTGTTGGTTACTATCCTTATCGAGAAAACGATGAAATATTAGATCCGGAAGATGCCAAGGACAACTCTGTGTTTATATTTGATGATGTAGCTTGTGACAAACAAGATAAAATAAGAGCATACTTCAGTATGGGCAGACATAAGAATATTGATTCATTCTATCTCTGTCAAACATATACACGAATACCCAAACATCTGGTACGTGACAACACCAATGTTATTGTGTTATTCAAGCAAGATGAAACCAATTTAAAACATGTGTACGACGATCATGTGACCACCGATATGGACTTTAAACAATTTAAAACTATCTGCCACCAATGCTGGAAAGATAATAAGTATGGTGTGTTGGTGATTGTGAAGGAAAACGATGTACACAAAGGTCGATATAGAAAAGGATTCGATAGATATATATTATTCTAACAAACGATGATAGACAGGACAGTCAGCTGTCTAACACAGGTGTCTAACACAGATGTCATACAAGTGTCTAACACAGCTGTCATACAGCTGTCATACAGCTGTCTAACACAGCTGTCTAACACAGCTGTCTAACACAGCTGTCTAACACAGCTGTCTAACACAGCTGTCTAACACAGCTGTCTAACACAGCTGTCTAACACAGCTGTCTAACAAGACAGCCAGACATCGTGATAAATAAGAAGGCATGTACCATGAAGGAGTCAGTATATGTTAAACCACCACACAACCTGTATCGCTCAAACAAATTATTAGACCAGCTGGTAATACCGACCAGTTGTAGCACAATGGAAGTGTTGGGTAAGGAAGAGCGAAAAGTTAAGAAAAGGATTTTACAACTTGCTGACAATATTCGAAAAAAACATTTAATGCTTAAACTTAACAGAGCCGAGAATGATGATGCTCTGCAACGTTTATATAAACCACTTGTTGAGCCCCTAAGTGAAATATCTAAAAACACAGCAGCACAGCAGCAGCAGCAGCCCCAGCAACAACCAAAGGCTGAACAAATCAAAGAAGAAGTGGTACCAGAAACGAAACCCCAAGTACAGTTCCTTAAAGACCATGAAGTTTTTGAAGCTGAACCTAGGGAAGAGGCTGAGGAGACAAGTTCCGATGAGGATATCCCAACATTTGAAGAGCTTGAGGCAGATCTACAAACTGTCACATCCAACCCTGCATATCAAGAATTTTTGGAGCAATATCCTGAACGAGTTCGATATTATGTAGACAAGTATTTTACTGAACCACCAAGGCTCGCTACCATTGATCAAACGTATGGTGCTCGCTACGCTAAAGATACCGGTAGCTGGAGTCTTGGCAATAAACACTTGGATTTTACTGATAATGACATTCGACTAGGTCAACGGAGATATCCGCAAACACAAGGTCTGCTAGAATTGATATTTATGAAAACACCTAGAGGGTATACCTATGACGATCTTCAACACTATAGAGATATTCTAGAAGCAACTAGTGTGCATAAAATGAACTATGATCCTAACGCACGAACCAAGGGTTGTTCCTCTGAAAAGTACCTGACTCTAATAAAACCGGTGATAAATCCACGAGGTCGTAGATCCTCAACTCCTCAAGGTTTTGGTTACGACACACATCATAACGCAGAACAAAAAACTGAACCTAGAGCTCAGAATGTAAGCAGCAACACTAACAACTATATGCTACAAAATAACAAACAAATAGAATATGTCTATTGGGATGACATAAATGAGCTGGTTGATAGACTTAGACTTTTAGTAGCTTCCCAGGCTGCTGGTAATAATGCTCATAACAATGAAATTCAGTCAATCATTGAAGAACTGAAGGAGGTTGGTGTTATCGCCTAGTATACCTACATATATCAAAGATATACCTACCTTAGTGCTTAGTATAAAAATGTCTATCGATAAGTTCGGACGTTCCCAATCCAATAAAGGTTCTAAGTTTAAAATTATTGAAAGAGAGATTTTCCCAAGAACTACTAGTGGTGATTTTGATTTGCAAAGCCATAGATTGTGTAACATAGCTGATCCAGTCGATGCAACAGATGGTGTAAATAAAAAATTTGTTGATGTATGGATAGACGACTATCAGAAGAACAAAGATGAGGTAACACAAAGAATCATTGCCATACTACTTGAAGCTGTACACAAACCTGAGTTGGAAGATTTAAAAAACGAATTTGAAAATAAATTGAAAATTTTAGCTAAGAACATAACTGCTCAAGTTTTAAAAGATGTTGATGTATTAAAGAATAATAAGCTAAAGAATAAGCTGGGAGAAATAGACAGCAAACTAAAAGATTTACATGATAAGTGGATACTTTTAAATCCAACATCGCCATGAAACAAACAGACATCTATCTGGTTGAACGCATCTTGAGGAAGAAAGGCAAGCAGCTCTATGTAAAATGGCTGGGTTTTGATAAATCTCAGAATTCTTGGATAAATTCAGATGATGTTAAATAAGCTTATATATTTAATGTATTAATGTACTTAGAATAAAATAAAAGTCTTTATTAAAATAATGTTATTTTATTTTTTCATCTGGTTACATACAATTAAGCTAAGTGAACAATTACAATTTATATCGTAAATCAATAATATCCTGAATAAACTTCTCCTGAGGTACATCTGCTATCTGTAGATCGTTTCTCTTCGCCTTGAGGTATTCGACTTCGGTCTTTATTCTGTTAAAGAGATTTACAGAATTTGGATCATACAACATGTTTAAAACTACTTCGGAATCAGGGTGTTTATTTTTAAAGTTCTTGACAGCTCTTTTAAAACTTTTCTTCTGAGTCCTTACAGCATGATATGGATAGGTAGTATCCTTCTCATTTCTTGAAAGCAAACCAAAAACACAAAGTTTTCCAGGGTTGCTTGGTTTTGGAGATATATCTTCTAAATGTTCTGTGATTTTAGCATTTGTTTCTCGCATACGCTGCACTTCATCATCTATCTCCATTAATTTCACTTCAATTTCTTTGAGGTTATCCTTGTATTTTTGATTAAATTCACTTACGAAAAAATCAAAAATAATTTGGTTGCACTTTTCATAGAAACTATTGGATATCCAACAAGCCAAATTTAATATCAAATCTTTACAGACATATGTACCAGATATCAAGTTGTTTTCAGTCTGTGTTCCACCAAAGTCCACCAAGTATGTAGCGGTTGTAGGTGTTAGTTGAGATGTTGCTTCCAGCACATCTAGGGGGCCGGAATTCCGGCCCCCTAGATGTGACTCTAAGTGGACATCTTCGGTTGAAATATTAAGGTAATCGGTATTCTGGCTACCTAAATGTTTCTTCGCCTGACCGTTGTAATAGGTAATCAACTCTTTAGTTTTCTTATTTTCCAACCAATGTCTGAATCTTTTCTCACCATCTTTACACAGCTTAGTCGCATTAAAATAACCAGTGTTTTTATCAATAATTAATTGAAAGTCTGCAAATAAACCATACCAGAAGTTGTCTTTAATTTGCTGGTAGCACACATCATTTAATGTAGCCATTTTAAACACACTACTGAGCACTTGGATACGTTAGAGTTAACTGAAGCACGTCTTACCTCTACGATAACTAAATTTTGAATGAGTTTAACAGTGTGTAGTGAACAATTTACATGGATGATGTCATCCTTTCGGTTTGTACTAGACAAGCTCAAACACGAGTAATGGGGGTGATTGAACAGATATAACACAAGATAACATTCACCAAAGTCATCAACTGACACGTTATTTACCCTAAGCGGGCCTCTCTCTTGCGTATATTAAACAGATACACAGACAAGTTCAAACACAAATAATGGGGTGATGTCATTCAACGGAAATTACACTAGATAACAACCGTACAGACAAAACTCAAACAGGTTTGTGGAACAGGTTTGTGGATGATGTCATACTTCTAACGGCTGTATTCTAGACAAGCTCAAACACGAATACCATTTACCCATCAAGGGGCCCCCTACAGTATGTTTCTGAACTTCCTTCTTTTGTTTGCTAACGACCTCTGTGTGTTATTTTTAAATAAGTCTTCAACCATCTTTATCAGCGAAAGGCACCATCTTTAAGAAAGAAAGCCGCCATTTTTTATAATGTCAGCTTAAGGTATCACAGGCTTCCATCTTTCATTCCGCCATTTTGGTTCTTCCGTTTTGGTTCCGCCTCTAATATTAAACATTATTTTGTAAATCATCCATTTGTCTAATAATAAACTTTAATTCTATTACATGTATGGTTTGTAATTAAAAGTCGTATATATATATATACCAACCTAAAACAATAAATTAACAAGCGTCTGCTTAGCTTAACGGGTAGCATCGTTGCCTCCCATCTGAATGCCCCGGGTTCGAAACTCACCTGCACCAAATGGTTTTTTTCAAAATATAATAATTTGAAGTAATAGGTTAGACACTTATGTGATTGTCTGGCACAAGTCATGTGACGTCACTGTCAAAGACAGGTCAATGACCTTAGAATGTTTACATAACAAGACTAAATGTGACTGTCTGGCCCAGGGCGTGGCTGGGCGCCGGCGCCGGGGCTTGGCGCCGGGGGCCGGGGCGTGGCTAGGCGCCGGGGCCGGGGCAGGCGCCGGGGCAGGCGCCAGTGCAGGCGCCGGCGCCAGGGCGTGGCTAGGCGCCGGCGCCGGGGCTGGCGCCAGGGCGTGGCGCCGGCGCCGTGACGTCACTTCCTGTGACGTCACTGTCTGCTCAAAGTGCCGCATTACCTACTTATATATATATATATATATATATATATATATATATATATATATATATATATATATATATATATATATATATATATAAAATATAAAATAATAGACCGATTTTAAAGAAATTAGGTGAGTGCGTTTCCTTTGCAAGCGGCTCGAATAAGTTTGCTTGCCAGGAAAATTGTACCAGTTTTTCTGGGAAAATATAATAATTCCAAAATTTAGATCTCTGAGTTGAAATAAAAAATTACAGTTATAGACATTAAGAGAAAAACTCTGGGTGCCACTTACGAACAAAGAAAGGAACGAAACCAAAATCTTTTGCGTGGTAACAAAATCTATTGTATACTACAAATAGGGAATAAGGTTAAGAGATGCCAGAAAAATTACTTTGATTTTAAACATCAAAATTGTCATCATTTAGGCAAAAAAACTGAAACGTAATCGGGTTATTAAGGGAAAATGTCGCAACAAGTGTGTTTTACAAAACCTTAAGTTTCAGCCTCACCAGTCATTGTCCTTTATTTTACTAAAATATCTGCATAAAGTTCATTTCAAATAGACCCTTTCTCTGGAGCTTTGGCAATAACTTTAGGTATAGAGTTTATGGTTTAATAGTCAATAATTTTTATCAAATTTTTGTAGAAAAAATTCGCCATTCAAGGGACCGCAACTTTTGAATTTTGAAAATATTTCTTAAATTGAGCACGAGCTAGGCCTCGTAAAACTCATGTCCGAGGTTACTTTCAGTTTTTATCTGTTTACATATTGGTATACAGAGCGACGCATTTCTGAGGTAAAGCTCAGTATATGCGTGATTATACAAGATACGAGAAAAAATTGTATACGATAATTATAGGGTGTCTTGAGCTGCATCCTATAAAGTTATTTTGACAATCACAGGTGGCCTATAATTCGTTGGTCATACAATTTTTTATTGAAATCAAACATCCCATAAATTATTGCATTTTGCATTTTCCATAGAATTATAATTCACGTTTGTGAGGATAAAAATGATGGAGTTTTTTAGTTATTTTAATTGTTTTGC